>JACBWW010000003.1:47757519-47788204 GCA_020086605.1 Lanius collurio
AGGAGCACAACTGTTCAGCTTATGGATAGAATTAAGAATTAAACTATTATTTTAATTTTAGAGCAAACCCAAAGAACAAAGGGAAGAAGAAGGCAAAGTATCCTGAATATGCAAAAAAAAAAAAAAAAAGAAAATGCTAAGACAAAAGACTTCATGATTGCAAAGAAAACCAAAAAATCTCTTCAATACTAATAGAACATTTCATGAGCAGTTTTCAAAACCTAAGAGGCTAATTAGTTAGTGTGGAAAGAGCTATAAAAAAGCCCATAGGGGGTTTTTTTGGTGGATTTTTTAATTTTCTAAATTAAATTTATTTTTTCTTAAATACAATTTTTGAAGCAATTATCTTTTCAAGCTCCATACTGACACTGGTAATATTCTTGATTTTTAATTAGGTTAAATTAGAACCTCCTTTATCTGGCCTGCACATGCACATTATGTCTCCACTGGTCATTAAAGCAGAAACAACACAAAGTCTGAAGTAGTGAACTACTTCTAAAGTATGGCAGTTTAAAGTTTACTGAATTTATTAAAGTTTGAAGAAGCACAAAAAGTTGTAGTTTCATAGCCGTAATCATGTTCTGCATGTTGATAGATCTGGAAGAAAAGGCATCAAGGCTAATATGTTAATATTTTGCCCAAATAGATTTTTTAACCTTGTTGAGTGCAGCTAGTATTTAGTCACAATTCCAGATCATCTGTTTGTACTGTGCCCCCATAACCTCCAAGTGGAAGGCTCTGAGTCAGAGAGAAGGATCCCAGCCACAAGAGTCCTCAGCAAAAGAAAACTGTGGACCTCTTAGAGTGAGTCCAGAGGATGACCATGAAGATGATCCGAGAGCTGGAGCACCTGTCCTATGAAGACAGGCTGACAGAGTTAAGGAAAAGAGAAGGTCCAGGGAGACCTTAGAGGCCTTTCAGTACCTAAAGGGGGCTTATAAAAAAGAGGGAAAGGGCCTTTTTACATAGGTGGGTACTGAAAGGACAAGGAAGAATTTATTTAAACTGAAAGAGGGCTGGTTTAGCTTAGGTATTAGGAAGAAATTCTTTATTGTGAGGATGGTGAGGCACTGGAACCATTTGCCCAGAGAAGGCAGAGTTGTCCCATCCCTGGAAACGTTCAAGGCCATATTGGATGGTGCTTTGAGCAACCTAGTGGAAGATGTCCTTGCCCATGGCAGGGGGCTTGGAACTTGATGATCTTCAGGTCCCTTCCAATCTGACAGGTTTCTATGATGATTCAGGGACTTAATCAAGTTTCCTTCCTTAGTGGATGCTAGAACTGATGTCTACAATTCTTCAGGACCAAGAATGAAGTGGTTTGTTTTCCTTACATGATGGAAAGGCAGTTGGAATGTTGCTGCTTTAAAATTCTTATCAGATTTTGTTTGGCTTAGCCATATCTAATGCCCTTTCACTGATGTGATTTGCAATTTGAAGAAAATCATGGAGTCTAATCTTGTAGAGGTGGTGATAAGCACTCTGTAGAACAATTGCTAACTTCAAAGGGAGGAACCCCTAGAGGAGCCAGATGTTCAGAGTGGGATTACATTATTTCAGTTCATCCTTTCCATTGTTCCGACCAGTGGAAACTGTCCTTTAAAGTCATAATTTGGTTCTTAATGCATGACAACTGGATTTGGCAAGAGGATCTTCTCTTAAATCCAAAAGCAATCGTATCTCTTAGTTTAATGGGAACTACAGTAGGACTTTAAGATAAGCAACAGAATAGAATAGTCAGGGTTAAAGGAGAGGGTCTTCTAAGAGCTTCTCTCAAGCTGTTAAATACAGATGGAGCAACCAACAGCTACTGGATTGAGAAAAAACATTCCAAGGACTACCACACTTTTCTGCCTAAACTTCTGAACATGACAGTTATTCTCTCAAAGGTCCAAATCTATAGCAGACACATATGCACTTGTGTGTGTACATATATGTGTGTGTGTATTACATTAAAACACACTGTTACACCTTCCATTCTTACTTAGGTACTTTAATCTTAATAGTACCTATTTCAAACAATCTTAGGAATCATTCTAGTTCTCACCTTCCCTTGTCCCAAATTACATAGTTATTAAAAAATTGTAAGGCTCTCAATAAGACTTTGCATATGACTTTGACTCATAAAACTTGGCAATACAGCCACATGCTCACTTATTCAAACTAAGACATAAATCATGTACTAATATATTAAGAGTGCCAGGCATTAACAAAGCTCTGGTGTTGCGGTGGACCTCCAGATCCCTGGCCAGGTCCTGGCCATGTGACTCTAAGATATTCCTTTGTTTAAAGTTCAAGCAGCCCGGGCTCTGATCTGGTTGGTTGTTTATCCCAGCTCCGCCCCTGGTATCCCCTTTCCCCCTCTCTGTGACAAAACCAACCAGGCACAGAGTCTCCCCTTCTTACTCCTCGGCTCCCTCTTGGTTACTTGGGCTCTGTCCCTTGGGATGGAAGGAATAAATGTTTTTAAGAATACAGCCGGGGTCTGAACTATATTTCATCTCTTTGCTTCTGCTTCTGGGGAGTAGCAAACAGCTGGCACTGGCTTAAGTAGAGCTGCCCAAGCTGCGGGGTTTTTAAGCCATTTGTAAATGTTTTAAGATATTCCAAGGCATATAGAGGCAAGCTTTACCACAGAAATTAAGCAGTGTACAAAGCTATTGATAATCAGACTCTGGATGTCCCCGAGATGAACACAAACTTTTTAGTTCTGAAGTGTGTACAAAATATACATGTAAATTTGAACTCAAAGAAAACTTAATTTTGTAGTTTGTTTCCATTTACAAGGGTATTTTATAGACCATTCTAGTCTACTCTGACAAAGCCACCTTTATTTGAAATCCCATCCACAAATGTTTCCTTATTTGTAAAAGCAAACCTGTAGTTAAACTGCTCAAAAGACAGAGCAAGTGTATATCAAGACTTTGTGCATATTCCTGAAGATACCTTAGTATATTTGAGTAATATAAATGAAAAGAAAATGGCCTAAACTTAACAATTCAGTATTTTAATTAGATCTTGAGGTAGGGTGATATCCTGTAGTAAAGAAAGATGTATTACATTTTTGTTTTAGCATTTCCCCATCTTTTAATTAAAATATAAGAAAATGTGAAAGGAAGATTAAGATTATGACATTCACATTCTGTCACCTATTCTTCAGAGAACATATCAACAGTACATTTTACATCTAGTCATTAGAGCTACAGGAGTAAATTAAAGCCTGAGTGTCTAAATCCCATTTGCATCTTTCAATACATCTGCCATGAATGACAGTGGGAGATTCACAGCAGAAGAGATGTCCTCATATTCCCAGTTTCCCTGTAGCTACAGAGTTCAGTGGGTTCCAATTAGAATGATCATTTAGAGGAGCGTTTCAATATACTGAAAATACATTTAGGACTAGACTTAGTGGTTTTACATTTTAGTTCTTCACTGTGCCAGGCAATTCTGCATTTCATTTTTCCCTTTTAAGCTTTAGTCCTTCTATGTTATGCAGCTTATTTATTAACACGAGTTTTTGAATATATTCCTGTTAGGCTTGTAGAAGTCTTTGACACATACCGAGTAAGCAGTACCACAATAACACTGAAATATTTTCATGGCAATATTCTGAGACTTTTTGAGGTAGAGGCTTTGTCATGAACTGCAGGAATTAGCATTATTCCTCAAAGTGAATGAAATTTCACTAAAATCAGATTTTCCTGAAATCACACTTGGATCAAGCTTCAGATTTTCTGTTTGTAAGAAGTTCAAGCATTTGACAAAATTTCACCTGTCTGCAAACAGACATCTGGCTTTTTTCCCCCACTGGAAAAAAGTGATAGTGGATAATAGACAAAGGCTTTTGTTTGTTTGCTACAGAACAGCTGCTCCTAATCCACCTTGGACTCACACTGGTATTGCAGTTTCAAGGAGGATGTAAGCAAACAAACAAGAGGACAATGAGATCCTGAAGGGCAGATTTTAACACCAGAAAACCCAGTAGTAGTGGATTCAGATGCAATTTGAGGCAATATCAATGTAGTTCACTGCAGTCATTTACTACATTGTCCTTTAATTCCAAGTGTGCAGAATAGTTTACTACTGAGCCTGCATAATTGCATTGCAGGAGATATCTGGGCTCCTGGAAATGCTGGCAGCAGGGATCATTTTCATGTGAACTAGCAAGTGAGGCTCTTAAAATTCAGAAAGACATTTTATTATTTTTCACAGTTACTTGTTTATTCATGACTGCCCAGAGCCAAAGAGTAAGACACAGGTTCTGTCAGCACTAAACCTTCTATCACTATCTGCAATCCTGTCCCTGATGACTGGCTGGTGTCATAGAAGGCCAGCTAGCTGACACTGCAGCACCCATCTCTCATTTTACTCCCCTGTGTGCCCTCCTCCCCCTCCTTATTCATCACAGATGTAGAATAGGAAGGATAAAAATTGAGGGGAAGCCAATATTTCCTCACACTTAATCTATGTGTCCAGAGACAGTATACACGCTGTCCATGATGTTAATCTCTAAATCCCCTAAAGAGATAAAGCTTTCTAGAGAAGCTGATGTAGACACCAAGGAGAAGATAAAACTCACTTGGTTGCTTCCTTGGAAGACTTCAACTTCCTAGCCTGAATGTGGACATAAAGTGCAGGAACAAATCCTGGCAATTTCTTCCTGTAGGAGGAGATAAAACCTGATGAAAAGTGGGACAGAACTATAAAACTTCATTCCAGCTATCTGAGGCATCAAGGAAGCTATCAAGACCACCTCCCACTCAGCTGCTGTTGGGCTGTTTGCAGGGAACATCCTGGCTTTTCCTGACCAGGCCCAGTACAGACACGGTGCTTGTTGCTCTAGGGATTGAAGTGTTCTTGACAAAGGAAAGGTCACTGAAAGCTCCACATATTGCTGCAAATTTTCTGTAGACTCTTAGTTACTCATTTCTTGCTCTCCTAACTAGTAGTGCAGAGAAGTGGAACTTACACATTTCAGTTTACTGATTCCTTCAACTTCCCATTAAACAGACCTAGACTAAGACTAAAGAAAAGAAAAAAAGGAAGGTCAAGAGTAATAGAAGATGGGAGTGCTACTGACAGGACATCCATGGAAGCTGGCACAAACTGGCACTAAATCAAGAGATAACTTCTTGACTCTGCTCCAGTTATCCTCCCTGATCTTGTGAAAAAACAAGGCTTTTCTGAGTCTGAGTTTCCAAGGTAAAGAATGAGGTAATACTCTTTTACCCACCATTTTCTTTAAACTGAGAAGATTTTGATGGTGGATGTCTCACTGCATAAATCTACAGTGCCTGTAGTTCAAGGATTCTGATTTTAAGCATGCTACAATGTGTTTAGGAAACTGAATCGAAAAACTGTCTTTGTAAAATATAATTCATAAAATGTATGTCTGGAAATCCAGCAGGCTCTTAGTAAACTAATTAGTAAAAAGCCTATTCATCTGCCTTCTTTTAAAAAAACAAGGACATACAAAAGCAAAAGACAGATCCATGAGGTAGAAATTCAAGGAAAGTAGAGATGCGAAGGTAAGGCCTCTGATTCATTTTACTGCAGCCATTAAGGTTCATTTCTTGGGAAATTGTTCCTATGTGTAGATATGCACCAAACACCTGGAAATCTCTCGAGTGAAATTTATAGTTGCAAATTGCTTGCAAATTAGATTTCACTGGAATATCAAGCAGCCGTCCCCCTTTATTTTAATTCCTCCAAGAAATGCCCTAGCCCACATAAAGTATATACAAACATTTTTGATATATGTGTATATATGCATGCATAATTCATATGTTGCATGAAAAAGTACTTTAAACTGCAGTGCATTCAAAAGTGAATAAATTTTAGCAATGGATGCACAAACAGCTTTTATTCTGTATTTGTACTTCCTCATTACAAAGGACTCTCCAAATAATAAGGGAGCATTTATTCTCCTGCTCTTCTTAGGTGGCTAGCAGATAATATTCGCATCATCAAATGGTTTATTTTTTAAACCTGTTGCTAATCTGTTCAACCGACTGCTCAAAATCTATATGCCTGGGGTAGAACCCTCTTGACTAATAATTATAATTAAGTAATGAAGATTATGTCACTGTATCTGGTGTTTTGGCAGGTAAGGGAATACATGAAGAAACAGAATATATAAGGATGAGCCAGTCTAGAAGATATGCATCCTGTAGTCTTCAGGGTATTCACTAATCAAATTACTGTATGACTTCTAATTATATTTTTTAAGTTAAAGGAGAGACAGAATTATATCTAAGGGATTGGAAATGAAAAGATAGACTGATTACCTTTTTTGTTACATATAAAGAAATAGTAGTAATTACAATTTGCTAAACATACCTTGAACTATCATAAATTTAATTAAAATCATAAATAAGAACATCTAAAGGTATCTACACCAGTCAGGACTAATAACAATTCAAAGGATGCAGACGTAAAGGCATATGACACCTTAATGTTTTAGGTCTGAATTTCATTCGATTATTAGACACAGCTACAAAATCTTATGGGACTTTAGGAGTTATGGAAAGAGGAGAAATTCCATGGTCAACAGCAATATGAGTTTGAGATCACAGATTCACACAACAGTTTGAGTTGGAAGGGACCCACAAGGATCATCAAGTCCAACTCGTAAGTAAATGGCTCATATGGGGATTGAACATACAACCTTGCTGTTATTAGCAGCATACTCTAACAAGCTGAGCCTAGTTAAATACAGAGAAAGCCTTCATTAAAAAAAAAAAAAGATAAAGAAAACATATTTTATTCCAAATTTAACAGAAATTTTCAAGAAAACTTTCCAGTTATCTTGAAATAGCATGGGTGGAATTCTACATGAATTTGAAGTCAACAACAAAAGACCCATGAACTCCTGTGGGAGGCAGACAATTTTTTGTACTATTTTATTCAACATAAAATTTTTACACTACATTT
Organism: Lanius collurio; assembly: GCA_020086605.1. Taxonomy (NCBI): domain Eukaryota; kingdom Metazoa; phylum Chordata; class Aves; order Passeriformes; family Laniidae; genus Lanius; species Lanius collurio. The sequence continues at coordinate 47,764,453 of JACBWW010000003.1, forward strand.
ATTGCTGTGGTCTCTGAGTATTTTGCAGAGCATTAGGGTGATGACTAACCTCTGTTAGACACTCAGCTGCTCCCTTGAGGCAAAGCGAAGGTGTACTGGGTGGTGTGCTTTTCCCCAGAAGTGAAATGGAAAGATCCCACTAGGTTACTCCAGTGCTTCTTTATGAGAAAACTGCAGTGCATGTGGATGCAGGAGGTGAAGTCTATCTGGAACCAGAGCACATATGCTCTGTGGCTACCACATGGATTTGGCCACTGAAAGGAGCTCTGTAATGATGCCAGTGTAGAGGTGCTGCCAGGACAAAGGTCTAAGCCCATATCTGCACATCTCCTCACCAGCTTGGCTGGATGTGCTCTTATACCAAGATCTGAGCAGTGCTAGCAATGAGGAGCTGCAGGGGTAAGGGGATTTGCAATCACATTTCACTTTCCTAGCATTACACTGTCATCTGCTGGGTTATCTGACCTATATTTCATCCTCTCCAAAGTAACCTAATTTCTAAAATTCTTCCTCTTTGTACATTTTTAATTCAGAAGAGTTGCTTGTACTGATTATCATGCAGGACCTCTGAGTTCTACCACAGGTGGAATACTATCTACATTTATTTAGCTTGCTCAGCAAACAGTTCTTTAAGAGTAATTATTGACAAATTAAAGAAGTCAAGTTAACTGCTGCAGGGATAGAAAGGGATCACACAGAGTGTCTTAATTAGAAGAATACTGTTTGAAACAAGACGTCACCAAAGACTGGTAAATTGAAAAATGTAAAACATCTGTTAGATAACCCATTTACCATTTGATCTACTGTCATAATTCTTAAGGGGAAAAAAAAAGAAAACTGAAACAAAACAAAAACCCCAAAATCTTTCTTTTGCTGCTTACTGGTGGAATACAGAAGATAGAATTTCAGTAGTCAAGTGACACAAAATTATGGAAACAAAAAAATAAAATAAAAACCCCATTTCTTAATTTCAGCACAGTCTAATGGTATCCAAAGGAAAACATTTGAAATTACATATTTCTAATAAATATTCAGTTTAAACAGTGTACTTAGAGATTATATTGCTAACTGTAGGGAACACCTAAATAACAGATCAGACATTTTATTTGAAGAGTACTGATTATACATCTGATGTAGCATTTTCTGAAATGCTGTTCTTCCTCGATCTGAATAGAAAGAAAACAGATTTTTTTCCAGTGTAACAGGCAACATTTTATAAAAGAATTTGAGACTAAACAATCAACAAAATCTCATTACAAATGCAAGAAAATTTAACACCATCATATTTTGTTGTTACAATTATGAAAACATTCAGCTTGTGTGTCATGCCCTCCATGCAGGAAAAAATAAGTTCAGCATTATGTAAACAACAACAGTGTCCTTATCTGTAGGAAAGCTAGGGAAAGTCACACTGAAAATTTTCAGTGTAAAGGAGCTATTGAGGTTGTCTCCTCCCCTCCAGACATACACTATTTTAAAAGTCAGCATTTTTAAAACTGGATGCTACAGTTAAATCTTAGTTACTATATTAAAATAATACATAATATCACTATCAAAACTACAACTCAGTCTGTTGACTACTACTAAATTGGTATTTCAGTTGTGAAATAAGGTCTGATTTTCTTTGGATAGCTTATCAAATTACAAAAATTTCTATTAATTATAAATACACATAATGTATTCAGTCTCAGGATTAAAACAGTATCCAAGTAACACCACAGTTAGGAATTTAACTTAAATTATTTAACTTCCTTCTATAAACAGTGAAATGTTAGATGCTACCAGCTTAAAAAGAAACTTTTTGTAAGTATAGGTCATCGATACTATTACCAAGCAAGATATTTACTTCAATTCTCTTGCTGAAGTTTTCCCATATACTGACCAGCAGAAGTCTCTGCTTCCCTAGAAAATTTCACATTCACCCTTGATTTAAACTCTGCAATATTTTCTCTTAAATGATCCAGTTGTGTTTTTTTCTGGATCTATAATACTTTTGCATAAAAATAAATAGCCCCCACTGGTATATTTTGAATGCTGGGGATCTCAGAACTGTTAGCAGTGATGGTCCATACAAAAACTTCATCTGTGAGTCGGAGACATGCACATTTCTTCCCAAACATGGTATTCATATTCCTTTCTAAATTCACATGTGAAAAGGGTCTTCCTATTCATTTTGAAGGGATACCATGTATAATGTGAGCATAGACATATGTGAAGAAATTCCATAAACACATCAACTGGAACAGGCAGTGTCATACTTTTCTTATACTTTCTGCAGGTGCTAGCCATAATATGCACAAAATGAAACAAATATTCATAGGGCCAGATGGCAGGAAGGCAGGGCCAGAGCACAGCTAGGCCTCATGGACCAGCAGACGGACTGATGGCAGATATGTTCATCTTTGATCCAAGGCCAAAGAGAAAATGGCAGGACGGTGGAGCCATCACACCAAAGACCCATGTCTGCAGTTGTGTAGGGAAGGAGAATGCTGAGCTCCCAAAGTGAAAGTCACTGGAAAGGACAGCTTGGAAAATGTGAGGAAGTGAACTGGATATTTGGCCTTAGTGAGTCCACAGAAGCAGGACACTATGTAGATTCCTTTGTAAGTAAACTGAATTTCTCTAAAGAAAGACCTTATTGTAAAAATCAATTTCCCTTACCAGCAGACTAATTGAGCACAGCTCTGAATACTGCCTGAATACTTGAGTCAAAAAGCAACAAGATAAAGCTTTCAGCATGGTAGAAAAGTTACTAAAAGAATCTTTTCAAGCCAATTCTGAAACATTACACAACTTATTTCTTCTTCAGCCTTATCCCCAACACTCACTGTCACCATTCTCAGAGGTTCCTTTCTTACTGCCAGTATTGAAAAGCCTAAACACTAGAGAGAATCTGCCTTTCTGCAGCAGATTTCTTTCATGCCTCTTCAGGTTTCAAAGCAAAGTCCAAATACAGATGATGTGGGAAATTCACCTCTAACAAACTGAAAATTGATGGCAACTATATAGGAGGAGGCATAAAAAGAAATCTTATTTCTTACTAAACTTTATTTATCTTTGCTTCAGTGTGGAAGGTATATACCAATACTCACTGTTTTTAAAGGAGAGGTATTCAAAAGCCTGTTTTGGCACAGAAGTGTGAAGAACCAGGAGATATTCCAGCTAAGCAGTGATGGACTCATTATCAACTTGCTTCCTCCAGCTCACAAACCCCAATGCTGTTATGCAAAAGCATAAGACTTTCTTCTGTAACACCCCAATACACAATTAGGCTGGGTAACTTAGAATCTTCTATGCACATAAATGTTCCTATGCTTTTTCATAAAGTCTTGAATAAATATTATTATTAAATAAGCCTATGTGTCCTTGTGCTTTCTGCCAAGATTAAGCAGACTACATATATAACGGTCAAAAGAGTTCAACATCACACATAGGGATTTAATGGGAACAAAAGATCTCCCACATACAGATGTGAACACTAAGCAACTTCACCAGGTGCAGTGAATTAATCCCTGTAATTTAGGCAGTTTATGTCTTTTAGTGTTTAAATTTATGGATATATTTTCAATCTTGAGACAATTTATGAAACTTCATTTGTAATGAATGCTGTTCATTTGACTACATTAAAGTACATTTCATTAATGAAAGTACATTTCATTAATGATTCTTATTCAAAATCACATATTTTGAGTTTGGGCCCATAGATAAATAGCAGTGTACACAAACAAAATGAAAGTAACACTTGCACTGTGAATTATTTTCTTTTGCCTCTTGCTGGAAGCATTCCCTCCGTCCCTGCTAGTAACCATAAATCTTTCTCTGTACTGCTCTGTTAACTTTAATAAGAAGTACAGCACAGTAGCCAGTGCTGGCTTTCACTTACTGTAGCTGAATGTTAAGCAGCATTGCAAAATATTAAGTTGCAAGATAACTGAATAGGTTTCTTAAGTCTTTGTATTGGGTTTCCATGGCAAGATTTTGGAAGTGGGAATGCTATAGGGTTGGCTTTTGTGAGAAGTTATTAGAAACTTCCTCTATGTCCAATGGAGCCAATGCCAAGCAGCTCCAAGATAGACCTGCAGCTGGCCAAGGCTGAGCTCATCAGTGACAGTGGCAGCATCTCTGGGCTAATGTATTTACAAGGAGAAAAAACCTGTGCAGCTGTGGAGCCTTCAGGAGACTGTGACCCTGTGAGACATTTATACTGGAGCAGCCTTCTGGCAGGAGTTGTGTCCTCGGAGGGGACCCCCACTGGAGCAGCCTGTTCCTGAAGAACTGCCCTCCATGGAAGGGACCCACACTGGAGCAGTTAACGAATAACTGTAGGCTGTGGGAAGGACTCCCTTTGGAGAAGTTCATGGAGGACTGTCTGCCATGGGAGTGACCCCACAGTGGCACAGAGAAAGAGTATGAGGGGTCTTCCCCCTGAGGAAGAAACAGCAACAAAGACAATGTGTGGTGAACTGACTGCGGCTCCCATTTCCTGTGGGAGATTGAGAGTTAATAATACTTCTCACCTCCCTCTACACACTCCAGTAGAAAAACACTAATTTACTAATAACTTCATCACAGCTGTCTTGCTTTCCATTTTCACTATTTCAGATAGGAACATATACACTGGCACCATATGTCATTGATAGAAAAGTATTTGGGATTTCTTTCAGCAAAGATTCTGCTCACAAAACTTCATACAAGAGCAGGAGAAAACTTGTGTTCTTTAGGGCATGAAACCCATATAACAGAATTGCATAGCTTTTTCATATGATCTGAATATGATAATATTCCAGTGCTTTGTGGCTAAGTTCCTAACTGCAGATATCTAGAGCCTGACTTCTGAAAAACAAAATATTACTTTAGTTCTCAACACTATCAGCAACAATATGTAATGAGAGGATGTGTTTATACTGTGTGACTGAATTTCTCTCAGGCCACAATCTAGTTCTAGTCCACAATCATCCATATGGCCTATGTGTTGATCTGTCTGCAAGGAGAAGTCTGGAGGTGGGCAGATGGTTTCAAAGCAACTGCAAGTGGTCACAGCTGACAAGATTCCAGTTGGGATTCCAGTTGGCCTGCCTGCTGCCCTCATGTACTCTGCCCCTTCCTTGCTCTGTGCTACCAAGCACAGGGAACTGTAACTAAGCCCGATGCTGTGACACGTGGTGCTGGAGCAAGCAGCTCTCACCATATAACTTCTGCTGTAACAGCAGCAAAGGTGGTGAGGATGAGCGTTGTTTTCCCGCAAGTAATAGTCTGGTTGCATGAATCTGTCCCAGGCCTGGTACACACAGATCAGGAAACCATTTCACTCAGAAATAAAACTCCAGTGTGGAATATCCTTGTACTCCTGAAACAAATCTTCAGTCGTGAGTAGCTCACTGTATTTACCCTTGCTACTAAATTGGTCCTTATCCTTTACAAAGTGTCTATGACCAAATCAGATCATCCATCCTGTCTATATTAGTTTCCAAGACACAGAAGACAGACTATTTCTTCCCAAGCCCAGTCTGTGGCCATGACATTCACACAAAAGTGTGAATTTACCCTGGACTATTTCCTCCAGTCCAGGGTAAGTCAAAGCTAAGCTGCCTGACCTAGCCAGCATTATGGCATTGCTCTGTAAGCAAGCTGGTGCAGGTACGCTTGCTGTTGGTGAGGGGAGCAAAGCTGAAGGGCAGACAATGTCACCTTTAGAGAAGGGACATGCTCTGCACACACTTGCTTATCGAGGTTATACTGACAGCCAGTGGTCAGAGCTGAGTGCCTGGGATTAGGAAGACTCTTGAAAGGACTACTTCCTCTCCCAGTCTCTTCCACATATGAATTTTTGCTGTTCTTCCTTCATCCACCCAGCAGTAAAGCAAGCAGTGTGAAGGGGTTCTACACTCTTCTAGTCACACTTGCAGCTCCTCAGACCTATACTGCAAATCTAGTTCTCATCTATCAGCCATGTACATCGGCAAATTTCAAGCCTTTGTAGTTGCAGGCTGTGGTCAGCAGCCTGTAGTAGCTATAACACTCCAGACTAGATCACAATTTTTTCCAGTGTGGCATTAAGCAGAGGTGCTATAATCAGAACACATCACCACTTCACTAATCACAAATGCCCGTTTTGCTTTCCAAGGACTCATGAACGAGCCATGGGTTCTCTAACCACATCTCTTTTTAGGTCAAGCATTTAGGTCAAGCATTAAGACAGACAGACGGACAGACGGTAGGGTAGTATCATCAGCACGGTGCTTTCAGGGAGACAGCTGTATCTGCCAGGAAACCAGGTGTTGCAACTTAGGGCCAGAGATCTTTTCCAGGCAATTCTCCTGGATCAAGGACTGCAAAGAAATGAGCCCAGCCTCAAGAAAGGAATGTGAGTAGTGATCTGGCAGGAGCCTGACTTCTAATGTAGAGTCTGCCCTCTTCTGTTTTCCAACATATTGGAAGGCAGAGGGGAGTGAAGATCTGTTCCTGGGAGACCTCTTTGTGGATGTAAGTACATGCTCAAAATGACAGGATGAAGAAATGAAAAATGGGACATAAAAAATATGAATATCAGCACCAAGTTTCTGTGCCTGATTTTTGCTCATTCCTGGTAAACTGCCCATAATCAGAGAAGATGTGTTGCAGCATGTTCGCAGGCTCTGGAGCACCCAGCTGCCACAGCCATGCAGCAGTCTCTGTCAGCCATGCAAACCCAGAGGATGGGGAGGAACACAGCATTTGGACCTGTAACGATCTGAAAAAGTAACAGGACACACTAGGCATGTGTTCTGGAAAACACAGGCTTGATTTCCAGGTGGAATATTTTAAACTATTTCCAGGTCAAGATGGGCAGAGAAGGATAATGAGATTTTTGCCTTTGGGGTACAGGTACCTCAAAAAGAACAGTAAAAAGTTGTAGTCCCTGTGGATAGGGCTATTCCCCCAAGAGGGACAGATGCATCTTCTCTGTGATGTAAAAGACAGAAGTTTTTCTTTTGCTGCTCTACAGCAGAGTTGCCATAGAGCAACTGTTTCTCTGAATAGAAAATACCTGCTCTTTGGTTTTACATGCGAGTCAGCTCCTGGCAGAAGCAGAGGATGCTTTCCTCCTCTTGAGGTTTTGTGCATGTTGTGGGTTGTGTTAGATATGACAGGGCAAGTGATCTCACTAGCACATTTTGGTTTCCCTATTTTAAAACTGCAAAGAACAGATGAGTCCATCCTTGATTGAAAGTTTTGGCCAAATATTTCTTAAACTGTGTTTTCAGAACTGCAAAATACCTTAGGACTGTTCCAAAATCAAATCACTTCAGTGCCTGTGCACTCATTGTCTGAACTAAGCAGCAATAAAGTTGTGGCAATAGCTAAAGAAAAAGATAAAGGTGCTGACATTTATATTCAGAGGCAAAAACATTATAAGTCTAATGGTATGCATTTGGTTCGGCTCTTTGTGCACTCAGAAAGAAACAAACCAAAAAAGCGAATACATAATGATGGTTATTCCTGATGCAGAGGTATGAGCAGTCAAGTACATGGTCGTATCAGTGGCAATGCCTCATTACCTAGTGGAGTTCCATGCAGGGACGGCTCTCCAGAGCGGCTGACTGTGCAGAGTAGGTATAAGCAGGTTATTGGGAGGCATAACCTGCATTAATTCTGTTTGATATTGAGGAAAAGGTAAATATTGGTGAGTTAGGAGCAGGCATCATGTGGCCTTGCAGTCATAGGTCTAATGAGACTTGCTGTCAGCCATGGGAGCACTGGGCAGCATGATCATGCAGATGGCCCAACAGTCCAGTGAAGGCTTAAATTATATATTGATCATATTTTCCATGTTACATTTTAATCTGATTATTACATTTAAAATGCCTATTTTACATATCTTGGACTGGTAGATCACTGAAGCCAAACAGTAACTTCTAAGCAACAACAGTATAATTTTAAGAATGCAATAATAAACAAATGAAATTACGGCAGGGCTTCTGCTGTGACTGTAATCCAGTTTCTCACAGAGCATGACCAGCTCTTCCTCTCTTTGAGGAGTGTGATAGACAGGACCTGCCCTTTGCTCTGTGAACAGATGTAGGGCTGGTGGAGCAAATTCTTTCTGGTGACGACTGCTTTGGCTCACCAAAGATACTTGAATTCCGAAACCTTCTAATTATATAAATGGTGAATTTTAGCACTGGCTGTCCTTCTTCCAGTGCTAAAGAGGGTGTCAGTGTCACCACCTCTTGCTAATTCCCTGCCTTATATAGCACATGTAGATGAAGGCAGCAAAGTATTTCCTTTACCTCAAGCTATGAAATAATTAAAAGTACAACAATTTAAATCCCTTGGCGCTGAAGGGAGAGGTAAAGGCAGTGGAAGGGCTAAGGGTGGGCAAGAGGTGGATAAGAGGCAGGCAATCCAGCTGAGTCTTCTCAGTCTCAAAAATCATTTAGTTGTAAATCAGGTGACCTTTGTGCTACTTTTCCATTTACTTTTTAGGAAGAGATTCAGAAAACCCAGTAGCCTTAAGCAAAAGCTTAGCAAGTGAAGGCTTGCTTTTTATGACCTTTACTCATGAAGACTGTCTTTACTTTCTGAAATGGTTTTCTTTTGCCCATTGTCAGAGACTGAAATGTTATGGTTCATTGCCTAAACATTGTTATGAAGGACCTTTTGCCCATGATGACAAAACTGTATAAAGAAGCTGTGACCACCAAAGCCCTCCCCTCCCTGAAGATGCCTCCTAAGGAGAACTTTGGACTGTGAGTTAAGCCACCTAAGGGAACCTGGGATCAGATAAAAGTGACACTATCATTCAATCATCTCAGTTCTAGGAAAAAGCAAACAAGGCTGAGGGAGAAGAATGCATCCACCAGAGAGCCACACCCAGCAGCTATGCTGAAAATCATCCCTGTCTGGGTTTCATGGGGTGGGGGAAGCCATAGTTCTCAGTCTCTCTACTGAGGCCAGGTTTGCACAGACTCCCCCCAACCAAGGCAGGAGAAGGAGAGTTTTGGGTGTGTGGCATAACCTCAGGTCAGAGACAGCAAACACCCATCCTCCCTTACACAAACTGGCTCAGTTGTAAAAATCCCCACCCTGGGAAGGCCACATCCATGGGACATTCATGTGAAAAGCAGCTGAGAAGGTGTCATAATCCATCAAAGACCTCCCCAAAGTGCTCCCCAGACTTATTCCTGAGGCCTTGCACCACAGCACTGTACATGATGCAGAGACTCAACAGATGCGGCGTCTGTTACAAGAGACAGTATTAAACTTGCCCCCCTGGGCATTTCCACCTGTCTTAAATGTATATTAATCTGTCAGACTATATTTTTTTGGGGGACTCTCACCACCAAGAAGACTGGATGGAGAGGATCAACAGGAAGGACATTGTTGAGATCCATGGAGTGGTGATATTTTTTACTTAATCTGTCTCTGTCATTCTCCTTCTGTCCCCTCACCCCTTTTCTCTTTCTTTCTCTCTGTGTCTCTGTCTCTCTTTCATTTACTTTTAAATAAAATCCATACTATTGACTTTGGCATATAGTCTTCTTTGCACCTTAATTTGGGCAGAGGCACTTCTAATAATTTTAATAACCAGATCTTAACACCCATGTAGTAGGTATTTTCCAACCAGTGGGGAAAATGCAAAACTTGTCAAAAACAGTAATTGAAAGGATGCAGTTTACAATTGGCTGCATCTTGGTGCCTGAACTTGGCAGGAAATTTTACTTCTGTTAAGTAGCAGCTTCTGGTTCATGAAACACTCTTGATTATATAATCTTCTGGATTTAATTAAGAGTCAAGTTGTAGAGGGCAGCATGGTATAAAATGTGACAGGTATTGTACATGGAAAACTTCATTTTAAATGCCGTGAATGGGATGATGCAAAAAGATGTAAGGTAAACACAGAAATTGTTAGAAAGGTTCTATAAGGGGAAATTGAGTGATACAATGAGAAGGGAGGCCAGCTGCAGATGGATGCAGAGCTGGCTACATTTAGTCTGTACTAGAGGGAAGACAAGGCTCAAGGAGGTCAAGCTGCAGGAAAGCCACCATAGTCAGGATGGGAGATTATGAACACCTATAAATAAGCTATGATCTAAGAACTGCCTAATAGGATGTGAAGGGTGAAGTGAGAGCTTGATTCCAATTTGGTTGGAAAACTTTAAGACTGCAGTAATAATTCCAGCATCCACTTCAGAACTGAAGTTCAATGGAGCAATACATTATTAATTTCTCCCTTTTCTGTACATCTTCTTTCCCCAGTGTGCTACCACTGTCTGTGGCAGTTCACAGTTCACTAGAACTGTCTGTGAGTTCACTTTCAATGCACCCTTCTGTTTCAGCAATGATTCCTTTGTTTCTATCATCTTTCCTTCTCCCAGGCTCTTTTTTCCTCTGCTTTTTCCTAGCTCCCTGCTATTAATTTCCATCTATTTCCCCTCTTACCTTGCTTTGTCCCATGTCCCTCTTTACCAGCTCTGTCCTAGTAAATGCTTGCAGATAAAAAACATATATTAGATTCATCACTGAGTGCTGTTTATAAATTCAACTCACAATTTCAGCAGCCAGAAGCCTTTCATTGGCATCATGCTAGAATAATGACACAGGTGGGCAAAGGGAATTGGACTCCCATATTTACAGTTGTTAAAATTACAGACTCAGTGTTACAACCTGTCCCTGAAGGTGAGGGTAAGTGAAGTTCTTTTTAATAGTTTCCCTTGGGGTGGATTAGAGTGAAACACTCAATGATCAGTGTTTAAATATATATGTATCTGTAGGGTTTATTTTAGAACAACTTGGTTGCAATAGAAAGGAGGTATGTAGCCATTTTGGTTATTATTCTCTATAGTAATATTACAATATAAAAGTATAAAGGTTTCAATTAAGAAAATAGATGAGAAAAAGAAAGAAAAAGAAAGGATAGGAGTAAATAGTGGAGAGAAAAGATATTACCACCTCTGAATCCAGAAATGAGACTTGATCATTTCAATTTCAATGTCTGTTGGTTGAAATGGTTGTTACAGTCTTGATCCATTAGGGTAGGGGAGGCCCATGAATCACTGGCTTCAATGGTTTAATATAAATCCAGGTTTATGTGGGAATGCCCAGGTTCCTCCCCTGAGGGGGCAGTTTTACACTGCCTGATGTAACCCTGTGGATCTGCTGTAATACTGTGGATCATGCATAGTCCTCTGGTAGAAGGCCTCAGAAATGTGTCTGGGGGCACTTTGGGAGCCTTTGATGGTACCTTCTAAGACATGACATCTGTCTCTCACACTAGGCAGCATAGTTGTGCCAGTTATGCTCCATCACAAGAGATAAAGACCTTCAGGCCTGTATGTGAATGTCTTGGTACTTCCCTGGAGGGGGGTAGGTTTTACAACTGAGACAGTGGTGTAAGGGAGGAAATTGGCCTGATAAAAGTATTATCACACCTAATAGCATCTGTTTCTTATTGGTCTTCTCCCTTATGTGGCTCATAACCCAGCTTGTGACTAAACAAAGGTTGGTTTGTTGTGGTCATCTTCTGGTGATGAGTGCTCATCCCCTCTGTTTTATGAGGATCAGAGATTTCACCACCACACACAAAAACCTTTCCTCCCTCGCTTTGGTTGGAGGTGCAAATCTGGCCTCACCAAAACATCCTGTTGCTTTGCAAATGGCTGACTGAATCATTAACCATTAACTTTTCAGTCTCCCAGTCTGTAAGTCTCAAAAAGAGTAGAAACTCTACAGATAGTTCATGCCCTTACACATGCAGAGTTGTTTCTCCTCTCTGCTACACTTCCAGCATATAGGGTCAAGGTGCTGGAGGACAGCTGCAGCTCAAAGTGGGGAGGTCATTTATGAGACCAAGAGACATCTCTTTTAGAGCAACTGACTGCTTCCCACAACACGTCAAGATGTGACACTGCAGTAGAATCTGGGGGTAAATCAGGATACCCTTGACTATGAGCAAGGCTACCAAATATCTGGAGTTTGCACAGACTTGACTTTTTTCCAGCCCCCAAAATCTTTCTGGGTGAACAGCTAACACATGAAAGCCCTTTGATGACAAAATTGTTGTCCCTTCTATACTTTGTTGTCACAAAGTGACATTGGGCTGATGCTTCTTTTAGTGCTCTTACACAACAAAAAGATCATATCCTCTGCATTTGGCAGCACAGATCCTAATCCTGACTCTAAAGACTGTCTACCAAAATTTTCCCTTGGCCAAAAGACCAAGTGGTTAACAAAGAGAAAAACCAATAACAGTCCAGCTGTAAACAATGAATGGGTGTTTCCAGGGTCCCAAGGATAACCACAGTCTAGTATTTGGATTATCCAACAGCATCAGGCAGTGCCACAACCGATGGCCCTGGTGCAGGGACAACCCTCAAACTCCTCTAAAACTAAATGCAGATTGCTAGTCAAAGACTGGTCAGTCTGAGATAACATTTTCATGGATAGTCCAAATGATAAAAAGCATTAAAACCACTGTACATGTTTGGCACAGTCACAGAACTCCTATGAACATCAAGGAAGGATGAGATAACCACACTGAACACAGAGCCTGCCTATCTTTTTCTGGCACAAAGGGTCACAGATTGACAAGGGGTTGCTACATAGCTGGAGACTAAGCATCCATGGGGAGGGAAAACTCTGGTAAATCTAAAATACTGACAACAAAATGCATGGGTTTGTTTTCTTTGGTGGGGTGTTTCTTTTGTTTGGTTGTTTTTTTAGTTATTGACATAATTTTTCTGTTTGCATTGCAAGCTAGTTTCTTGGAAATTTTAGTACCATGAGAGTAAAACAAGATGTGCTAATATACATGTCCTTACAAAGTAAGTACTCCAATCAATATAATTCCTACTAATTGCTTCCTCTGGAAGAAGGGGGGATTTCTTCCTCTCCCTTTGGTGTGGTCATTTCTTCCAATTGTTAACATTTTTTTTTAAAATATCTGTCTTTTGAGTAATATGCTCTCCTAGACATGATGCTGCCAAAAAATATGCTTAAATTAGGCACACTATTTTCAAACCCAGCTACTTAAACCTTAATTGTATAAATAAAACTGTGGTCAGTGAAACTTCTCACTAGTTTGTCTGTTAGCATCAGCAATGTTAAGTATCAGTTCTCTAGAAAATTAAGGCTCCAAAAAAATCATCTGCCACTTGTTAAAAATGGTTGTTTAAATGATTTATTTTGATATCTGAATGTTGAAAGCAATGAAAATGAGACATCTTCAGAACTAATATTCAGCACATCATGAACACTCAACTGCTGTCCATCAGTTTGTTAATAATTATCACATGTGGTTAGAATTAAAAATTTAGATTTGCTTATTTGCTTTGATAAATTGATTTAGAAAAGGCTGAAACGAAGTATCCATGTAAAAACCTTTCTTGCCCTGACCTCAGAAAGATTTTTTTTAAACTCCTGAGAGCTTTTGTTGGTTAGCTGTTAGAGCATGTGGGAAGCTAGGACCAAATGTACAATTTTGGAGAATATAGCTGCCATTAGTTAAGCACAGAACATGAATTAGAGTGTCTGTACTGCTGAAAATGTTCAGAGCCTTTAAAAAAAAGCCTCCATTTTATATCAGCCAATTTAAATGCATTAGTTCTAAGAGTTTTTTTGCAATGTGTCATGACAAGAAGCCAAGATTTTTTATGGTCTTTCATATAGAAAAAGCATTGGATTATTTAAAATACTGTATATGTGTGTATACACATATATTTAAAAAAAATGTATATACACACATATATTCCATATAAAAGCTATCTTCAGGATACATAGAAACTGCAAAACCAGCCAAAGTTAAGTGTGTCAGCACAACCTCTTGCATATTTTTTATATACATTTTTTTAACATATTGTTTCACACTACTGTCTATGGAGTATTTTAAACCTGTTTCCACTAGAAAAACCTCCCTGTTCTATAAGAACCACAGCAGTACACCATCCTAAAATAAGCTTTTTGACAGCCCTACAGGCTGAGTGTGCTATTGCATTCTTGGTTGTTAGTTGCCTGCTCTTTGCTGGGAGCTGTTGCCATCCCCATTTCGCAGGTAGGAAAATCAGGGGGACACTTCCCTTTCACACTTGCTGTCAGCACGGCCAGTGGATTCACCCAGGTCTCTGGTTTCAGTTTGCCCAGATGGCCCAGAAGTGGTGGCATGATTATTTTCATTCAAAAAGCTGTGGATGGGGAGAGGCATACAGTGAGCAGCTTGGGTACAATAATATCTCCAGTCAGTACAGCCAGCTTGGACAAGGAGGGCCATCCACAGCCTCACACCACCAAAACAGTATTTTTACTGACATGGCTGCTACCAATTCTCAGGACAGAATTAAGGCATATAGCACTTGTTCATCTGCTTTCTTTTTTACCTTTTTTAGCTTTATCTCTCAGTGGAGTCTCTGCCTGTAGAAACCAAAAAATGACAGGGAAATACCAAGAGATTTTTGACTTAGACCTGATGTTACATCTTTGCCTTGAACAGCATCCAAAATTTTGAAACTGATTACCATATGGATCACAGGTCTTAATGTAATAATCATGATGCAAAAAGCAGTGATTAAGACATGGATCACAGGTCTGCCTAGAAAATCCTTTTAAAAAACAGAAATCAGCTCCTGAGGCAAAGCTAATGATTTACCTTTGGAATAACGTAAATCTGGTACTTGCTTACTTGAAGTTCCAGCTTTGATGTTGTGGTTTTTCAGTCCCCTCTCATTACTGACTACCTCTGTAAAGATATGGCCTGCATGGGCCCATGGTGTAAGCACCATCCAAGAAACACTAAAGTTCCCCTGCCTAAAGTTCTCTTAGAAAAATTCTTGGATCCTGGTTAATCTTAGAATCAAAAAATCACTACTTGGAATAATTTTTTTGGTTCAGTGACTTGAGAGACTAGCCTTTGTGAGAGGAAGGCACACCACAAATCTTATAATATTTCTAATGTTAGTGTTCTTTACAGTCAGTAAGCTCAACTTATACAATTCTCACTCATTATATTCCCCTCTTCCTAAAGAATTAGTGAAATTAGATAGAGCCATTCTGTAGCTTGATACCTACATTGAGAAGGTAGAAATTTTTTTATTTCAGATGTACATGAAATACTTGAAATAAATCTTTAGTTCTTCTCTCTTAACATCGACTATAGAACAAAAAAAGTATAACAAGCTACTCCTAAGTGACCCATTATAATAATTTTCAGCTTGGCTAGTGTCGGTTGCTCATCTTGAATGTATATTTTCACTGTTCTAATTGATACCATATCCACTGGGAATGAAAGCTTTTCTTCAAATAAGACAAAAAATCTCATTCAGATTTTCTACAAATTCTCTGACTACTGCAAGAAGTCCTTTCCTCTTGGAAAGTAAATTAGGAGTGTCAGCTCTCCTGATCCATCATGCCAACCTTTCAGTCATTTCTGTGAGAGAGAGAAATTTGATCTCTACAGTGTATTAACTTCTTGTTTCTTCTTTGAATTTGGCCAACAAACTGGGTCAATTAACACAAATGGCAAAAGAGGCTGGACATCTGGGGAATGACATCAAATTCATTTTCCATAACTTCGAAGTAACCAGATGGCAAATGATTCAAAGGCCTATCTTCAAGAACCAGCTGTATAGTCCACTTACTAGTACGGTGTTAGAAGTCAGCCTTTACAGTAAGAAATTACACCTGCAACTTTGCCGATGACCTTGCATTAAAAAAAAAAAAAAAGTTAAAATAAGAATTGTCACACTACAGGAAATTTATAAGGAGCTTATCTGTAAATGAGGTATAGGCTATCAACAGTTAATTATATAAAGATAGCACTTAACAAGAAGCAGGGTACACATCTTACCTATGCAGGCTGTATATTCAAAACAGATTAATGTTAATTAAATGGTCCGTCAAGCTAGAGTGTGCAAAATCGATGAGTGCTGACAGCAGTATAATAGAGATAAATCTAAGACACTGTCAACTATAGAAGGAAAAGTTTAGACATCATACATAAGCTGTGGCATCCAAATTTTGATTGGGACCTCCTTACAGATTCAGTGTTTACTTTGGGTGAGTTTTAGGGTCAGTTCACAGTATAGGGGGAGACCAGCTTTCAATGTTAGTAGCTTTTGGACTGAGAGAAAAACAAGTCATCTCTACCAATCTCACATATTTAGGATGAATTCCCCTCACTCCACAGAAGGTAGATGAAGCATGACTTTTAGAAAGAGATTTAAATCTCAAGCAAAAGCTTTTTGCTGAACATTTATAGTACAGTCAAAGTGACATTTGACTAAGCAACATCCATCACTTGGTAATTCATTTCAGCTCTCTTTGCAGAATATGGAAATTGAATTAGCACAGTTTTTATGGCATAGCATTGTCCCTAAAGAAGGGATTTTGGTCCTTCTAGAACTTCCCCTCCCTAATCTTTGTATTAGAAATACATTAAAATGTCTTCCAGTTCTGAAACAAAGTTTTAAATCAAAATGTCATGGAATATTAACTCTATCCTTCATGAAATGCAAATATTTTACTTGTTTCAATTTAATACCAGCCTGACCTAGATGTATTATCTAACAACCTCATATCTTTTTCCTCAGAAGACCTTCTTCATGGCAGGATGTCAAAACAAAAAGGGAACAAAGTACAGCTGATAAGCCTCTTCCTATCCAATGTATTTTTGTAGCAACCCTGTGCCAAGGGTAGCACTGTGACATAAAGAAAGACCAGAGCACCCCTTGATCATATACTGAGATAGCTACATGACAGAATGGAGAGAAATACATTAGCCATACTTAACATGTATTTTTAGTTTCTTTTCTTCCCTTGACACTTTCCAGCCAGGAATCACTTTGGAGAACTGCAGGAACACAAACATCTCTGAAAGACTTTTGTCTGTCTACTCCTTAATTCAGGTTCAGAAAATTTCTACTTTGAATGAATGAGTGACTACCATGGGAGCATCACACAGATATTTTCTCTTCAAACATTACAAGTACTAAAATGAACTTTGCCTGGTTTCTACAACTTGTAAGTCACTTCTGTTGTACTTCTCTAGAAAGGTGCAAGCTCCCCTGAAATGTCAAAGTTCATTTGTGTATCATCCCTCTGCTGTTGATTACCTAGTGCTAAAAAAATGATGAGCTCACCCAACATCTTTTCCTGAGGACATGTATGACATCTTCTTCCTCTAACTGATCATCTGTTTTCAGAGAGTGCAATTATTTCTGAGGGCTGATTCCTGCCAGGACAATGAGCTTAAATGTTATTAAGAAGGGCACCCATGTCTGTATATGCTTGCACAAAGGCAGCATGATTTCATTGCCATAATAAGCCATAAAGCAAAGTGCTTTTTAGGTATTGGTCCATCTATGGAGTTTCTCACAGTCAAAATTCACGAGAAACATTAGCCAGCTATCTACAATTGACTACTCTGGTCAAATAAAATACCAAATAAAATAGTAAAAAAACTTTTCAAGAAGCTTAACTAAATAAAATAATAGCTTAGTATAGGAATCAAAGGAGGATTTATGGAGGAACATCCATGCAGAGAAATAGGAAACAAGTAGTAGCACATCCTAGACAAAAGGCCAAGTAAAAAGCATTTGAGTCATTCAGCCTCAGCTCCCATCCCACTCTACTCTGTGCTAGTGCAGCCTCACTTCAAGTCCTGTGTGCAGTTTTGGGTGCCACAATTTAAGAAGGATATAAAGCTCTTAGAGAGCACCCAAAGGAGGGCAAACAAGATGGTGGAGGGCCTTGAGGGGAAGACATATGAGGAGCATCTAAAGTCATTTGGTCTGTTCAGCCTGGAGAAGAGGAGACTGAGGGGAGACCTCACAGTGGTCTACAGCTTCCTCATGAGGTGAAGTGGAAAGGTTCCTTCTATTTGATGACCAACAATGCAACCCAGGGAATGGCCTGAAGTTGTGTCAGGGAAGATTGGATATTAGGAAAATATTTTTCACCCAGAAGGTGGCTGGGCACTGGAACAAGATCCCCAGGGAAATGAATGATCATGGTCCCAAGCCTGACAGAGTTCAAGAAGCATTTGGAAAATACAATTAGGTGCATGGTGTGATTCTTAGGGATGGTGCTGTGCAGGGCCAGGAGCTGGACTTTGATGATACTTGTAGGTCCCTTCTGACTCAGCTTATTCTACGATTCTGTGAACTGCACTGTACATGACAAGCAGTTCACTGACAGTCACATAAAAGCCGCATCTGCTTTATGTACCCAGTATTTCATGGTGCCACTACTGTCGTTTGGGAACTCTTCTTTCTTGTATTTGTCTTTGACAGCATCTTTTGTTCGTTTTAGGGATCAATTGAGACACCCACGAACATTCACTCAAATGTTTCCTAAGCTCAAATATTTTGATGTTTCCTTTGTTCCATGAACAGACTGAATACCAAAACATCCTGAGAAATTGTTTGACATGTTTTGGAAAAAAAAAAACAGAAAAGATTTTTTTTCTCCAAATCCAAAAGAATAATTTCAGCATTTTTATATCAGCAATTTCATATCATATTAGATTTCTTGCATTTAAACCATCTGAAGAAAAGTTGATTAGGGACCACATGAAGATGTAGCAGTCTGTGAGGTTGAAGTTCCTCATGGAACCTGTCATTCTAGAGCCCTCCCTCCTGCCTAAGAGGCAGCTATTTCTGCAGTGCATGATTGCCATGACAGTATGCCAAATTGCATCATAAGAGAAATGTATTGGCAATAAGAAGATCAGATCATGGAGTAAGGGAGGGCCACAAAACATTTGCACTAATCCGTGAAACCATCCATAACACCTAAGGGTTGAACTGATTTCAGAGAGAGTTTTAGTGCAGTTCAAAAGATTTTAATTTGGATCACATGTATACAAGAGGAGGTCCTTTCTTTAGTTTCCTCATTGAAGTAAAAATAATAATAATTAAAAATACCGTATTAAAGACGTTATAATCATTGCTTCATGATTTTAAGTAGAAATTTTTGAGTGAGAAGCAGCTTTAAGTGAGTCCAAAGGAGAGCCACAAAGATGATCAGAGGGTTAGAGCAGCTCTCCTATGAAGACAGGCTCATGGAGCTAGAGTTGTTCAGCCTGAAGAAGAGCAGGGTCAACCTCAGAGCAGCCTTCCAGTGCCTAGAGGAAACTACGAGAGAACTGGAGAGGGACTTTTTATAAGGGCATATGATTCATCACTGTTTGACCCATATGAAAGTAAATGTAAAGCAAATTTCTATAGGAAGTTATCTACAATTACCAGCCAAAATATTGGCAACCTAAGCCCATTCTGGGGTGATTTACAATGACACTGACCCAACAACAAAACTCTTAGTTTCCTTTGGAGGTAGGTTTTGTTCTCAGAATGTTGACTGTCATCTAGTATGGTATAACTTGCTAATCTCTTTCTGAAGCAGTTTGAAAGTGTTAATAATGCCCCATAATTTTAAGAAATAATTCTTCTTTCTAAAAGGTAAGAAGATTCAGGTGTCAGCCTTTAGGGACCTTTGAAAACATTATTATATTCAGGAAAACTATCCATAATCTTGCACAGAGAGAAAGTCTTAGAAGGGATTAGAAAATACCAGTGTTCTTTGTCAGTAAGTACATAATTCATTCAATTTAGTTACTGCTAATCTTTTTTTCTTTCCTTTTTTAGAACTGACCTAAAGTGTCAAATTTACATATATTTCAACAGAAACACATTTTCTAGTAATACAGAAAAGATTAGCTATATTTAGCATGGTCCTTTAAGAGTTCCAAACTGCTTTTATACCCTACAAAGCAATAATTTATAACAGTTCTAAGTGATCTTTTTATACAATTGCTAATAAGAACATTAGCACTCTTCCCATACTAAAAGTATCAATTAATCTCATATATTAGAGATAACCTAACCTGGTGTTAATGCATCATTAGATCAAGAGCATTGATTTCAGAAAGTTTTTATTATGTGTATACATTTTAGAAAGATCAGACTATAATAAATTTTGGGTTATAAGTGTCCTTTTGCATATGCTTATGATTATTGAGCTTTGTAAATGACCAATTCCCCAGTGAGACCAGGGGAATTACGGTAAACTAATTGATCACACTGAAGGAAGTGTAATCTGTAATCTCTGCAGCAACCACTGTACAAAATACCTAAAAAATAAAAAAGAAAACAATAAAGAAAAAGGATTTCCATGTGAAAGCTTGGGTTTACAGCTGGAAAACCTAGAGTCAATTCTTGTAGTTATCAATTCACTTCCTGTTTCTAAGTCATAACTTTGCATTTGTCAGATGAAATGAAAGTACTTTTCTACTTAAGCAGCTAATATTCTGGAAAGGGACTGTTTCTCCCCCTGTTTCTATGTTGTTCCTACACAACAACATCCCGGTGCGACTGGAGACTGGTGTTCCTAATGGCTCATATTAAACCCCCCCCCGAAATATTTATACAGGCTTTAAGATTTCAGAGCAGGTAGAAGGTAGGGGTTCTCCATAGCAAAATGAAAATTACCTAGCTAAACAACCATAAGAGACAACATTTAAGGTTGCAGGATGAGGTAAAAGGAAGTTTTGGGACCAATGTGCACGTACCATTTTTAAGCTAGTGTCCAAGTTTGAGACAAATTGGGAGGAACGTCTGAAATGAATGTCCTCTGATAGAAGACAAGTTACAGCCACCCCTCCACCACCAGGTTCAGAAAAATTTTCCTTGGAGGAAAGTGAAAAAAAAATTATTTATTTAACAAGCAGAGTGCATGCAGGCACAGGAAAAAAAGAAAATTATGCTAAATGATAAAACCTCTCACTGTGGAGAGATTCTGGTAAAATTCAAAGTCCTTTGTGGGTGGCTTTCCGGAGCTGGGGTTCGGTGTGGACTCCTCCAAGTGAAGGTGTAGGGCCTCCCAGTGATGTTCTGGTGTTGCTGAACAGTCCAGAAGAGAAGACGCCAAAGTTCCAGGGAAAAAAACTTTCTTGCCTCAGCTATCAGGCTAGCTGAAAAGCAAAGGAGTTTAACTCTCCATCTCTCTCCTGTGAAAAGGAACCTAGAGCTGGGAAAACAGGAAGGTGTTTTCCTCCACTCTGTAGCAGCCAGGAATGCAGGGGACTGTGTGTCCTTGAGCACAAACTGCTCCGCTTTTTTTTTCTCCTCCCTTTCTCTTGGACCCAGCTTAAAGCCACAGAAAGGCACAGGATTCATGTGCATCTTTTAGTCACACAGAGAGGAAAGGATCGGCTGTGTAGGGGAAGTTAAAAGAGCTGGAAATTACTTCAAATCTCGCCGGGCAGCAGGAAACATTTTCTGTTTGTCTTTTTTTCCCCCATATACTTTATTTCCTCGTGTGGATTTCAGGGGAAACATTTTCTGTTTGTCTTTTTTTCCCCCATATACTTTATTTCCTCGTGTGGATTTCAGGAGGGAGTAATAAGGAATAAGGATGAAACATCCCATGACTACTGACCTTGTGAGAATGGTGATGTATGCCATTTCCCAGTTCTCATTGGGAGTTCATCAAGCCTCTTCTCTACCAGTTGAAAATCATTATGCACATCCTATTTTTAGTTCACACAGTATTTGTTTGTGTATCTTTTTTCCTGTCTTTTCTTTTTCCCACCAGACGGACAGAAAGCACTGTGGGAAATTCAACTCTTGTTTGATACATATTAGTTTTGGTTTTGTATTTTAAGTAGCAACAAAATCTTCCACATTAAAAGACTAGAGTGAACCATGAGCATAATCTTTTTTTCTGATGGACAAGGCTATAGAATATCCTTGAATAAGCAAGCACTTAAAACCATGCAGATCTATTAAAATGGGTCAGATCTATTACAAATAATAAAGATAGTAGACCACCTGCAGCATTCATTGGTTGTTTGTCCTCCTCATTCAAACAATAACAAAGAAATAATTGAGGAAAGTAAGCCTCTGGGTTTCAACTTCTAGACTGGATTTTGTCAAGCATGTATAATAGACTACCAGTCACATCTTCATCTGCAACACTGCAACCCAGACATTCATCATGTCTCCATAACAGGCTATAGCTGGGAAATAAGTCAGCCCTTAGCTTTTTCTGTCACATCAAAGTGAATGGCACACAGAAATCTCTCAGTCAACAATGTACTAAAAGATGGTTTCTAAACTCTTCTCTAAACCCTCATTTAGTGTGGGAAGAAGACAGTCCTGGGACAGCTGCATGGCATTTGAGATGTGTCCTGTGCATCTGGTTCTCCCAGCTGCTGTTTGCCTTCTTCAACCCCACAATCAAAACTGAGACCAACTCTTTCAAGTTCTCTTCAGCTGTATGCACAGGACCTGCAGCTACTCTCCAAAATTTTCTATTGCCATTTCCATCCTCTTGCTTTGCTCCTAAAGAGCCCTGGCATCCAAAGTCTTCCCCAGGAAAAGAGCATCTTCTGCTTCAGCTTCCATCAGGACTGCCATAGCACTTCACTTAGAGATGAACTGCATTGCTCTTTGTAGTAGATACAGGTAGGATACACTGAACACTGAACTACAACACACTTAAAAGCAGGTGGAAGAAGCTGTACAGTGAAAGTTTTACACAATTACACCCCTCAGGGCTTGTGCTGACTTATTTATAGCTTTTTGCACCCTCTTATTCTACCCCTTTCCAGGTAACAAAGCCCAGATATGCTTGGATAAGTATTTAAAAACTGTATATTCAGAGAACAGTTACAATAGACAGCAAATATTTACAGTTGCCATGGAAAAAACTCTACTCCATGCCATGCCCTGTCATTTTAAATCTGGTTTAGGCCTGACAGGCTGAGCAACCAAGGTAATTACATTTAAAATATAACTAGCTGGAGTCAAGCAGTTATTCTTTCCTAGACTGCAAAGCCATAAAGAAGATGAGATGCATCACTGATGGTAGTAAACTCAGTGATGATTTTAAGGCTAAATGTGCTTCTCCCTTTTTCATTTACATATTTCTGTTCCAGATGGGCCTTAAAAGCTCAGTTTAGTTTACTAACTAATTACTGGCTTAACTGACACTCAGTTACAAACAATGACAATAAAACCCACAGATCCATCAAAAGTATTTCAATACTCATCCTCTTACCAAGGAGTCATCAGTGATCCCAGGTTCTGGGTTATCCTTCCCTGCCCTGCTTGGGTGGCACACCCATGCCAGAAGCAGCCACCTCTGTTGAGTAAAGCCTTGCTGCCCCTAAGACCAGGTGGAATTTGTCATTAGCTTCCAAAGGGAGACACTAAAATCCTTTCTATGGAAGTCTGACAAGGATCAAAGGGAGGCATGGCTTAGTCAGGTTTCTATTTCTGACATCTACCCAAATCTTGCAAGAAAGCGGATTATCCTCATATGGATGTTTGAGCATTCCAGTATATATGGAATTTTTTTTGCATACATGTCAGCATGAAAATATGAAACATATATACAACTCTTAAATACTCGGTTGTGCAAATGTTTCCCAAAGCCGCATAACAAAATTATGTTACATGAGCTGCCTTCTGGGGCCAAGCCATTTATCTATTTTAAGAGGAGAACTTGAAAGTTTAAAATTAATGGTGAAGGGCTGCATATGTCTTCTAGAGAATAAGGTATCGAAGATGAATATATTTACTTAGACCACTTGATCTTTGAGAAATAGTTATTAGGCAAATTAACCCCTGACATGGCTCTGAGCAAGTATGGACCTTTAAGTGTGTCTATCTCTGGCTCCATATCTCAAAACTGAAGTTTACATCAAGTCTACCTCTATTAATAATAGGTCAGAATCATACAGTCATTTACAAATTAGGAGTTAAATACATTCTTTCCCCAC
>JACBWW010000003.1:47788451-47800644 GCA_020086605.1 Lanius collurio
AGATGTCTGGATCAACTGGGAGCCACATTACACAAGTCAACAGGCAGCACCCATCTGGCTACAAGGCACCTCTCATACAGACAGTGTGTAACTACTAGATGAGACAGAAAAAATCAGGGTAAGATGAAGACGGGACAAGGTGGATGATGAAGTTATGTAGCAGCAAGAACATGGTCTAATATCAACTAGTCACATGCCCATGTTATACAAAAAAGCCATTGGTAGCAGCAAGCTCAGTATGAATGTTACAGCTAGGAAAATAAATATATTTTAGCTGATTTTAGGGCCTTTTCAATTTCCACATTTATTATCAAATTCAATTTCCCTGAATTTGCTCACTCATAACTATATTTGCTTTCTAAAATAGCTTCATGAGAATGCCTGGTTTTCTGTTTTCAAATGGGCTATAGAACCAATCATGAACAGTTTCAGAAGTGGAGTTACACAAAGTTTGTTAACTGGGGTATTTGGGCAGCTAACCTGATAAATTTAAAAATATATGAGTTATTCCTGCTACTCAGCTATGGTTAATGATACTCAAATTCCCTTCCCCTTTTTAAATTTCAGCTGACCAGCGATGAGAAGAAATCTGATTTTTCAGGACTTCATGAAACCCTGTTACCAAGAGTGAGGAACAAATATCCAAAGCAGAGGAAGAAGCCTTGGACTGACAGCATGTCCAAAATCTCTAAAACCTAAATATATTTTATTAATAGTTTGCAAATAGAAACAACTGCAGGCTGAAAAAAAAATTTATGATGAGTAGCTTGATGGCGGTTATCTACCACATTGTCGGGAAAATGTTTATTTCCAAAATTTTAAATAAAATATTTATACTTTTGAAATAGGGAAACAATCAGGCTATATAATTGTCTTCTACTTATGTTGACTGGAAATATTTGCAACAGAAATAGTTATTAATTAACAACACTAATTTTCTAGACTTATTCAGACTACCCTGTTGATTAAACATCCTCAGGACCCAGTAAGAATAAGAAAGGAACAGGTTATGACTTGTCAGTTGCACAAACATGACTTTCAGCTACCAGGAAAGTCTTTGAGATACATAAATACTTACTGCATTCCTACAAAACACAGAACACATGGTGAACTGCCTCCACTTAAAAAAAAAAAAAACAGGCAGCAGAATTGCATGTAAGAAGTCATGCTTTTTCACTGCTTAAATTGTAACTTCTTACAAAACAAAAGGAAAAGCAGAGATATTGCAAAGTGGTTAACATACATTTGTACATAGACCTTTCTGCCCACGCATTTATGCAAATACAATCAGCATTCGATTTCCGTGTCACTTTCCCCCTACATTGTTCTAGTTAATTCCTGTATTACTTTCTAAGAAAAATAACCAGTAGGAAAGGAAACAAATAACAGAGGAGACAAAGTATGTCTAATTAAATAAGGTATCTGCCTCCTTCCTGGTACTCCATTACATCACACTCTCAGAAAATATTTTCAGAAAATCCATTTGTTCCAGATATCTCCTCCTCTCCAGCTAATACACACAGAGCCTATTCTGCTTTCAAAACACTTTAGTCTTAATATTTTAACCACTTCACATTGGAACATTTGTCTGGATCCTTCCACCTAGGTTAAAAATGGCAGATATCCAAGCACAAATCCTTGCAGCAGTGTGAAGGGTATTTTTGCTGGGACAGGAGACCTATTCTTTTTTTGTGCTCACCATTTCTTAACCTAAGCCTATGGTTTCTTTTTCTTGGATGCTGCCCTGTGTGCATGAAGACAAAGAAGCGTGTAAGAGATCATTTATACTACCTGCAAACTAAGGTGCACTGGACCACAGAATGTTCCTCTGAGTCATTTTCTCTGCATTGCCCATAGAAATAGAGCTTCATCTCCTTCTTGCCTGCTTTGTTCTCTTTACTACCAAAAAAAATTGGTAATTTGTTGGTCTTTAATGCAGCAGACATCAAGGACTTAGACTCCATTCTGTTAGAAATGACACAAACAAGGATAAAATACAATCCTTGCTCTAGAAAGCTTGCTGTTTTGAGAATTAGATATGGTAAGCTGCAACACTAATGGACTAGATCAATATGGCATTTACTGTATTTTCCTTTGCTTTGGTCCTTCTGATAAATAAGGTATATACTCACTTCACTAGCAGCCAAGCTGTAATCAGGGAGCAGGGAATAGGGAGTCACAGCTGAGGCAAATCTTTGAAGGCTGTATGAAAGTCTCTGGAGACCACAGAAGACACAGAAATATATTTGCAGGAATTGCATGCAGTTACTATAAGTCTTCAGATGATAAAGACTGACATAGCTTAAAGACCAGGTGATGAACATTCACAAAGCTCAATTAAAACCTATAGGTCCCATAAGCGTGTAGCACTAGGACATGGTAATGAAAGGGGAGAGATGGCTGCCTATTTGTGTAACTGCTTGCAACTCCAAAACCCAAGAAACTGGGTTTCCATTTGCACCAGGACTGATGAAGGAAATTTCAAGCTGCTCTCTGTAGAACTGTAAGACAATACATCAGGTTGCCCACCCCCACATCCTGACAGGGTCAGTGGCACAATTAAATCAAATGATAGCTTTTCTAGCTCATTCCCTCTCCTCTCATTCCATCAAGGCATTTGCCTTCTAGAAACCATTCATGCAGGAACACTTACTCCTTGCTGCCCAGCACCTTTGCTACTAAAGACATAAATCAGAGACAGCTATTACACTCAGATTGCATGCTCTAGGCCTCTGGCAGCCCAGCCACGACAGCAAACTGGATGGCCTGCAGGACATCCCACCCAGCTGACTGCCAGGCTATGTCTTCCCATCCTGCCAGATCATCTGCTCCTCCAGTCTCTGCCTCCCACCTTTTATTGCTACCAAATGCAGAGAACTGCTCAGCTGCTATTTCCTTGGAGCATCACTTATTTCCTTGGAGGGGTTTCTTTTTTGGTATTTTGTGGCAGGTCAAAGAGCATGACTTTAGAGAGGGCAGGAAATGGACCATGACCAATCCCCACAAGCAGGCAAGACAAGAAAATGTCTTAGGACTATCTAAAGGAGAAAAGAATTAAGTTGCTGCTTTTTTCTGTGTACTTCACTAATGCTTTCCTAGAAGGTGATGGGGACCTACTTGACTGGCAGCGAGAAGTATGAGTTAATTCTACATCTCTCAACAAAAATCCTTGGAAAACCTTAGTAAAACAAGGAAATCCTGGCCTTTTTAAAAGGTTCGTATGTAAAGACTGTGCAGTGCCTCCACAGTAACTTCATACTGACCCCCACTGTTCACACACTGCGAATACAGATGTGCCTGGGAGAGCCTGTGTTTCCCACACATGCAGAAAAGTTCATGTGCAGCACAGCTGCTTCTTCCCAAAAGTGCTGGCATTCACTCCACAGTGGTGTTGTTTAGGATTTGGAAAACCCAGCATATAGGCTGGAATATCTGAGAAATCACGGTTTGCCAGGTTGCTGCATGCCAGGAAATCTGGGATACCTAAGAAAGTTTTCAGACAGGAGAAGAATGCATGTGAGATCACCTAACTATATAGTCTAGAAGAAGACAACCTTTCAACCCATGCAGAGGACCCAAGGATCACTCAGCCTATTGGGAAAGGAGAGTGCAAATCCTTCCAACTTCCAGACTTATCTGCACTTCCTGTTCCCTCTAATTTCTTTCCTGCCCTTCCCACACCCAGCTTCTCCCTGGAATTCACTTGCCCAAATTTCTTTGTCTCCCACACTTGCATTTATTTACCCCCCTGAGGAACACAGGAATCCGCACACATCTGTTATCTTCTCCCTGCAGTCATACACACACACACCTTTCCTGTCCTTGCTAACAACTGAACATTTTCTGAATTTTTCACTGCACACAGATTGCACTTTTTTTTATACCCCCACCTTCCACCTCCTCCTGTAGTAAAAACACTTTCCTCCCAGAACATAAGGAGGTTTATTCCCTCTGCCCTCTCCTATTTTTTTTTTTTCCCTCCTGATTATGCCTCCAATGGCCACTGGCTTGGCGTGAGTGTCAGGGCCATTTCCACTTCCCTTTGGAAAAAGCTACCCACCTCATGTAAAAACCATCAGGCAAAAGGTCTTTTGGCCCTTCTACCTCTCAATATAGTTTAGCTTTGCAAGTGAAGCTAACACTTTCCTGCGTAGAGGACTTTCCCCTTCTATTTTATCTTGTAGGATTTTTTTAACAAATAACCTCCTTCAGGCTTTTCTCCTTGTCGGGTAGTGAATGACAAGCTTTAGCTAGGGTAAACTTCAGCCATCAGGAAGAACAATGAAAACATGCTTTTATTTCTCTGAATTTCAGGAAAACCTTGACAGAATGTAAAAAACCTTAATTAAAGCTATTTTTAGAAGAGGGCTTTATCCCTGAAACCTTTTACTGAAACTGCACCAAGTGTCCCTTGCTGCCTGAGGTGCCCCATGCTCTCCCAGTGCCCAGGTGGCTGTTGACTGTTTCCAGAGCTCTGATGTTCAGGAAAAGTCTACTAGTGCTGGCACTTTGTCCCAAGATGAATTGTGATACCAAGGCTAAAGTAGAAGCAGGAAGAGAGCCTTAAAGGTAAGGAGAAGGTGAAAGGTGCCATCTAATTTTTAGTGACTGGTAGTAACAGGAGAAGCAGCAGTTATACCGATTTATAACTTCCTTTCTACAGTGAGGATATAAAATAAAGAGAGTGAAAGGATGCAAGTATGTGGATATAGCTTGTGAATACCAACTTGATCATTCCTGGAAATACATTTTA
Organism: Lanius collurio; assembly: GCA_020086605.1. NCBI lineage: Eukaryota > Metazoa > Chordata > Aves > Passeriformes > Laniidae > Lanius > Lanius collurio. Next base: position 47,793,205 of record JACBWW010000003.1, read on the forward strand.
GGTTTTTTTTGTTGTTTGTTTTTTTTTTTTTTTAATAACTTCTTATAGAATCAAATCTCACATTGTTAGAAAAGCTCAGGCTGCTGTCTCTTGCCTCTCCCATGTGGAGTTTAGGATTATGTTGCAGTTTGGTGTGTTCAAGGTCAGCATTCAGGCTATGCTGGAGCCTACTGGCTCCCTACTAAAAAGAGAGGCTTATGGTGCACTGCAGAGCTCATTAACAATCAGCTTGATCAAGTAAAAGTCTCTTTCCCAAAAAGATTGTTTGCAACACAAGCAATCCCAAATGTTTTCTGCACAGCAAATTTAACACAGAAGTTCACGTCTGCACATCTATTTCTTGCCAGTAGTTTAGATATAATAAATACTAGGATGCTAAACCACAACTGAAAAAGAGGGAATTTTTTTTTAGTCTTCCAAGAGCATGTCTGCTGCCTAACTGAAAGCTCAAAGGACTTAAAATAAAACCAAACGCAGACTGAGATTTGCATTGAGTGAAGAGAAATACAATGCACATATGAAAAGCAGCCATCCTATTTCCTATTTGAAAATTTTATGTAATATTTGAGTTATATGACTGAACTTAAAATTAGACATCTGTTTAGACAGATTACTTAGCACCTTGGCACAGATGTTCTGTGTTTTTTATTATAGCACTTTAATTAAAGATCATTCATCAGCATTCACTCAGCATAGTTAAGTGCCACTTTGAGTAGAGCTGCACAGTGAATGAGTTCTGTGTGCCATTTGTAATAGCAGCTTTAAATCAGGTGGTGATGGCAAATGATTGCCACAAAGCCAGACACGACCTTTTTGCCACTGCTGGGTGGGGAAAGAGGTCAGGAGGGGACTCACACTCTCACATCTGTACAGCAGTTGCCAACACATCTTCCACCCCCTTGTTATCTCCAGTGTTCCTGGAGCGAGGGGAGCAAGACAAGATCCCGTTAGCCCCAGTGTACCTGGAGGGAGGGGAGCAGGCACTGAGGAAACCAGCCGGGGGCTACACTCTGGTATCTGCTCTGACTCTGCCCTGCTGCCTCCTCTCGCTAATCTCTGGTATCTTCCCACTGGCCCCCAGCAACAAGGGCAGGGATGAAGTAAAAAGAATCGAGTGTTCATGATACAAAGGGCCCCTACTGACTTCTTTACAGGCAGGGCAGGTTATTTTCTACCAGTAAGGGATTTTCAAAGGGGGTGAAGGGAAAAGGAGACACAAAATTTGTCTTTGCAAGGCAAGGTAACTGGGAGTCATTGAGGCTAGATCCCAGGAAAGCTACAGAAGGCTAAACAGGAAGGATGCGGAACAGTCCTTCAGAAACACATGCCGGGTGATGCAGTCCAAAAGAATAAACTTAAAACTTTGTGAGCCAAGGATAAAAGTTTACAAGTTTAATGTCACATGCCTGCGAAGTATTTGTGTAATTCAGTGTATTCACCTCACCAACACTGCATGTCAGCCTCTTGCAGGTGCACCATGCCTTTCACCCTGGGCTCTGCCTGGCAGAGACTTGCAGAAATTACTGCTGCATACCACAGAAATATGCTGGGTGGGTTTGATTCGTAGAGAGCCTATAATTTGCTTCCTATCTCTTTTTAAACCCATTACATTCTTAACAATGGAAACTGTCAGCTGAAGTGATTTTGTCAGCCAAATTTGAGAAACTGCACATTTTATGACCATTAAAGTTTCCTGTAACTTCTCACTTGAATTTTTCAATGCCTAAGAACATGGGGATTTTTTATTTCTCAAATTCCAAAATAAGCATCAGCAGTGATAAAAACTTGTCAGCTCAACAGGAAAGGAACAGAGGATTTGTTCCCTGGGTTACTTCTATTCTTTTAATGTAATGAATGTTTAGCATAAAATGCCCAGACAATTACATAGTTACAGTTAATGCCATTCCCATTTTTCACTACGTGGGTTTGGTTTGCATTACCCACAAAGGCAGTTCTTCAGCAGCAGGAAGAGAAATATGTTTCCCAAAGCTTAATTTCACCCCAGTGGTTATGGTATTTTTCCAGGTCATGTAAGGTGCACACTTGTTTCAGGCCAAGAAGATACTGAACTTCACATTACCCTAAGGCATATTCTCACCTTCAGCAGAAAATGCCCAGCTGGGTCTAAGTGGGAGCAGGCTTACAGCAGCCTGATGCTGTTGTGTCAGCTTTCACTACCCACATATTTTAAGTAGACCAATGCAGTGCTCTGTTGGGAGGGAGGTGGCTCACCCGTCATGCACGGAGAGCAGCCAGATAACACATATCTTGAGATCCACCTTGCCAGATGGGATTCCAAGTGATATGTTTTTATAAAACCCTTAGTTTCTCCAGAAAATCGCTCTTAGTGGGACACTTTCCTGCCATTTGCGTGTTTTTAAACTGCTGTCAATGTCTAGGCATTAAGGACAGCATCCTTTTCCTCCGTGCTAAGCAGAGAACACGGCAGAGGCTTAGTCAAGAAGCACAGGGCTCCCTAATGGTTCTGCTGGGGCAGAATGATTAGATGATTTGATGGAACTTTGGGGCAACATACAGAGTAACTCTTTTTAGCATTGTTTCTGAAACCGTTTCATAGTCTCTTTCTGTATATGTCCTTTCTCTGCATACATCTTTACCCTTCTGAAGGCTTTTTCTGTCCTGTGTTTTTTGTCAGTACAGAAATACAGTTCTGCTTTATATGCTTTGATTCCTGTTACATGCTGACATAACAGAAAAACAATTTAATGGCTACAATGGCTTAATTCCTATTCTGGTTTTGTAGATGTTAAGAAATTTAAGAGATTGTATTTTGTATTTCTGTATTTTGGAATGCATTTCTCATCCTTCAGTCCCTACCCTACTGTTCATAAAGGATTTTGTGGATGAAAGGCAAACCAGGCATGCCCCACTTCAAATGCTGCTTACCTTCCATAACTACATGAATCAACAAATTGGATAAATATTTTTCCTGGAGTAAGGGATGAGAGAAAGATGGAAAGAACAACATATGACAGGTCTCAGTGAGTTCATTTAATGCATAGTGAAAGCATTGAAATATTTAGAAAAGCAGGCAAAGAGGGGGCAAGGATGAAATAAAAAGAATTGAGTGTTCCTGATACAAAGGGCCCCTACTGACTTCTTTATAGGCAGGGCAGGTTATTTTCTAACTACAGTTACTTAAAACAGGGTTTGATAGGATCCAGTCTTCAGTTAAACATCAGTGTGACCATATGCTAGGATGGCAAATTGCAAGAGTGAGTACAATTTCTCATCAAAATGCCCTGTTAAAAAACAAAGTAGATAAGATCTAATAGAGTTGAGAATCTCATGCTACAGAAAGCTGGCCATTCTTCAGAATAATCAATAGTTCAATCTTTTTTTTTTTCAATTCAAATTCTCTGAGACTAGTGTCATACTCCTGACTTACTCTGTGCCTTATGGCAGAGTTGAACGTTATCCTCCTTTCAGATGCTAGGCCTGCTATCCCTCCTGCCTTCCTAATTTATAAATTACATATATATAAAATGTACATATATCTGTGTGAAGTTCTGTTTTGGATAATTTTCCTCATTTCTTTAAAGAACTAAACAAAAGAGATTGATTAAAACAATTTTGTTTGTTTCTGGTAGAATTGTAGAGTCATAGAACCAGTTAGGTTTGTAAAGATGTCTAAGATCTAGCTCAGACATAAACTCAGCACTGCTAAGTCCATCACTAAACCACGCCCTTAAGTGTAGCATCCACATTGCCTTTTACATACCTCCAGGGTACTCCCTGGCAGCCTGTTCCAAAGCTGGACAACCCTTTCAGTGAAGAAATGTTTCTCAGTATCCAGTGTAAACCAAGGAAGTTAGTCCCTCTCAAACTATCACTTGTAACCGGGGTAAAGAGACCAATTTCCATCTCCCAAGTAGTTTTAGAGAATGATAAGGTCACCCCTGAGCCTCTTTTTCTCCAGGCTAAACACCCCCAGCTCCCTCACCTGCTCCTCACAGGACTTGTGCTCCAGACCTGTCTCCAGCTCCACAGCCCTTCTCTGGACTCACCCCATGTCCTTGCTGAATTGAGGGGCCCAGGACTGGACACAGCACTCAAGCTGTGGCCTTACCAGTTCCCAGTACAGGGGGACAATCCCTGTCCTGGTCCTGCTGGCCATGCCATTTCTGATACAGGCCAGGATGTCACTGGCCTTCTTGGCCACATGGGCACACACTGGCTGATGTTCAGCTGCTGTCAACCAGCACCACCAGGTCCTTTTCCACTGGGTAGCTTTCCAGTCTCTCCATCCCCAGCCTGTAGTGCTGTTGTTGTGATCTGAGTGCAGGGCACAGCACCTGGCCTTGTTGAACCTCATACAGTTGGCCTCAGCCCATTGATCCAGTCTGTTTAGACCTCTCTGAAGAGCCTTCATTTCCTCAGCAGATCAACACTGCAACTCAACTTGGCGTTGTATGGAGGAAAGAAAATTGAGATTTCTCCCCTAAATTTCATCTCAATTTTATTTTAATATTTTCAAGACACCAATTCTGAATTCAACAAAAATCAGAGCATTTATCAATACTACCTTCAACTGAAATCTGAAATGAAATATTTTATTCCATGCCCACCTGGTCCAGAGCTGCCAGTTCAGATCTAGTATTCTCACACACACACATTTCTTTCCTATCACTCTCCTTCTTATATTGCCTCACTATAACATTCCCCTGTGGTTTTGCAGATCAACCTTTGAGCTTGGGCTAGTGAGAAAACCAGGATTAATCACTGGCAGGACAGGATTCTCTCTCTTTTTTCTTCACTCTCAGGAGTAAAGACAGCTTCTTTGAAAGAGTGGATCTCTGTTTCTGATCCCTTCAATTTACTTTGTCTGTGATGGTGATCCTTCCAGTTGTGAGAAACAGGCACTTGCTGATAAAGTTGAAAGAGGACAAAGTCATCAAAGTGAAACTATTTATTGATATAAATGCATAAGCTGAGTTGGGTGCATCTCACTGAAGAGTCACACCTCTCTCTAAAATGCACAAACTTTTAGTCCCTTCCTCAACTGGTGGGGTCCCTGTCCCTTCTTCCCTTTGGCGGAGTACTCAGGAATTCACATTCTTTCTGACCGCGCTCAAACTGACACCTTGTATCCCCTCCCCTTTTGATCCCTCTCAGAGCTCTAAGTAAGGACTGTAAGTAACAAGCATCGGTTCACTTCCCTTTCTCCCCTCTCCACACTCAGGAGGCCTAGACTCCTGTGACATCTTTGCTTACATGACATAAGTACACATTCTTATGGCTGAAACAATGGCTGCAGCAAAACATTCTTTTATCTCTCACACAAGTCCATGCCAGAGTTAATTTCATTTTTTCTGCTTTTTGACTTAGTTTCAAAAGCCTTTTAGGCATATATGGAATATTAAAGTTACTTAAAGTTGCAACATTTGTAAGAGAAAGCATTAAAATAAGCTCCCTAGAGAAGTGGTCACAGTACCAAAGCTTGGCGAGAAATGTTTGGACAATGCTCTCAGGCACATGCTGTGATATTTGGGGTTGTTGGGTGCAGACTTAGGTATTCAACTACATAATCTTTGTGGGTCCCTTCCAACGCAGGATATTCTATGATTCTCTGAAGAATAAAATCTAAAGGTCCCTCAGAAGTATTTGCAATGTGGAAGGAGAGAAGAAGAAGGCCATGGTCCCCTTCAATTCGAATGACTGTAGAGCAATACATAGACAAAATTCTGTCCGCCTCTCCTTCCTAGAAACCAGAATGGTCAGTGAGATAAACGATTACAAATACTGGAAAGGACAGGTGAGGCATAATTAGGTAAGCTTCACGGATCAGGGAACATACAGACTTCCAAAACCAAAAGCTGACATGCAGACTTGTGACCCCCTTTTTAACAAACTTAAGAGTAGACAAAGAATACAACAGCTTGCAGTATTTTGAAGAGCTTTTTCCAATGTGATTTAGTTATTCTTAGCATTAACATACGAACAGAAAAAGATATATACACATCCAAACAACTACAAAGGACTAAGGATACTATCTAGCATCCAGACACTGATAGCAACAATAGTTTTTAAACTGCAAAGTAGAAGCAGTTTTCAAAGTAGAAGCAGTTTTCAAAGCAGAGTTGTAAACAGAGACAGTTTTAGAAGTAATGAATATCCTTCAGCAGTGGCAGTAGAAGGTATCTCAGTGGGCAGTGTCATGGTCAGAGCCTGAACCCAGAAAGAAACAACAGGCTGAACAACAGAAGAGTGGCTGAAAGTTACAGGCAACAATCCTTTTCTACCTATTCTGATGCCATTATGCTAAGATTATAACCCACATTATTATTTACTGAACAGATTTATGCCATTGCAAATGAAAATTCTGAGAATTAATGGATTTATATATGTGTGTGTATATATATATTTATATATTTAGTGTCACAAAAATAATTTATCAACTTTTAATGAAAAAGAAAGAAAGAAAAAGGGGATTATTTGGTGTTTTTTTATTATTAGAAAGTGTAATTTTGGAGCATTGCTGCAGAGAAGCATTAATGTGTACTTAAGTGTAGAGTTCACTTCAAGTGTGTAAATAATCTTTGAAAAATTAGTGCCTAGAGAATTTTAGTCTGAAAATCAATTTTCATGACAGTATGAATATAGAGCTTGGAAAGTTCATATATTTGAGCTCAAATGGACCACTTTAAGGAAAACCACAACCATTAGTTCAAGCACACAGGGCCTATCAGCCAGACCTCTGTGTGCAGAGGGAAGACCTCTGCTTGATCAGCCTACAACAAGTATTCTCAACAGAAGTGTCCACAAGAGATGTGCAAATATACAGGTATGGAACTGTGCCTAAATAACGGGAGTCACCAATTCTTGGGCCACCACAGGGGAAGAAAAGTATCAGTACGCAAGACCTATGTTCTGTACACAATAGCATGATCATAGGATCACAGAGTGGTTTTGGTTGGAAGGAAGCTTTAAAGATCATCCACTCCCACCTCCCCTACTTGCTCAGAGCCCCATCCAACAGGGCCTTGAATGTTTCCAGGCATGGGAAGTCTCTGGGCAACTTGTTCCAGGGTTTCACCATCCTCATCATAAAAAAAACTTCTCTCTTATATCCAAACTAAATCGACCCTCCTTCAGTTTAAAACTATTCTCTCATAAATCCTACACTGGTCTGATAAAAAAACGTGTTGCCTAAATAACACCGCTGGCTAGAAGTGTTCCATAGATTATACCTGTACTCCGTATGTTTTTTATCCTCCCATGAGCTGGGCCTGGTGCTATGCAGGACGGTGCGAGGGCTCGCAGGAGCTCCAGGGAAGGCCCCGGTCCGTGCCTGCCGCGGTGCGCTGCGCCTGCAGCCGAGCGAGGCCGCTGAGGCCTCAGCGCCGGCGCCACGGCGCCCTCTGCCGGCGCCGCCCGCCCAGCGCCGGGGCCGGGGCCGGGGCCGGGGGCCGTTGGACT
>JACBWW010000003.1:47801021-47832054 GCA_020086605.1 Lanius collurio
CAAGAAAGGAGAAACAACAGAAACCCTGAAAGTAAGCTGAGCATATATCACACCTAACAATACATTTGTTACATTGGCCTTTATGGTGCTTTATGACACTTCTGTTTTAGAGAACAGGCAGACATACTACGTGGATGAAAAGCTGGACATCACCCAGCATTGTGCGCTTGCAGCCCAGAAAGCCAACTGTATCCTGGGCTGCATCAGATGAAGCATGACTGGCACATCAAGGAGGTGATTTCCCCCCTCTACTCCACTCTTGTAAGACCTCCCTGGAGTACTGTGTCCAGCTCTGGGGAGAGAGGATGTGGACCTTCAGCAGCAAGTCCAGGAAAGGGACATGAAATCGATCAGAGGGCTGGAGCACCTCTCCCAGGAAGACAAGCTTAGATACTTGGGGCTGTTCAGACTGAAGAAGGGAAGTCTCCAGGTAGATCTTACAGCAGCCTCTCCATACTTAAAGGGGTTTATAAGAAAGATGGGGACAGAGTTTTTAGCATGCAATAGGACATGGGGCAATGGTTTTAAACTGAAGAAGGGTGGATTTAGGTATATGGCATACATTTTTTATGATTAGAGTGGGATAACACTGGCACAGGTTGCCCAAAGCAGTGGTAGATGCCCCATTTCTGGAAACATTTGAGGTCAGATTGGACTGCAGCTCTAAGCCACCTGATTTCATTGAAGATGTCCCTGCTCAGTGCAAGGAGAATTCAACTAGGTAACCTGCAAAGGTTCCTTCTAATGCAAACTATTCTATGATTCTGTGATTAAACCCTTAATGTCAAAGCATTTATCAGCCAAAATACAAAAAAAAACCCCAAACTAAAACCCACAAGCAAAGAAAAAAACCTATGTAGAACCACAGAAGGATTTTTACCCCTTTAATTTTAAAAACAACATGACATTTCCTAGTTGCATATTGAAAGAACCTAGATATTTATACTGTCTACCTCTTACTGTACCTTTACAAGAAGACTTCCAGCAAATTCTGAATGTACTTGGACAGAAACTGTCTGCTTTCAAGATAGCTCTTTTGAATACCAGAGTAATGCTGTACCAAAAAGCCACTGTCTGAAAAAAAGTGTCTAATGAGAGCAAATAGAGATTTCCACTGCAGAAGGAGTTATTTCAAGGGCAAATATAACAGGCTTCAAACAAAGGAAATTGACCCAGGAGACAGGAAATACTCCGGTCTGCAGAGTGGCAAAGGCCTCCTGTAGAGACTACAAAGCCCAATAGTCTCCCTGGGGAGGTTCAGGCTACCACCTGAGACCGTGAGCAAGTCTTGACAGCAGGGATACCCCAGAGCTGCTTCTGCTCTGAAAAACCAGCAGAAAGGTAGTATGGTTGCTACCAATTCTCTCAAGGAAAAGGAGCCATGGCAAGAAATAGGGAGAGCTTAAGGGTGAGGATGGAAAAAAAAAAGACACCTAACCTCTCTAACCTCTGTAATTGTCTCTCTAACCAGCCGTGGCTATTTTGACTGTTGGCTCACCATGTGGCCCCAGAACAGGCGCTGCCTCCCTCTGTCTCCAGCATATTTGCAGATTGAATTTACTTTATTATTTTCTCATCACATGCCCAAGGTCCACCTTCTGCCCAGCTCTTTGTCTCTACCTTTCCCCCAGCTGTTACCTTTTCAGCATCTCATCAGCATATACTTTCAATTCCCTTTGAGACTATTTATAAAGGTGTAAAGGAACATAAATTCAGTTTTTTCCCAAGTACATTAGAGATTTGACTGCTTTGCAGCATACTAAAACTGGACTCATACAAAGAGACTTTGAAAAGGTCAAATTCTGTGAATATTCAGTTTCTGGCTACATTATGTGCAGCTGTGCTTATACTCTTTTTGTGTTCATTTTGTCAAGCTATACTAACAAATGAGTTTGCTGATATTATTTATGGGATAGTAAATCTTATGTGCAACAACATAAAATTCATACTAATGAGCAGAAATCCATCACTGATCTGTGTGTTCAGTCAAAACAAAAATAAATATCTGAGACTGTGAATACCAACTTCTTAATAAGTCCTGAAGATACACAATTTGAGGATTAAATTATTCATAGTTTCCACTGGCTTAAAATAGAAGTGTATATTACAAATTTATAATTTATTTGTTGTTAATTTGTAAAAGGGAAGAGGTAAAAATTGCCATATATATGATTCTTGCAGTTTATATTAAATAATAACCTAATTTTAATCAATTTAGACTCTTGACAGTTTCCTAATGAAGGCCACTTCAATTAGTTTCAAGAAGATTTTTATCACAGTCTGAATTGATTTACACTGATATGATTTCCCTGCAGTCAGTGGAGCTGATCTGATTTAGTCCTGATGAAGATCTAACCTAAAACAAGGTACCAAAGACAGCTTGCTCAAAAAGTGCTCAGAGGTGGAGGTGCCTGGAGTGGAGGAGCTTTGGCTGGTAGAGAATTTGTGCAGTTATTTCTGTCACAGCCTAGGTTGCTGCTCGTCAGCATATCCGGTGAAAGAAGGGTGGGTGTAATCCCAGCATGGCAGGGAGGTGACACAGCAAAATTTAATTGTATTGTACCCACATCTCTCTCTCTTTTTTTTTTTTTTTTTTTTTTTAAGTATCTGATGATCACTGAACAGGCATCTGTGGATTTCTCCACACTCCATCCCTTCAGCACAATGAGATCTGGAACATTACAGTGAAGATCACTCCTGTAATGCATCTAATATGAATTAACATGTAATTTCATTTTATCAGGCACTCAGTGAGGGATGCTTTATTTTTTATATAAACTTTTAAATAAAATCTTTGCAATCTCAGACAATTAATAGAATTTGAAAGTGATGGGAAAGTGAACAACAAAAAGGAAAACCAGAAAGAGAAATGAAGAAATGAAATCCAGGAGGAAAATAACAGAGGAAAAGGAGACATCTGATAACCTTATTAAGTATCACTTGAAGATGCTGATGAATATAGTGGAACTGTGGTCATCAGCATAAGGCTATAGCATTCAGTAGGGAATGTCAACTTTTGTGATTAAAGTCTCCTGGAAAAGAATTTGTCATTGGTATCTGCCATTGTTCTGCGCTTGCATCATCTTGTGTCCCATCCTCAAAGGCCTCAGCCATGCTGCCATTCAGTTCTGTGGGGCTTTTGTCTCCTGTCCTCTGCTACATCCTCACAGCCCCTTTTCTGCTTCTTTTACCACCTCTATGCTGTGTGCAGACGCACAGCTTGCCCAGCCAGGCCTTCTGCAGCCAGCAGGCTTGCCTCTCTGTTTCTCAGAGGTGACACTGAAGAGAGCAGAAGGATGGCTGTAGCACCCTCCTCCCTTCCCCGGTTCCACACGAGCCGGCCGCTGCAGGAGAGGCCATCTGCCACAATTACCCTGGTTGGGTGCAATGCATTCAGAGGCACAGGTGGGGAAAGTTGTCAGGTACACAGTGCTCCCCACCACACCCCACGTACTGGGAAATCATGAGCATCCCTTGGGTGCATATCCAGGAGCCACTGCAGCCTATTGAACACACTCCTTGCCTTGGATTTTATGACCAATAGTAATTTGTAGTGTAAGTAATCTTGAGAGATTGGAACCTCTTTTTAACCACGTGCTATACCCCTCCACCCCAATCTTAAATGTGCAAAGTATCGAAGGGGCCAGGAGGCAGCAACAGCTGGGGTGATTTGCCCAGCACAGCTTAGTGGTGGAAGCAGAAGCAGAATGCAGTTCTCCTGCCCCCTCTTACTGAGGTTGTCCCCCGGTAAAGGCAAGTTTATAGTCCTGAATATTGCTAAACCATTACAGCTTTGGGCTTTTACTGTGGATCATAAAAGTACCTCAGAGGGTCGAATCAATTTTATTAAATGACATGTCATTGGAGATCTTTTGTGCCAACACTCTCTTCTACACCCCTACCCATGACTGATTTCCAAAGTAAGGGAGAGAAAAAGAATGAGAAAGGAATAGTAACATTACTCCTTCAGATTCTAATTACTAATGCAGATCTTGGATTTGTCTTATGGATGATGTTTAGCGTCTAGCAAAGTCAGTGAGTACTACTGCTCTACACAGATGCAGGGGAGACAGATTGAATGCACAGATCAATGGCTTGACAGAAAAGCCTTCTGCATGCAGACTAAAGAGAGATCTGTTAAAATAAACCATGTAATTCATGGTCAGAGTGCTGAAATTCTCAGAAAAAAAAGCTAGTATTTAAACCAGACCCTTGTTGAGAATAAATCCCAGTATCTTCAGCTGGAAATGACAGAAAAGATCTAGTGGATTTCCTAGAAAAATTACAGTCTGCTATTTGGGAGCTGCCAGAGAATGAGGATGTTTCCTGCATTGATTGATGCTATAAAATACTCACCCACAACCAACTCAAGGGTACTCTTTCCAAGAACACAATGCTTCTGACTTTAGTGGAAATGAGAGATAAGGAGAAGATCCTTCAGGCAGCCTGGAAAGAGAGAAGCATTGAATTCCAAGGGCAAGTGATAACAATTTCTCCAGACTTCAGCCAAAAGATACAAGAAAGAAGGAATTGGTAGAACTTTAAAAAGCCTTTGTAGTTTTAAAATCCAAGGCTGTCATCTCTTCTGAAACTGGGAGTTCTACATGAAAATAAAGATTACCTCCTCTGGGATTCAGATTGAGGGAAACAGTTTGTAGCAGATACTACCCTCATTGTTGCCCTGGGGCATTCAGATGGATTAATTCCTTGTGTTTTGCTGGCAGAGCCCAGGCAGTGATTCCTGGCAGTGTATGGTCTGTGCAGAGGATCCCATGGGAGTTACAAGCAGCCCACCAAGTCTACTCCATCATGGGGACTGAGACAGATGGTGCAGCTGCCAAAGCTGGCGGGGCTGAGCATCTGGTAAATGTGTTGATTTAAAGCAGTTCTCAAGCAGCAGCCGCTGCTGTAGCTGAGATGAACACAGTTCAGAGGTTCTTCCTTGTCTGGGGCCCATGGAGGAACTGGGGTATTAACACAGCTTCTTAAAAGTGAGTATCAAATGTTTTGGAGGATGAAGAAAATGTTTTGGGTGACCTGTCAAGGCTTTCTGATATCAGAGAGGGAGTCAGCACCACAGAAGGTTAATCCTACCACCATTTCACAATGATATTTGATATTTAGATTCCTCTAGGCAGGTTCTGGTCAGCCTTGTATCTTACTTCTTGGCTTTGTCAGTGTCTTCTGTCTCTCCCACTTTCTTTGAATAAAAAATGTCTGGTTTAAATATTAAACTGTAGTTCAGTTTCTGACTATTCATAGCTAGAGATGAGTGATGATTTATTTGGGATACAAAGTGCACAAAGTGAGAGTATACCAGCCCAAAGCTGAGACTACAGATTTGGTGACTGCATCCCAGCTAGATTTAGACTGGTAGTTTGGGGGCCTGGACATGCTGTTCTCTGGTTTTGTTTGGAGTCTGAGACAGCTTTTTTTTCCAATTTGTCCATCATCACATTGGTACCAGGTGACAGCACACTGCTTAAGGGTCACATAAATACAACCTTAATGATACCAAGTCATCAGAAGGAGACCAGTAAGACAGCACTGAGGAAAAGATTACATGCTAGCAAAAACTACTCAAGTTTTTTAATCTGCATGGACAGCCCAAGAAAAGGCCATGAGCCTACTATTAAGTACTACCATCATGCCCAAGAAAGAGAGCACCTGTGAGCTGTGAGGAAACATTAGCTGCGAGGAAGCATTTACCAAAGCCATTCCTACAGCTGCAATGGGAGACTTCTCAAATTCACTGATACTTTTGCAAAGTTACTGCACCACTCTGAAGATGTACTTATTTAAAAAAAGAATTAATTTAAGTAGAAAATACTTCTTGTGCTTGTCAAGCCCACTGTGCTAGGAAATTACTGTTGACAATGCTGTCAGTAAACCTCTCCCAGTACATCTCACAAAATAGTCTAAGTGAGACACCGTGCTTGGTGGTCAGATACAGATGATACTGGAGAACCAATTTATAACTGTAAACCTTGTCATTTTTTATAGCTGAACGCTTCTTCACCAAGAAATCTCTGTGAAGTTGCCACCCTACCAACAGTTGTGAGATCACTTAGCTTCTGCCAGCCCTTTCTTGGACAAAAACTTTGCAAATGAGGCCAGGGTTTGTTGTACAGTCTCCTCCACCCTACAAGTCCCTTAATTTCTGTGACTTTTGGTTTACCCAAAGAATTAATGCTCGATATATTAGGATGTCATTCGCACCTTAAAAACTGAGGAAATTTCTGTATGGTGATAAAATCTGACATGTTTTATCCGTGCCCTGCCATCAGAGTACTAATGGCAATCCAAATGTTTTCAGAACTTTTTAACTGCCCCACGAGCATTCAGGACAGATTCTCTATCTTTAAATCAGAAAATAGCTTAGTTTCTGCTGTCTTATCAAACAGGAGCAAGTAGTCCTGCAACAAAGATCCCCACTGAACTACTAGTGGAAAGGTGTTTACATACCAGACAGGAAGCCATATGACCTGGTTTGGGGAATCATAGGAAACTAGGGAAGAAAAGTGGGGTGGAGAAGGAATTCCAGAACTGAAGAGGAAAGAGATTTGGATATGAAGGCTCCTCTTAAAAGCATGAGCAGCACAGATAACGAACCTTGATGAATATGGGTGGAAAAGATCCAGTGACCACTGAGAAAATGATTATTTCACTGGTACATAAAAGATCATGAGAAATTTATTCAGAGTAATTTTATTTGCCAGTTTGCCATTTATACGTCACTTATGCTAAACAAAATATTTAACAGTTTAGATTAGTATGGACGAAGAAAAGCTAAGGATTTGTGAATTAAAGAAAGCACACATGCATTGTTTATAGTTATATGCAATTACACTGCTTTACCCAGAACAATGGAAAAAGTCAGCAGATTTTTCTTAAAAAAAATTAAAGAAAACAGAAACTTCTAGAGATATTTTTGCTTCTAACAAGAATGTTGGCCTATGGTATATAATTACATATGGATTGTAATTTTCCAGCTACTCTTTGAAGGTTGTAGTTGATTCTTACTTTGAGAAAGAAATAGAAGTATTAATAATAGCCAAAAGCATGTCTCTGATTCTTAGCCCTTGGTGTCTTGAGGAATAAAGACACTGCTCTTCCCCATGAAGGGCTTTACCCCCTCATCTCCCTTTGCTTCTCTGTTTTTGCAACTTCACTGCTCAGGTATTCATCCTCTCTCTCATCCTCCATATCTTTCTTTGGTTTTGACATGGTTCGTTCCAGCCTCTTTTTACACTGTGACTGCCAGCTGTTGTTTCCTATTTTTGCCTTTTCCCATAAGCATCTTACTTCTTTCTCCCATGCTGCCCCCAAGCTTGGGAGATGTCTAAAAGAATGGTTTCCTTAACCTCCATCTCTAAAATTCTAAGAAAATGGTCTCCTTAGCCTTCATAGTTAAAATCCCTTTGCCTTGGTGTCTGCAAGACAGTCTGCCATAGCTGAGATGACTGCTATGTGGATAGCTGTATATCATAATAACCCTCCTGTTCTTCCAAACCTGCCTATATCCATCTGACTAATAGGGCATGTGGGGTTCACTCCTGTTCATCCTCTCCCATTTGTGCAGCTCCTGTGACAAGCTTCCGAGCCAAGCTGGGAGGCACTACCTCCGTGTCTCTATATGCAATAGAAGTATGTGTTTTTCCTGTGTAAGAAAGCTCAGTCCTGCTCTGAAAGTTTAAATATAGAAAAGACAGACTGTTTTATCCTTGCCTTACAGAATATCCACTTGGGTTTAGGAGCCAGCTCAGAGAGCCTTGTTCACTCGCTGAGTTCAGCACGGCTGTAATGTGCTTAGTTACAGTCTTGATCTTGAAAAATTGATTCCACTTTCAAAAATATTACTAATTCTAGGGGCATTCACCACTGTAAATATGAGGGTTATTGCAAAAGCCTGGAAACCTCAATGATCTTAAGTGTCCTTTCCAACCTAAATATTTCTATGATTTTCTGAAATTGTGAAAACCATGGACAGCTTTATAAATGTGCCCATCAAGTATTTAAATTCCAGGAAGAGAAGAACCCCAAGGTAGCTGCAGGTTCATTTCACCCAGACTGCTCTAGTCCAGGAATATCTCAGAAGATTTTTTCTTGCAAAGTTTTGTATACTTGTTACATACCTGTTGGAAACATTATTAAACCCCAACATTTTTTAGCATCTCAGCCTTTTCTGGTTTGTTTTTAAGTACAGCAGGCATCCCATAATGCTGTTTCTCCTCTCCTGAGTTGATTTTGGCCAGCACATTCAAAACTTTGTGCCTGAGAGAGGCTCTGATTCAGGTAGCCTTCAAGGTACTCTGTGCCCTGAGACTTCATCTAGGACCACAGAATGGAAGAATGACAGCCCTGTGTGTCCCTGGATAAACAAACCTTTGCAGGGCTTTACCTGGCACTTAGGACCAGCACTTTTGGGTGTAGCTGAGTTAGTGCCAGGCTTGAGCAGCCAAGAGCAGTGTGCCTCCTGTGCACTGCTGAGTCCATGCAGCTGCTTCTTCCCACATTGCTAGCTAAAGGATGCTGGCTGAGATGTATGTCCTGCATACTGTAGAAACAAAAATTAAAATCCCACCCATTTTTTCTTACCCAAATTATAGGAAGCATAGAGGAGTAGAACAAGAAAGAGGAGAAAAGGGAAGAATTCCTCCCTTCAACTTTAAATGGCCTTTTAGAAGACTGTTTGTAGTGTATCTGAATAGGTTTGGAATAAATATTAGGATTTTTATTTCCCTGATTTGTGTTACTGTGTTGCTGTCCATTGCAGAATCAGGTGTGTGAGCACCCCATGACTATAACCTATTTATTTCAGTCTGGTTATTTCTGTTGGAAGGGAATGCATTAGGCCCAAATGGTAGTGACAGAACCCAGGTTCTCAAACTATTGTACTTGCTGCTGTGAGCACTCAGAAATTAATTCTGATCTTGATTTTTATGGCAAAAATTCAGACAAATATTTGACTGTGCAGTGACAACAACAACAAAAAGCAATTAAAAGGAACCACAAAGGACTCAAAGCCACTCTTCTCCATGATATAGTCTATTTAAACATATCCCTAAATATAACTGCTACTGGAGAGAAAATAGGAGAAAAATACATGAAGTGCCTATCTTATCTACATGCTTAGTGTACCCCTCAAAGAAACTAACAAACAGTGAAGAGGGCAGTATGAATAGGCTAGATTGGACTAGAAATGATTTGTGAAGTGCAAAAAAACCAAACAGGGGCCAAAAATTAAATTGTTTTGTTTTGTTGGAGATTTTGTTTGTTTGTGGGTTTTGGTTTAAATTTTTTTGTTTGGGTTTGTTTTGTTTTTTAATTTAAAACCCTAATTTTTAAAAGGTTCTGTTAATCTTCATGTGAACGCTAGATGGGGATCTTGAGTCAGTCATGCCAGAGACTCCTTTATCCTGCTTTTTTTTTATTTTAATCTGTTTTATCATGGACAAAGTACATGCAATGCAAGTTTACTCTTCAGGCATTTATGTTTTTACTAAGATTTTTTTGGGGGAGGGGTAATATACACTAAATAAATATTTACTTTTAAAAACACAGGTTTAATTAATGTTACACTGCATCTTTCAAAACAGAAGGGAATGCATCTGGAACCGCAGAGCACATGCTCTTCATCGTCCTAATTATTTGTTTAATTCCAGTGGCACATTGCAATTGTTTTCTCACTTTTTAGTGTGGGATGTGGTTTACAGTGACAATTGTTTTACCGCTGTGTAGCACAGATTATGACAAGGGGAGCGGGAGCGGAGTCGCTCACTTGCGGCAGTACTAATGACCCAAGCATTGTTATTTCCATAAATGGGATCTTTGTGTGCTAACTAAACCTGAGCACTACAGCTGCAAAAGCTGCTTTCCTTCAATCTTCCCCAAATCTCCATATGACTTGTATACATGATAATAAATTAATCTCTGTTGTTACCATGGTGTTGTTTGTTTAGTAAGTACCTCTTTCTTTCATGTGATGTCAAGCTCAGCCTTAAAATGTGAATCATATTTTGAGCCATTGTCTCAAATAGTTCCTTTCTCGAAGGATTCTTTTTCCTCCCTTCAGTAAACTGGGCTTTGCAAATTGCATTGTGAAGAAGTATGTATGGCACCTACCTCACACCTTCAGACACTGCTGTGGACTGGTCTTAACTAAAGTGAGTTTGGCTGCCTCAGCTCATGTCATAGGGACACACTAGTCCACACCATGTAGCATGCAGTTTGGGATTACTGCCAGTTTCTTCCCAGAAAATACTCAGAAAGGAATTAGTGAAAGGACTGAATGACTTCTTGCGGCATCTATGGAGTCAGAGTATGTCCAAGGTGAAATGGGATCATTCTTCAGGCAGCAGAAAGGAGGAAAAATAAAATAACCCAACCCTGCAGTGGCCTGTTGTTCTTCTTGCCTCATGTCATTATTGTTGGAACACTCTGTACTGAAACATGCCAGTGGAGGAATAATTCGTGCTGCAGAGAAACGAGCTGAACACCGAATCGGTTCTTTTAAAAGGATCAATTTTTAGAATGTATTATAAATAAACAATTGTTTCTTGATACAGAGAATGATTTTATTTGATGACACAGTGCTGCTTCTGCAGAGCTGATTGCTCTGCTAGAGCAAAAGGAAAAAATAATATATTAAAGACATGAGATGCATGAAAAATGTCATTAAATAAATCTTTACTAGCCTTGAAATGGGGATGGTTTGCATAATTGATTAATCATAAGGGGACATTTTTGGTCACAGAAATTATCATTAGTAGAGCTCCAAAGTTAAATAATCTCTATATGAATAAAAAATGCCATTTTCCCTTCAGATCTTTCCAAGATCTCTTCTTTCTTTTAGCCTTTCTTGCTTTTAAAGGCCTTCATAATTAAATGATATTTAACTCCAAGTGTGGGTGATGAAGCCCTTGTGAGCCAATTTCTCCCCCTGGCACTCAGCAAGAGCAGCGGCGCCCAAGCAGTGCATGTGGGCCCAATCCTGCAAGATCAGCTGTGGTGCTTCACCTCCCTGCACCAACAGTTTGGATCTGGGCTTTTCCTTCCCAACTCCAGTCAATGAGACTTCTCTGAATTTTCTCCTTGTTAAGAAAAATATAATCATGCCCAGCAGCATCTTTCTGCACTCTTTTCCATTCCAGTATTAAAAGGCAGCTGTCCTGTTTGTTCTGAAAAATTTCACCTCCCTGTGAAACTATGGGCTTGCAAACATGCACACACTCTTTGTGAGACAGCTTGTGGTCCTTTGGGGTAGATGTCACTGTGTCTACTTCAGAGATAAAATAATAAAAAATATTTTTTATTGCCAAGGATTTAATTAAAGGAAACAGTTTTATATACACAGCTCTCAGAAGGATTTTCTTTAGCCTTTTTTTTTTTTTTTTTTTTAAGGCCATTTTACATTGAGTAAAACAGGAATTGCATGAAGCAGGAATGGGTAAAACAAGGCTTGCCATATGTAATTTCATTAATAAAAAATAAATGGTATATGGGTCCAAGCCTGGCCCCACACCACAAACTGGCAATATTCTCTACTTCTTATTTACTGTTAATCCTTCAGGAGGTACAAATGGTTGGAAATCACATCCACAACAAAAAGAGGAATGGAGATGTTTGGCATCATACGAAAGAGTTTCCTGTTTGTTATTTTGCAATGGATAGTTTAACTTGGTTTCTTTAACCAGGAGATGATCCTTAAATTGAGACATACAGTACCTTCTTATCATAAATGTCCTTCTCAGGAGACCTCTAACCAAGTGTTTCAATACATTGCAGACAGGAAAATGTGTTCAAAACCTCATTTCTTACTCCATTTCTTTAATGTGAAAATAGGGTAATACTCATATATCTCAGAAATACATTGTAATGGCTTCCAAACATGAACATAAAATTGATGTAAAAGTAATCTCAGTCTGTAAAATTTTTTGATTTGTGTTTGTATATTTATATGCAGAACATAACATATATGTAAACATAAGCCTCTATTCACTCTAGTTTGTACAGGTACTGAGATAATTACACAGAATTGAATATTGATACATGTGGAAAATATATTGTGTAAATATTTAAAGGATGGAACAGACTTAATTAAGAGACAATTTCAATGCATTTAGACATTAATTGTTGTACAAAATCAAGATTTCCTTAGTAAGTAATAGTGGTCCTATTTGTAACTACATTGCTATGTAAGGAACTGTTTTCCCAATCTCTAGTTATAGCTAGACAAATTCAAAGATGAGTCTGAGGGTTTTGAAGCAAACCAGTTTTTCAGTTTCTTACCAGTTGTTTTTAGCAGAGGAGAACAAGAGCAATGCAGACATTTACAGGGTTTACAAAATTTAATTAATCCAATTCATATATACTTTTGCTGGTAAAGAACACAAATGTTGATTGCTGAATACAGTAACTAGTATTTAAAAACCACTTACTCTCTCCTCCAAATTAGTTTTTATTCTATCAATATTCTGTCTCAAACTGAGTTGTTTATAGTTTTTTAATTTCCTGAGATTTATTTCAATATCTCATAGGTATAGAAAGCAAGTGCTTTTAAATCCTGTATGCTTGAAAATATCTCTTTTATAAACAAGGATTGGCAACCTAGTAAAAAAATTTTTCTGTTTTTTTAATCAAGATTTAACTATAGTTGAAGTTCTTTTCTTTTTGCCTCTGTTTTGATACTCTGTTTTTCTGCATCAGCCTGCATTGGATGTTCAGCATTATCAAATATTTGTATGAACAGGAACACATTACAATGCTGCAATATGCTCAACCAGTGTGACATTTTTTTGTGTGTGTTTTGCATTGGAGGTTTTGAAGTAATTTAGTCCCTAGACCAATAGCTGAGATTTACTAGTGTGGTATGATTGCACTGGAGGTGCAGAGACTTCCCCTTCTTCTGAATCCACTCCCTATTTATTTTAATAACAATCCTAACTTGACTGATCTTCCCCAAAGAAGTTGTTTAATATATATATATATCCTTTCTTCCACTTTACCTTTTTCTTGTATGCTCCAGTTCAAGAAAGCTTCCCACCTTCTGTATTTAGGCAAGTTTTGAAATGCATACTTTAACTTTGACAAGCTCAAACATTTTTCTGAGCCTAGTGTGAATATTCCAAAGAAACTAATTATTTGATATTTAAATTATGAATGCATGATAGTATGCATACTATCTTTTGATATTTGTAAGAATCAAATATTTAAAAACACAGTAGTAATTTTTGTTCAGTCCTGGAAGAAACCAGGGTCTAGCCAATGTGAGGGAGGAATACTTTCTCTTAAAAATATATTATAATGATCTCAGCCATGTAGAGTACTAAAAACCCATCGGATAACAATGACTTTCAGTCACAAAAACCACCTTTCTTTCAGAGCAGTGACCTAGATAAAATGGGATCTGTATTCTATTATCACTCCTTAACTACCTAGTTGTGCATGTCACTTTCATATCCCAGTGTGTAATAATATGCTGATGGATCATATAGCGCAGGATACCATATCCTGATGTGTTATTCCTGTATTAACTATGCTTTATATCTACTGTACCTTTATGAAAGAGATGTTTAGCCTATTGATCTTGCTGCAAACTCTAAGAAAAGTAAAAATAAAATGAAATGGACTTTTCCTGAGACAGTACAATTAAATCTGCAAGAGAATTCAATTTGTCCTCTCGACTCCTGGAGCTCCATATAGCAAGACAGGACTGACTCCCATCTACTTCATCATACACATTCTCCCAATGTGCATTAAATGTACATTGACTCAGCTGCTAATGCAGGAGCATGAGTAAATTGTACAGTGAAGGAACAGAATAACTCTACTTGGAAAGACAGGTGTTGTCCACAACTTACTAGGTTAACCTGTTCACAAAAAGCTCACACTATTTCTGGAACAATTCTGTTCAATACAGATACTTTTCATGGAAAATCTGTTTCCAGTATTGTGCACATGCCGCTATCCCCTCTCTTGTCGTAGTTGAATGCTGACATAAATCTTTTTCTAATAAAATGAACTATTCAAATTTTTTCTTTACTGAATGATGTCTGAAACAGATGTATTTTAATCTGCTGGGCATAGAAAATGAAATTTACATGTCAGTGAGGTCTTTCTGGTTAATAAATGTTTTAAAAGAGAGAAAGCAAGAAGCTAAATATATGTAAAACTGCACTGCTTTGCATATGATGCTTTTAGCAGAAAATACAATATTCTAATACCAAATTGTATCTTATTTATGAGACAAAAAGTATACATATTTTGTGATAACAAATATCTTTCATGTAGGGGTATCATACAAAATGCTGGAAAGAATTCTGATTTCACCAGCAATACTTCCCTTATGCTAGTCCAAATAATTTTTTTTTTTCATGTAAGAGCAGCATCTGCACAAAGCATTATTTTTGTTATCTGTGTGTGTCCATTTTTGAACTCATTATGTTTTCCTATTATTTTAGCTGTGTGCATAGCACCAATTTTTGTACATTACTGCAGCTTTCTCTTACTTTGAGTGAGCTGGATCCAAAGCCCAGTGGAGTCATTGGAGGGGCCCTGTTAGCTGAAGTTGACTTGCCATTGGGGATGGAGATTAATGCAAAGAAGAGTTGTATTCAGTGTCCCGTGGAGATTCAGGCAGGTTTTCCAAATAAGCATGAATACTTCTAAAAATAGCTGGGTATGTTGATGAAATTTTAAATTTTCCATCACAATAATGTTACTCATTTTGTAGCATTATTTGAGTGGGAGGCAAAGATCATAGCTATTAAAAATGAAGCTTTAAACCCAATTTACTTTACTGTCTGAACTGTAGCCATATTTGATAGAGATGCAATGGCAGAGTTAGCCTAAATTGCTTGTATAGAAGGCCAACAAACAGCCCCACGTGCTAGTTGTGCCATGTGCCGATACCCTCAACCAACTCCTTCTCCCAGCCCCTCCCTCCCTCCCTCCACACTTATTTCCTCCCAATAATAATAAACAGTAATATTATTATAAATAAGTAATTTGATTAAAAATTATTTAATATCAATACAAAATAATTTCCCTGTGCTCAGTACCCAAGCAGTTGATCCTATGAAAATATGTTGATAGCTGAGGTGACATGAATTTTACCTCAAGGAGAACAATGGTCTGAGAGAATCTTTTTTCATCAGTCAATGGTTGGACAATGCAGGAATTGTCTCCTGAACATTCCTACCTTAAAAAATTGGACTGCAGCACCATGGTAGAAATCATTCCTTAAGTATCTCAATTAAGAGCTCAGTTGTTATCTTATCCCGATTAAAAAGTGCTTGAGTTTCCACAAGTTTTCAGCCAGAGAAACTCAGGAATGATGTCCAGGTTCATTTTTTAACAATTAGCAAGTCTGAGCCTCAAACTGACAGATTACTGCCGTTTGGCAGTATCACCAATAGACAGGGAGTTGTGAAATTGTAAGATATTATTGTATTGTTGGTAGCCTGAGTAAATCTAAATCTTTTCAAGCTTTGCTTCAGTGGGTTAATTCCAGGACCTGAATTACAAGTGCAATTTGAATTACATTGCAAAGACTGAACTTACTTCACTTTAGCAAAGTCCTTTTTCTTAAGACTTATGAATTCCAGTTATTTTGAAATCCTGAAATGTTGAAATCTTTTGATACTTTTCTTATTATTTCCAAGAAAAGATGGGTAAAGGTTTTTCCTGACTTTCCCTGCCAGCACCTCTATTTAGGTAAATGTGTTTCTTTGACTTTACCTTTATTTTGCGGTATCTTAGCAGCTGCTACATGCAATATACATCCACAGGGGCTTTTCATTCTTCCCATCCTAAACCTGAAATATTAAAATAGCAGAAAGAACAAACCTTGCCAGAATCAGAAAGCAACAAAAAGAAAACGATTCAAATAAATGTTATGTATATATTTAGGGCAATTGAAAAGACCTGCAAAAAGCAGGGGTGATTTCAGATTGTCTCTACATATTTTGTCTGAGAATCTTATAACACTTAACGGATTCTAGCTAATTAAGTCTCAAAGCTTGATGCTGAGCTATATGAGGCAGGGCAGAGGACATCACCCATTCTGCTGAGGAATGAAGGGGAAAGTGATTGCATGATTTGCTGGGTACAAAAGATTATTAAATATTGGATTTGTGAATAAAGATACATATTCCAGTTACAATTTAACCATTAGGATTGATTTTTTTTCACTGAATAATAATGGCAATGACAATAGAGAAAAAGTAAGCTGTAATGAAGTCTCTCATAAAATAATTTGTTTAATAACTAGCTTGTTGTTAAAAGAAAGCTGTATCTGACAATAATACATACAAAATTTTATTTAGAGTAAAAAGGCTGTTACTGAGCACTGGCTTGAAACTGTATCTTTTCAGGTTGTTGAAGTATTTATTATGCATTCTCCACAACAAAAATACTCACCAGATAATTGCCTCAGAGGGCAAAAAAACCACAAGTTAATAATAGCAGTTCAAAATCTCAACAATTTTTTTAAGAGAAGCAGCTAAATGGGGCTGTGGCCCTGCAGTCGTTTGCTGTAATCAAGGACTTTCAACAGACAAGTCCTTACTCAGTTTCTAACAACTGTGTGGATCTGACTAATCAGACTGGAGACTGTGTGCATACTGTTCAGGTTTCAGCCTAGTTTCTGACAGCTTCAGCTTTCCCTGCTGCAGCACTGGGATTTTTAAAATCTCATCAGATAAATTCCATCTGTGGAAAGTAACGCTATGCTGTGATGATGCACAATTCTGCACCTCTGTATTTCTCGCATTAATAAACCAAAAAGAATGGGAAATGTTGCTAGAAATGTTTAGTCTTCTATATCTACCAGTTACAATTTTCTCCTCCCAAAGTGTTTTTCCTTAATCCAGCCTTAAGAGATTGAAGTGATGAAGCTCCCTACACTTCCGTTCAGAGAGCATTGCAAAGTAAAATACTCAACAGTGTTCAGTATTTTTCATGAAATTATGGTTATATTTAGCTTTTTATGTGATTTCTGTAAATCTGACATACAATCTTTTGCTTGGAAGAACCCCTTATTATTCTGGAAAAATATAGACTATTAATATTTCCAGTCAGTTATGCTAGCCTGCTTTAAATATTCTTACTGACATATATTTCCAATGATTTTAGAACAATTAAATGCTAGGAAAATGTGTCTGCAAAACAACATTTTTGTCAAAATATCTGAGGAAAGTATTTTTACTTTATTCTGTCTGGAGATGAATTTAGGATTTGGCTCAAGTTGAATTATAGGCACAAATGCCTTACGTGAATTTGCAGGTTGTGTGACCCTGTGGTATTTGGTCTGCTTTTCTGTGCTGCCGTCTTTGGGTTCTCAGATTTCTCTTGTGGTAAATTCCTGATCATTTTGTGATATAATACAAACACAGGTATCAATATAGGAAACCAAGTTTCAAATTCACTAAAATTTGGTTTATGTTGTTCATAATCTATAATTTTTCAATATCTGGAACTCTATGTGCACTCTGTTTCATATGTATTTGCAAATTTGCTTACTCCCCTGGTTCCTTCTTATTATATGATGTGCCTTAAATTTCTCAGAGCAATGCAATGCAGATACTGAGGTACTGCAAGAAATGACTTATGCAGACTCTGAAGAATATATTGGTTCATAATTGCCTTTAAATACACATTATTAGATCTCACTCTGATTACATATAAACTATCTCCTCTAATCATTTGAATCTTTGAAGCTGGAAGGGCTAGGCTGCAGTGTTCACTGTTTCCAGTGGGATTCAGATTTCCAAAATCCTAATGTGTACCAGATGTGAAAGGAGAGAGACTCTAGCCAGACTGGTGAGTGGCTGACGGCCATATTTCATAATTATCCAGAACTGGGGAATGCTCATTACGCAGGACACCCTCAGTGTGGAAAGGGAGAAAGATATGGAAAGCCATTTGAAAATTCAGGATTCAGCATCCACAATATGATTCAAATGCTTAATGTCCATCAAATACATTGTAGAGACAGCAGAAAGCTATTTTTTTTGATGCAAGGTTTTTGTAAGAGCTTGTTTCAGAATCTGTTTTTCTCATTAAGATTTTAAATCCATGGCTTGTAACTTTGATCTTATTGGTTGACGTTAATCCTGATTTTATGTTGTTGCTGTTTTGGGTTTTCTTGGGAGGGGGGCATCCCTCAATTCAAGACATCCATCACGGCTTCATCTGAGTTAAAAAGCATCCTTTTCCTGGGAGAAGGCATGGATAGTTCTGCTCTCTCCCAGGCAGGAAGGGAGAAAGCCTCAAAACCAGAATGAGTTAGTCACCACCATCTGGACACCCTTTGCTCCTGTATTTACTTCATTGCACTCTGGGTTGCATGTAAGACAATAAGAGAACAAGCCCTCTGAACAGCCCAAACCACGCTTTCTTTGGTTAGCTCTACTCAGCACTGCAGTAGATGAGTAGGTTTGAAAGAGAGAGAGAAGCTTTCTTCCAATTATGTGGGCTTTGAGTTTTGTATGTGAATGTCACAGGTCATATGTGATGCATGTTCTGGTGTAACCCTGGCAAAAAAACCCAAACAAACAAAAAAAAATGCTGAGAGTGGTGACATCTGCCTCAGTTATAAATGCAGAACAGAAACATGTATGTAGACCCTTTTTATTTGGGAAACCAGACGCAGGTTCAATTTGGCATGACCACGTATCTACACATCCCCTTATAATTGTCCAGGAAGATACTGTTCCTTGATGGAATGCCTGTAAGTTTTAGTTGTTTGCTACTAGGCTTTCCTTTGCCAGCACTGCCTGCACGCCAGCAGGACCTTTATCTGACAATATTAGTTCAGGGCCAGGATCGGGAAAAAAAAAGGAGGGCCAAATGGTGTATCTTCAGCTCTACATTTGCAAATTTGCCCAGTTTTGCTCAAATGACTTTTCTGCTTCCTAGTTTGTCTTCCCCTCAGCACAGAAAAAAAGAGGATTAAGGCTGTCAGGGCTGTACTGCAGAGGCAGCCCCAGTAAAGCCCCTAAAGAAGAAAACCAAATGATCATAACCCATTCTCTGGATCTTCTCCAGCATAAGGAAAGATAAACTTATTTTATTAAGCACTGCTTAGGTTCCACAGTGTGAGAAAGAAGAACTCTTGCTTTCTCAAAATAAAATAAAAATTTATTTGAAAAGAAGTAATAACAGAAATAGTTACAAGTGGCTCTGTGTAAAGCCCCAGGCACGCATAAGATCTATGATCTTTTGGCCCTTTTGGGCTCTAGACCACCAGAATGACACTCTTGCAGTGCTTAGGCAACTTTAGCTAACCCAAAGTCAACTGTTTAATGATGGGCTCCAAGAGAAGCTGGCCTACACTCAGCACTGGCCCTGGCCAATGGCTAAATCCACGAGACTCAGCAGCTCCCAGTGCTGTGCACTCACTTTTATAATGCTGAGGCTCCGCCCCATTCCTCCCACAGCCTGCCTCCATGGCTCACGGTGATAGGGGGTGTGTAGGGGTGAGATCATCTCAGTGCACCAATGGCTCGCCATTGTCAAGGGATGATGTTACTTGTTTTCCAAGGGCGGGAAAGTCCGTTCATTGAAATTGCAGTTGCCATGGAGCTGAGCTGCAGGGTGGCAGTCGGAGGCTAAAAATAGTCTTTGGCACTTACGAAACTGGTTTTATGAGACTTCGTCCAAGTTAGGTTGAAACTTAAAACCACTTACAAAAACATGAAACATACTTGTGAAAACATAGAACAATAATTTAAATACTCTTAAAATTATTATAATAGTGTAAAAATATGAAGTTTGTTATGGGGCTTACCAAACCTTATTTATGTTTGAACTGGGAACTGACAACTTGGAAACTTTATTAGGAAAGTATTTTTGAACTGGGAACTGCATAACCTTTTAATAAGGACTTGGGAATTAGCTGGACGGTCAGTATCTGGGCTGATGGGTCATTAAAGAGGGTACAAAACTTTATTAACTGGGGTAATTAACTGGGAATTAACTAAAACACTTAAAAACACTTGATATGCAAAGACCAACCTCTAAATTTCATATATGACACACAGTCAAATAAAGAGCACATGGCACTCTGGAATTGAAGATAGAAGGTCACTGAGACCTGGATTTATTTGTGACAACACAACTAATGCTGTCCTAGTGCCCTAGGGAGAGTTTCGGTCGCTGAAACTGATGGCCTCCAGATGCCATGTCAAGGTCTGAAACCTGACTGATTGGTGTCTAAAAATTAAGAGCAGATGCTGCTAGACACTGTTTGCTATTTATCATCTCTTCAATAATCTTGCCCAGAAATGGGAAGTTTAGCAATCAGACAATACTTCACAAGAAAATTAGTGTCAGAAGAGGATTTATTGAGTAAGGACCAAATAAATGCATGCTTGAAAGCTTCTGGAAGTTTGCCTTTTCTTAAGGAAAAATTACCAATAGTATGTGTTTTCCCCCCCAATTTTCACCATGGGAAACATATTTCTCCTCTGTGGAGTGCTTAAGAAATTTTCCTTAGAGGATTTAGGACCTCCAGTTGAAACAGGTGAAAACTGATTTAATTGAATTATCTGGTATCTTTATTACTTTTTGGTACTTTTACAGTGGCAAATCCACACCCAGTATTCAACCATAATGACAGTTTTATGCAGCATGAAATAATAGAAGCTTAAACAGTTGGAGGTAATCTTGGTTAATCAGATAGACTAACATCCATAATTGTTTAGTGAGTTTTAAGATTACTTGGCATTTGCAACAGTAAGTCAAGTCAGGACAGGATTTTCATTGGAAGAACACACAATCCAAATGCTATGGTCCATGCCCTGCCAATGTCCTGTTCCTTGTAATGCCAATGTAATATGCAGTAGAAGAAAATGAATGTTAGAGTTGCATAATGATAAAGAGGTCACATCCTTTAGCTGATGCATCATTTGCTGCTTCACAGTTATTGACAATTTTTGGCTCAGTAAAGCAACAAAAAGAGATTGAGAGGAAG
The DNA here is from genome assembly GCA_020086605.1 of Lanius collurio. NCBI lineage: Eukaryota > Metazoa > Chordata > Aves > Passeriformes > Laniidae > Lanius > Lanius collurio. The sequence continues at coordinate 47,821,999 of JACBWW010000003.1, forward strand.
GTACAAATAAAGTTTGGAAGACTAGACTTTGCGTTCATTAGACTTGATAAAAAATTTTTTCTTTTTTTGTCTAAATTGTGACATCTTAATGTGAAACAGCAGATGAAATATTTTGTATTAGGTAGTTTGAGTTCATTTTATTTGAACACGTAAGCTTACTTCAAGATACAGCTATCAAATATAGCCCTAGATAATAATTTGGGAGAAGGAAATACTATTTTTAAAGTCTAGTTCCAAGCATCTTATGTCCCACAGACTTATTGAGACATACTTCTAAAGTCTGCAATCCTAATGCATCCTGTTGTTCCAATGAGAACTAACCATTATATTTAGTTGCAGAACAAAACAAGAACTCTACATCGAAGTATCTTTGGCTTATGTGTTTTACCCGCATCTGTATATAAGAAAATCACATGCTCTACCTCACATATTTTTAAAGGCCTGAGAAGGATAAGGAGAACAGCTTAAAATTAGCTTTAAGAGCTATAAGTTACTTATTAGAAAGATTTTGTGTCAAATTATGTACTTTCCTTATTTCAACAGTAGCAGTTGTTTCTATTTCCGTTTGTGGGCGACTCTACATTACACTTCTGAGCTTTGCTCTTTCTCATCTAAATGAAGGTGTGTTTCTAGGTCTGCCAGTAAAGCATGTCTTCTCTAGGCAAAGAATTTGTTGTCAGAATATCTATATTGGAGTTCAAAGACAAAAGCCACATTAATTCTGAAATTCTGTTGCCATTTCTCACTTTTAAAAGGATTTGTGCGTCTTGACTTTTTACTTAGGAAGTCCAATTATTAGCCTTCAAAATAGCTTGCCATGACCCACCTAGTGTTCACCAAGAAGTAATAGCTGTATGGCTCCTCTTGATATTAGGTGTCACTGCCTATCCCTGGTGTAAACCAAGCAAAGTAAAAATCGATCCATCCTGCATTCTCTGGGGTATGATGGCGGGCAACAAGAACAGGCTTGTCTGTGTAGTTACAGGAAACAGCCCAAAAAAAGAGATGTCAAACAACAGGGCTGGAATCAAGCCAACATATCTCAAAATAAAATGGTGAAAGATTTCATCAGTAAAGAAGGGAAACATCCTCTTGAAGGATCCTCTCCAAAAAATACAATTTGCTCAAACAGTAATCTGGAACAATGATATTAAACACTTTTCTAAATAATACATGAATTTTTCAAAATCTCCAGGATGAAGCTTTGTAAAGTAAGAAAGGCTTGATTGTCTCACATTTTCACTTGTTACACAACTATGTAACTGCATTTTATGCCTCTGTAAGGGCTTCATCCAAAGACTTCTGTATCATTGGAAAATATTTGATTCACCTGCACATGCTTTAGATAAGCACATAAATGAAAGATGAACTCTGAATCATTGTGCTTCATTATTTCTGTTACAATTTTGGCCTTGATCATACTGCTTCTGAAATAGGGCATAAAAAGGGCACATCCCCCAAATATACATTCATATGAAACCAATTTGTAGTAAAAGTATTTTAAAAATAATATCAGACCACAAATATTCCAGACATATGTGTTCATTTATCCATTAAATTAATTTCATTAAAATCATATGGGTGTGGATGAAGATTTTTCTTTGTTTTATTCTATGCCTATTGAAATACTGAAGAGTGTTGGCTGACATTTCAAGCAAAATAGCAGAAGTTAGGATCATCTTACTTGATGTTGTATTCTGCCAAATTGCATTTGGATTTCAGAGTAGATATTTAATTTTTACAAGACACACAGGGAATAAAAAGCATTTTCTACTTATACAGAAAGTGACTACAGCTGAAGACATGCAAGTTGTCAATTTATCTCATGCAATGTGTATTGCAGTACATAATAAATTATGCTCTTCTTGGAGGAAAGGGCCTCTTTTAATCTTAGCAAGTAATGTACAAGAATCACAAAATGGTTCCATTATACCTATTTGAGGAGCTGAGTCTACAAATCAATAATAAAAAGTAGATTTATCGTGATAGTCTAATGTAATTGGGAAGAAGGAATTTTGTAGAATCTCCGAAGTATGCAGATTCACTAAGTTAAATGTCAAACAACACAAATACTCCCTTGGCCATTTCTAACGATGCCATTGCAACACATTTAATTTTAAACTTTATGTGAATAAGAAAGTTTTGTATTTGAGAATGTATTGTAAGAAGAAATTCACTGAAAGTTAAAGTCATGGCTGCTATTGCTAAGAGATAAAAGCACTTAGAGATGTATCTGTTGGAGGCTGTGAGCCAAGCAGAACTCAGCTGAGGAACGTACACCTGCCTCTTAAGGCTCTTCCCTCAACCCTGTCTATGGTGCGCCCGCTCCTTCATGACAGTCTGCACAGGGAATTTGTTGTGTAGTCCTCTAAAATGTATTATTGGTTTGTAACATGTTTATTGGTAGGAAGCAAGTCAGTGAAAACATAGCACAATTCTTTATTCAGCAGCAGCAGCGGGGCATACAATTATAAATTTGTCCAGTTCTGGAAAATGATATTTAATACTGAAGGAGTGCCACAGGGGTTCCTGGGTTGGTGAAGTTTGCGGACTGCTAGGTAGAAATCAGAAATAAACTTTTCCAAAAAAGTTGGCTGTAGCATTTGACAGTAGGCCAGCTTGTATATAGATTCTCTGAAGTTGCCAAATGGGAGCAGAATTTCTTCAGCAATAATAAATGCAGAGTGGCCACTGCTATGACACATTTATGTTGCTGTGTGAGTGTCTTGCAAGTTTTGAAGCCTTGCACTTCAGTTTTGTTAGCCTGTTGTAAGAAATCTCATTTAACTGGCATTTTTACATCTACATTAATTCTTTTAAAACACTGAAGTGAGTGTTCTACAGCTATGTAAAGAAACGCATTATCAAAGCATTAAGATATGATTAAACTGACATTTTCTTAAGAAAACGAAAGGAGCAGGAAAAAGCCATTCTAAAAGGACTGAGTGCTACATACTCCAGATATTATCTTCAGTGCTTACTCAGGGATCTTTAAAGAAGCTTATTACCAAGTACCCTAAGAAGACAAGTGTGGATGTGTACAGATCAGAGGAATGCAAGTTAATGCACCTGCCAGATTTTACTATCGTACAAAGCATGTCAATCAGCACTCAGACCTTGCGTTTAAAAATGTGTTCCTTCAGATTTTTTTCAGTGCTGTATCTCACATAGCTGGAATTTCCTAGTCAGTATCCATACAGTGTTGCAAATCATCATAAATTGTGCTACTGAATATATAGCACTGGCGTGAATGTGAATAGTCCTTCGTTAGATTCAGCAATGAGCTATAGAAATGCTGGTAGATATGGTTACTGTGAGTACATATATTTAAATCTTCCTGCTATTCTCAATAGGAAATAAAAATAATATTTTTAGATTAAAGAAAAAGATCAGTTCTGCATATGTTTTCTTTAAGAAAGGTAAATTGAAATGCATAGTGAACTTAATAGATTGGGCAGATTATAGTACATGAATTTACTGTGGTTTAAAGCACAGATACTTCATAGCTACATACAGGTCAGATCTCACAGGATCATTTCAAAAGTGATGTGTCAGTTTTGGCTTGGTCTTCATTAGAAAAAAAAACATGTTCAGAAACTTGTCCTGAGAGGTCATTGTCTGGAAATGCCAGTAGTGGTGGAAGGCCTGGTGTACCAGATCATCACAGGAAGGCTGCAGGCTGCTGGGAATCTGTAGTAATGAAGAAGACAAATACAGAAGAGAACTTGTGAAAAATAAAACATATTAGGGCCATTACACACTGTGCTGATAAGGTCTCCTTGCTGCTCTGTACAAAATTCTGACATTGCTCTCTATAAGAAAAATATATCCAAACAGTAAGTGCTGTAGAAGGACTAGAACTAGGATGTGGGGAAAGGAAACGCAGGGGAGAAAAATCTTCCTTTTGCTGTGCCTACAGTATTTAAGGAGATTATGAGTACTGCCTATATGGGGTCAGAGAGAGATGCCATACAACCTAACAGCCACTGACTGCACAAGAACAAGCAGATCTATAAAAGCAGATGGGTGAAAACACAGATGGCAGCAGGCTCTTGGTCACCCATCAGGGCCCTCAGCCTTCAGTTCCCACCAAAATAAGGAGTCTGAACCCTGGGAGGTTCTGTGGTCACCTTCATGTGCTCATGCTCTCTTACTTGTAGCTCTCACTTACTCAGAGGTGTTCAAACCTTGCAGAAGGGTGTAGCACCTTGCAAACTTGTCTCTATTCACTGTTTTAATTGGTTTCTTTCCAGATTTAGTCCAAAAAATATTTTATCAAGTGAAAACTCAGTATTTACTGAATTAGAACATCAAGTTGTGATATTAGATGGAAGTCACTTTTTAAAGAAAGTAGAATAAACATAAAGTGACTGAATATATTCAAGTGACACTGTTCTACTGGAAATATAGTCACATAAATAAATGGGCTTTATCAGTTTACTGGTACCTCCAGCAATGTTGACATTTGCATTCTGCTCCCCTACCTCTGACAGACTTTAGTTCTATTAAAATAATGAATTCTTATGCTGATACTCGCCTCTTAGCATGAGGCATTTAGAACAAGTCAACACATTTTCAGGGATGAATTTTGGAAGTTAATATTAAGATATACAGATTTAAAAAGGAGAAATCTGTACAGATGTCATGTGTCAGAGATTTCTCTTTTTATCAGTCCTCATAAAACATGTCCATATATGATGTGTTTTCCAATAGAAAAATGAAGCACAAATCCTATTGGGATCACCAGCAGGGTCTGATGTCCAAAGGCAGATATTTTATTTAAATGATCCTATACTGCTCAGTAGGAAATACCATTTTCATTGTGTTTACAAACATGTTAGCATTCATTAGAATGTTTTTCTGCTGCCCTTGAGATATGTATTTTAAAAGACATATTTCTGAAAAGCTTTAGAGAGCAGAATTTTTTAAGTCTGATCATTTGACAGGTGTTAATTCACATTGAAACTCTCATTGCAGAGGACTAGAAGCCAGGGCTCAGAACAGCTTCAACACTGGAGAATGACTGGACTGTAACATACTTTAGAATAGTTTTTGCTTCATAACTCTGTAGCTACTTTGAGTTCAGCATAGTGGCACTTAACTGGGATACAACATACTGCAGTACAGTCTGTCCAGGGCTTTCCCCAATCAGCCCCATGCTCTGCTTGTACTTATCAGCATCTCAACACTATAATTTCCTTTTGATGCATGACTTCGAATTTAAACAGCTACTGGATAGTTTTGGCATCATCAGCCCAAAAAAAAAAAAGTTAGTCATTTGATGAACTCTAAATATATCAAGCTCTGGAGACTGTTCATCCTTCCATTTTTTTTCTATGGTGCTGAGATATGCTTTGTTAAGACAGAAGGATGATTTTAAATGCCCAGAAAAGGTAATCCATCCCAGTCCCCTCTTGAGACACTCTGGCCTATTCAAAATTCATTCTCTTCACCTTACAAGGCTTTTAATATAAGCCTCTCCCCACTAAGTGTTCACCAGCTGGGATGTCACCAGCAACAATGATGTTGATGTAATAGGTGGGGTACTACTGTAATAGTCATTGGGGATTTCTCTACAGTACATTTTGGGAAGATGTGCAGGTTTTTTTCAGACCTACCCCATAGCTGTTATTTGAGGCAAGGAGGGAATGATAACAATAGGGAGCAGGGGCAGAGTTATTTTCTGTTCCAAAAGTGATGCCCTGATGTGAGTTCTCATGTGCAGCCCGAAAAGCCGGAAGATTTCTAACAGAGGAGGCTGCTTGCATAGCACTGCTGAAATCTCTTGGTGTTCCTGCTCTTTGGGTGCATGAAGGACTGTTTGAGCAGACATGTCTTTCAGTAACTATGGTCCTTCAGTCCTCCTGGCAGGAATGGTACAATTTTTTTAGCAAAATTACTATCACCAGAATTGTCTCAGTATGGAGAATTTCCATAAGGATTGATTTCTTACATGGTGCAATACAAAAAGTACTCATTACTATCTCCTGTGACTTTGCCTGAAATTAGAGGGCCTGCAGGATTCTCCGATGAAGGGAAAACAGACTGTTTGGGTATCATTTGTTACAATTCTACCTAATTTTAAAGAATATTAACTTCCATATACCTGCCTTATGTGGAAGATGGTATTTCCAACATTATGTTTTCCAATACTATATCTTGGTAATGCATGAATTAGCCAGCAAATTTAAATAACTTCTTTGATTTAGAGTACTTCAATATGTAATTTACTTCAGTGTTTAATTTCAGTCAATAAATATTGTTCTATAGTTTTTTTCATTACAACGTGAAATGCTTTGAATCCAATTTCATTGGTATATCCATTTGAAGAGACCTGTGCTCTCAGGCATAAGATGCATTTCTTAATACCTAGCATAGCATATGTATAGTATTTTCTACGTGGATATTGCATGCTTTGAAAGTGATTATCCTGTTGAGAAACTAAAATTTACACCATCATTTTTTACTTTAGGTATGTAAAATTGGTAGGCAAACTTTCAAACACAAATTCCCCTTATGACAAATTTTCTTTTATGTTATATGATAAATCTTATTTTTCTTTTTTTTTTAATTTTTTTTTTTTTATTATTCTGAATTCTTGGACTAAAATGTATGACTTTGAGAATCCTTCAAGTGAAAGAGGTGTTTCCAGCTTTCAAGAGATGCCCAGCTCTACCAAGACCTCACCATCCAGCAATCATTCCACAGAAAACTGAAGGGTTATGAGTACATCCTGGAGATGCTGAAGGTCTTTTAGCCTTTATGACAAATGGAGAGCTCTGTATGTAGTACACTTTTTAAATCACAAATTAACTAGAAGACAGCTTGAGCAAAAGTTAATGCTTGACACTCTGTTGGACAGTGTTTCCTTGAAAGGTTCTTTGAAATCTATAATTTTCTCTACCTTCTTTAAATAAGTCTGTTTTTTAAAAAGATTAATTAATGTTCATGAATAACAATGACTAGGGAGAAAGTTGCATCACCCTTGTTTACTTTGCACTAGCAGTATGGTGAGATTTTGGATTAATATAGCCATGATGTACAGGGAGCTTCCAGTTTTGAGCTGGTGGTTTGCAGAATCAGAGGCAATCACTGTTACAAGAAGACCATGAGCCTGATTATGTGCTCCTTGCTGGCAAGTAATTACTCCTAAAAGTACCTCCACATGGATCACCACAGTTGTAGGTGTGCAGTTATCCTTGAAGTAAATTCGGTCTACTCATGCAACAGAATTTATGTGTGAGCCTGACGAGTGAATCTCTTTAGCTTCTTCTTAGGGCAATTTAGGAATGGATTATTACATGTAGATGGATTCTTCTGAGATCCTAAATTATTTTGTGCTCTTACCACAGCGATCTACTCATTTTTTAATGGCAAAAATCTGGGATTTTTAGGGTAAGATCCATAATCCAACTTTTTTGAAAATCTCTCATCATACCTCTAAACTGCTTGGAGATGTGAAAAATCTTTAAATATATTCCCATCAGTCCAATGTAATGAAGATTTATCCATAGTTTTTCCAGCTACAACTAGAAATGAAATACTTAAAATTATTTTATTTGGCCTTCCTATCATTCATTCATGAAGTAAATGGCAATGTTTCTCTGTACAAGTAGAAGTTGTCTTGGATTTTCTCTCCATCAGCTTCACTAAATTTCCTTCTTAGTTAGTGGAAAACTTCTTCTTCATTGAATTATCTCACAGAAACTCAAAGAAACTTATAAATTTTAAAAAAAATGACCACAATCCAAAGAAATCATTCCACAACAATTTCATTCTTGGTCTCGAGAGAATCAATCCATGTGGAAAATGTAAGTTTAACGTACAACTTGAATAATACTGTGAGTTACAGAAAAAGTTAGATAAAGGTGATTGTCTTTTATTTGGACTGTCTGTACAGAGTAAAAATGGAAATGCTTTAACATGTTGCATAACATTTTGCAAGCCCTAACTAATCTTTGAAACAACACTGATTTATGTACAGAGTAACTATTTGCATCTTTCTACTTAGCAGAGTATTAAAAAAGAGATTAGGACCAAGGTTCAGGATGAAGTTGCCTAAAGCTAAGTATTTGATTTTGGCTTTAGGAGTATAAATAAAAATGGCCTAGTTTTTAGAGCTGCTGAGCACAGATACCTCCAAATCAATCTTGTGAAAGCTGGAGCTCTTACATGATGTGGAATCTGTCCACTCTTTGAAGTGATTTATGTGGGTTGAAGTGTCTAGTTGATGTGCTTAATTTTGAAAACGTTGGTCTGAAGTGCTTGCCCCAAAACGGGCTAAGCAGTCAATCAAAGAAAAGGAATCCTGTCAGAAGGACAGTGATCTCCCACTCCCATACTGCAGGCAAAAAAAGCCCCAACTCTATAGGAAGGACAGCAGCAAGAGCAACAATTAGTAGGGTTGCCCTTGCCTCTGCAATATCCGTTGGATCTTAACAGACACTTGCACAACATACAGTAACACACAGCAGCTGGCAACTACCCCTGACATCAGCAGGGATGACCTTCAAAAGCATTTATATCGTCTATGAGTTCCAAAATAGTTTTTTCACAGCACCTTTCTTTGCTGTCTGGGCACACATCCCAGCTCATACATAGCACACGTGCCTCTAGGATGAACACTGTTTTGCCTTGGGGGCCTACTCTTGGGTTTACTTGTTCTCTTGAGTTGAATGTATTTAAAGATATCCCTCTTCTCTTGATTTTATCCAACTAACTTCAGACTATTTCAGATTTGTGAACTCTTTTTCCCATCAGTCATAATTCCAGTTGCAGTTTGAAGAAATTTGCCACACATGAATATGAATATTCTTTGGTAATGTTCCCCTTAGTCAACTGACTCTTTCCTTTCACAATATCCAGTTGCCATTGGGGTGAGGCAGAATCCAGGTGAGGCACCAATATTTTGCACAGCTACCTTTTTCAGCAGAACTCTAATTTATCTGTCTCTTAATAAACCACTGTCAGTGGCTACTCTAAAAGGACAAGCATATGTGACTCAATACTGTGTTTCTCCCACTTTGTGAAACAGTCTTAATTGGTTACAGAGTATCTAGATATGTAAAGGCTAAGGTTTTGTTTCCTAAATTCATGTTGTTTTACACTGCAGAATGAATTTGCTTTTTTGTGGTATGGTAGTAATATGTGCATTAATAAACACAAAATCAGGCACAAGGATGGATTTGAATAGAAGGCATATTATTTCACCTTGATAATGACAGGGATGTTCCCACCCACATGAGGAACTAAATTGGTTCCAGTGATAACTGGCAAGTCTTAATACCACATAAGTAGTGTTAAGTGGAGATTGGCTTTTTTCAGCCTGTCCCAAATACATTCTTCATTTCTAAACATTGTCATCCTTTGCCCTGATGGAATAGAAACAAATAGAGAGGGATTTCTGACATGCCAAACGTTCCCTCTGGCAACTGGCCTCTTTTGTCTTTATCTGCAGGGTACTGCAGTAGCAACGTGGTCAATAATTCCACGTCTCCTAACATGCACTTCCTATTCATATAATCCTGACTGCTCCTTCCCTTGTGGTCCTTACCAAATAGACCCAAAACAATCTTTCCAGTCTCTTGACCATATCATTTGTCATGATCATATCCACATCCAAGGAGCTCTGCTGTGAAGAGGTGTGTCACACCAGTGATGGAAGAAAGAAGATTCTGGATGATCATATAGGAATGGAAGACAAGAGGATCATTTGGCTTCTTGAGGAAGGATTTGGGAAAGTTAAAAGCAAAATCCCTGATCTTCAAAGTCTACATGACACAGACTAACACTGGTTTTGACTGTATACTGAATTAGTCCTGCAGTTTATGTACTCGTGGGAAACACTAGAGATTGTCATGCTCTTTTGTTACAATCCAGTTTAAACACAGAAAAGCAAAGAAAGCTAAGTGTCTGTGCATAACCTGGAAAGAATTTAGAAGGTTCTAAATATTCCCAGAAACAAGATTAAAATTAAACGAGATTAGACATTTTTGGCAAAAAATTGATGTATTTTATTTAATAGTAGAGATGTAAAGAGAAGGAAAGAAACAAAGA
>JACBWW010000003.1:47832451-47875273 GCA_020086605.1 Lanius collurio
AGAAAGAAAGAAAGAAAGAAAGAAAGAAAGAAAGAAAGAAAGAAAGAAAGGAAGGAAGGAAGGAAGGAAGGAAAAAAGGAAATAGAAAAATAAGTGTGCAGGGGGGGGTTGAGGGGACAGGGAGAGGTGACAGGGCTTAGGTGGAAGCAGATCACCCATCCAAGGGCTTGACTGAAATGATAAAAGAGCATGATTGTGAGCAATTAACAACTTTGTCCTTGCTTATTTTATGGGTACTTATCCCATTCTCCCTCATAGTGTGACCTGCTTGCATTAAAACTTAATACTGAGTTTCATTAGCATTGTACCCTATATCAATTTCAACTCTCCCATAAATAAAATCTGTTTTCTTTTTTAAGATTAATGAAATCAGTGTAGAATAACTCCAGTGCCTCTGCTTGTTGAATCATGTATTGATTGATTGATGCTTCATCATTAGCCCCTAGAACCATGGCAGGGAGCGTGTAAGGCCTCAGGGCCCCATTCAGGCTGTGGTAGTCTTCTCTGCAGCTTTTGTAACACAGTTTCAAAAGTCCTTTAAGAAAATGTTTAAATCATAAATTATAATATGTTACATCTGTTTTTGCACTGCATTTCACTGCAATCCAGGCAAAATTTTGGGCTTTTTTTCCCCTGGGTTAAGGGGATGATGCTGCCTGTTTATGTCATACATGTGGTGTTCTCTGTATCTCAGGGGCAGGAGCCATGAGCACATGTGGATCCATGATGTTCAAAAATTGCCCATGGTATTTCTGAGGCTGGGTATTTTAACATAAACCATGTGAACATGATTGTGGCTCATAGCTGTCGCTTGAGGGCTCCAGAAGAGGTTTTCACTACTTCCTCATTGTAATTCAACAATAAAAACAATAGCAGTTGCCACTTCTCTCTTACTTTCCAGTCTGCAGAACACAATATAACTATTGACTAATTAGCCCACATGAATCAGGACAGTGCTCACCACGTCTGCTCAGAAATGTACAATGAGGCTGGGATATTCTTGCGAGTCTGAGGGAGTTCCCTGCCCATATCACATGGCATGTCACAAGGAGATGTGTGCTAACTCCCTGAGGTACCCTTGAAAAACCAAGCTTTGATAGATCATGTCTACAGTAAATTTAACATACAATTAAGCATTTTCACAAAGCAAATAGCACCAGAACTGTTGAAAATGTAATCCTGCCCCCTTGTTAAAACAGGCTTGGCTGTTTGGCATTATGCAGAATGACTGTCACCACAGCGCTTTGAAGTCACTATCTCTAAGGCAAACATGTGCAGGTACAAATAATTCAGCAGCAGAACACTGATGCTCCCCAAGTTTCTTATGCCATGTATGATCCTGAAATCTTTATGATCATATTTTAGTCTATTTATTCTCCACACAAAAGGTACTTTACAAAATCTGCTAAATAGCTGGGCCTACTTACTGGGTCCCAGGAATACACCCTGCACACGTCTCATCAGACACATCTGTTCCTTCAGCTCCTGGCTCCTCTGTTCTCTTTAACCAGCAGCTGGTCTCTGAATGGATGTCAGAGACTGATCTCTTTGCTTTGCTTAGGCTGTGGGATTGTTTCTCTTCTGGTCTGCAGAGATCTGTCAATATTAGCTTAAATGTAGGTTCTTTCTTTCTTGTGAAAAGAAAAGATAATAATTCTTCCTCCTGATGGTGGCTTAGAGCACTTCAGATTATCCCTTGTTATTTCTTTGCAAGAAGAAATGTATATTCTCTTTTCATAAGAATTATAGCAGTTAACAATCCTCCAGCCCAAACTTCGTCCCATGAAGAACTAACATCAATGGGAGTTAGCTATATCCGCTAAGGGTAGAATTAGGATTCTCACAGAAATCTTTAGGTTCAAATAAAACAATCTTCACTGCTGTAACCATAGCAGCTCTCATGTCCTACATAGTACTTTTTAAGGATATCTTGGTCAAACATAGCTTTCAAAGTAAAACAGTTTTTTCTCTCTCTAGGCCGTGCAATTTTCTCTCTGTAGGTCTCTGTTCCACAGAGCACCAACTATTCCTCAGATGTCAGGAGTTCTGGTTATTTCTTTGTTCCAATTTCATTCTTGTTTTCCAGCGTATTTTGCAGATTCTAATTTAAAATTTTAGAACAAAACAAAACAAAGAAACACCACCTCACCTCAATTAAATTATTAATGATTTGCATTGTGTGCTGTTTGTTATTTGTATAATTAATTTTTCTTTTTACTAGTATGTTCTTTGGCCAACTTTAGATGCCCAATTTGCACGCCAAAGTCATGAGGCTGTTTTTTCTCAGCTTCTAATATAGCTAATTAAGACAGAGTGTCTCTTCTAGAGCAAATTTTAGGCTGCTTAAGATGATTTCCTGTGTGAAAATTTGCCAAAGAAACCTTTGTTAGAGTGAAAGATGTCCAGTTTAGGCCCATTAAGTACCTTGTTTTGTACTAGCAGAGCCTCTTCTTTTCTGCTTCTTGTGTGTCTCTAATGGCACTAGGTCACATTCCCTCTTGCCCAGGCCATGTGCCCAACCTGTGGAGACAGAGAAGGCCCTCCACATGATGTACCCTCCCATCTGGGTTTGCTCCTGATCAGAAATTACTCATGGGCTAGAAATAGCACACTGAAGAAGGGCCAAAACTTCACCAGGGTCTGAACCATGGACTTCAGCCAGAGTACCAGGTTTCCAGTATGGAAACCAGGAATCTGGTTTCCAGTATGACCAGTGGAAAGGACATAGCACATATGATTCCCTTTTTTGTCACTATATTTTTTAACCTGTGCTTAGCCAAGTTATCAGATTTTTCACAATTGCAGGAGCGCTTTTTATAAAGATTAATATTTCTGCCATGGTTTTAAGGGCTAATGATGAAGCATCAATGAATCAATACATGATTCAACAAGCAGAGGCACTGGAGTTATTCTACACTGATTTCATTAATCTTAAAAAAGAAAACAAATTTTATTTGGGGGAGAGTTGAAATTGACATAGGGTGCAATGCTATTGAAACTCAGTATTAAGTTTTAATGCAAGCAGGTCACACTATGAGGGAGAATGGGATAAGTACCCATAAAATAAACAGTACAAAGACTTGACTGAAATGAGAAAAGAGCATGATTGTGAGCAATTAACAACTTTGTCCTTGATGCATCTTCTAGTTTACAGAACTAGCTGTCCAGTGTGGAAGTAAGAGCAGTTCACTGGGCTGCAGAAACAACAATAGCAGCAATGGCAGAAAAATAGGGAACAGGTCCAATTTTTCTTCAAAAAGAAGTGGAATATTCTTCAGAAATCATTAGAGTAAATTATAAGTCTTATGAACTGGTTGAAGATTTTGCCTGTCATCAATCAATATGTTCTCCTTGATCTATCATTCACATTACAAAACTATGGCAATGGTAACAATTTTAATTTACTTTTTTTGAAATTGAGGATTGTTCAATTTTTAGCATGGAAATATCCCAAATACACTTCTCCTGTCATCTGAATATGTTATATAGTAAAATGTAGCCCCTTTGATGCATTGATTTTAACATTTGATGATGTTAATACAGTAAGCATTAACGATTATGTTAAATCTCTACTGTATATGGCAGACAAGTGAAGCCACATTTCTAACTTTGAAATGTGTCCTAAAGCACATGGTTGTAAAGCATCCATAGGGGACTGTGTGCTTAAGACATTCTGAAACCTGAATGCTAGACAGCAATGAGCACTCCCTTCCCTCAATAAAGATCTGTAGCAAAAAACAGATATGCCCATGTACAGTACTGTTAAAATGAATAGTTCCCAAAATGTAAGTGTATTTAATTGTGGAATGTATATGTCTTACAGGATCACATTCAGATGCATGTGCCTTCCACAATGAAAAATGGATTTGCAATTTTCATTTTCCCTAACTATAAATATTTGTATGCCACTTAATTTAAAGATTATACTGAAAGATATCATTTTCGATTAATACTCTGTATTTTACACCATTTACATTCCATTTCAATATGCTTGCCTTCTATAAAATGTATTTCAAGACTCCCTAAAAAAAAAAAAAAGAGAAAATAGGCACACTTTAAGCAGTTTACAGGAGACAGATCATTATCTCCTACAAAGGAGAGGAAACAGGAAAGCTGTAAATAATAAGTTCTGAATAGGAATGACATAAACAGCCTAATCAATGTCTTCCAGAACTGGCAAGTGACACCTCTTTGTTTTTTGCAAATAAAAACCTTCTTAACATCACAATATAAACCATTATCTCTGCAGGCAAGGTATATTTAGAAATGTACAAAATGTACATTTCCTGCCAGCCACTAGATCAGTAGGTGGAGATCTAAAGTCATGCAAATATTACAGTAAATGCAGGCAACCAATTTCTAATTATTCCATATCAGCAGATTTGTGAGGAATATAATTTATTAAAAAAGAACAGTTTATGATCAGCAGACCTTAGTTATGACTGTTTAGGAATTCAGTGCATTTTGATCTAATCACAAAATCAAAATATTCATGAAACACAATGATATCTCCCCAAAGCAGCCGGGCAGCCATTAATTTTGAAATTCGGGTAATTTATTAACACTTATCTGTAGCTGTAAAAGCTTACCTCTGTGTTTGTAATACGGGTAAAAGTGAAAGCAGTTTTAAAACTGATTCCTAATGATTTATAATGGTTTGCTGTAATTTGAGCCAGAAATTCAATTAAAATGTATGTCTAGTTTTGTTTCAAGATCTTTAGTTAAAAATTCTATTAAAATTCTATTTCCTTCTTGCATTAAATGTATCTGTTATCTGCATATATGAGAAATATAAGAAAATTCTATCATTTATTCCCCAGACTCCACAGATGTCTTTAAAAACATTCATTTTTATTTCATAATTCTGCCAAGGTACTATTTAGAATTTGTACAGCAGAGGAGGAATAAGTGTGTGTGCTATTTTCTTTTGAAGAAATCCAGCTTCTCTACTGAGTGCTCATGCAAATATTCAAGTGACATTTATCAGTTCATCAAAGAAAGGAAAAACAAATAACACTGAATTATCGGATGTTTTAAAAGCTTAATTACAATACCAAGGGTATAGCTCCTTTCTATATATGTTCCCATTATAAATCCTTCTTGTAAAGGATATGTAATTTCACTACCAAAATTCCCTTTTGAGATAACACTTCACATCGTTATTTATAAATAATGAGAAGTAAAACTGGCCACTCTCGTGTTTATTTATAGGGAAACAAAAAGACACAACTCACTGCTGATGTTGGAATCACTCCAGGCTAAACCAGAAGTGAAGGAGTGAATATTACTCACTTTCTCTCTGTGATTGTTTTATCTCAGAATACTTCACCACATGTAAAGGTAAAGGACTGAGTTTATAGATGAGCACATCTGTTAATGTTGATGAGGGTGATGTGACCAGTCCTAATTCTCTGTGTTGGGAACTGATCTTTTGTAATGCAGTTAATCAGTTGCTTCTAGATAAAGAGAAAAACATTCAGGTACCCAAATAAATTTTACCTTGTGCAAAATACTATTTTCAAATTCAGTTATTCAGCATTTACCATACTTAGGTGTAATTGTCTGGGAGTAGTGGTGAATCAGGACCATATACCAGCAAAGTAAGGATGCAGTTCAGTAGATTAAGTGGCACTAGGAGAACATTGAGGGCTTTCTTGTTCTGCTTGATCTGGGTCAGTAGCAGCTACTGACCCTGTGAAAGTAAGTTTTACAGAAATCTGGGACACTTCATAATCAGTGGTAAAGGTAAATCTGAGAGGAGAAGATGAAGGTCTCTCAGTTTGGGATAATTACTGGGTTAGATTTACAGGAGAAAAGATCCAATAAATTACATCATTGGCTTTAAGACTCAAGTGCTTTTGACTACAGAGCAAGGAAAGTCTACAAGTGATGATGTTCCAAAATGGAAGTCTTTCACAGAAAGAAGGAATATTTGCTGTAGGAGATATGGATTAACAGAGATGGAGGCAACACATAGAAAGTATTTGCATGATGCTTTCACAAGAGGAAGAGCAAAGGATTAGCTTTTCTAGTGTTGATCAAGTGGCAAAGTTAAGGAGGGAGTATTCACATGTTGTGTTTTAGCCAGAAGCAGAAAAGAAAACAACAGTCAGTTGACACTGGCTAGTGAGAATAAATGGGCAGGGTTGCTGAGCATCTTCATTCCCTAGGTGATCTCACCAATACATGGAACATACCACTGGCAGGTTTCTGTCCTTTCAGACCACCGATGATCAATGGTTTCTTCCAGATGAGATGAAGAAGACTGTCTGTAAGGTGTGGTTCTACAGAGACAGTATTTTGGACACAGTCCAGTATATCTGTCATTCTCTCCTGTGGAGGGCAGTGGTACTCTTAAATAGTAGCTCCAGGCTTTAATAGTGTAATTAATGATCTCAAGATGAAGCAGCAGCCAGCATGTTAACAATATTATTGTGTACTAAACTGGATGAGAGCTATTGCAAGAAACAAGAATTGATACACTGGGTCATAGAGAGGTTAGAAATGTGGGCAAAGGAATAACAAAATTGCTCTATCTTTAAGACAAAATACATAATTTTCTAGTTGTTTCACACTTGTAATAACAGTTCACAACAGACAACAGACAACAGACAGCAACAGACTTAAGGAGTGGGTGAAACTTGGAGAAACCTGCTATACCAGGAGATAAGGGTGAGAGAACAAGAGACCTTAAAGTGAAAGAACAAGAGATATCAGAGTGATAGCATCAGAGACCTTATGTTTATAGGAGATGTAGGAGTGATAGAAGAAAGCAAACTGGATGATAAGTGAGATGCACACAGGCATATGGGACTTGGGACACAGAAAAGACTCTAGAAGCATTAAATGAAGAGATGTGTTCCCAGAGATAAATATGTGTATTTCACTGCTGGTGGTTGAAATAAGTTTTTGCTGCTTTACTGGGTTCAGTCAAAATGCTAAAACACAATTTAGGGAGTCTACTGGGAAGCAATCTAAATGTGTATAATGTGAAGGAACTAAAAAGGAAATCTTGAAACCAAATTTAGAGCAGTTAGTATTTACAAAGCATCTTAAAACTTAAGATATTAAAAATCAGGATACATTTATTAACATCTAGAGGGAAAATTTGCCTTTTGCCTCTGTTATTCTCTTAAGAGAATTTTTGGCATCTCAGTGGTGAGGCCACTGCCTCTAACTGTGGCTGGGCTTGTCTTCCCTCTTGAACACCTTCATGCTTGCTGCTACCTGACACCAAATCCTGCTGCAAGTAGTAGGAGTATCTCCACTGGGCTTCCATTTTGGGGCAGCTGGCTGTTTGCTTTTTCCAGCTGGTAGAAGGATGGAGATTTTCCACTTGATTAATGCGATCTTTTTCTGCACTTTTATTGGAAGATATTTTTTTAAATACAAAAAAAAGTTAACTAAAAATGTAATTTTAAAAATGGTAAATAAAAATAATACAGTTCTCATATTGATTCACAGAAAACTGCTTCTTCTACAATAATTTCAGAACTGAAAATGATTTTACAAATACTAGTTCACCATTTGAATGCTTGCAAGAACTGAACACCACATATGAATCAGCATAAGCTTGATTTGTTCATTTGGGAAGAAGAAAAAGAAAAGTGTTTTCCATTGTTCTTCAATTTCCATAGAAAAATACAAAATACCATAAAGAAATGCTGACAATTGTACTTTAAACTGAGCCAGATTCCTCTGAGAAAGGAGTATATAACCATCATCTTTAGTGGCATGCAGTCCATAAGTTTAACAGTTTAAATCCTTCATATTGCTGGCATTATGCCTTCGAATTAGAGACATGTTTCTACCCAGAATATATTAACAGAATGTAAGTACAAAAAAGTTCTATTACCATTTTTATACAGGAATTTTTCTGCAAAGGTGGGAAATGCCAGAATGTGAGAAAAGAGGGGACTCAGAGCCCAGCTCTGCAGTGTCATAATCCTATCTAGGTGGGATCTGTCTTCACCAGCTCTTGACTGCTTGTTCCCAGTCCGTGTGCTGATTCTGAACTAATCTGTTAAAAAAAATTTGTTGTTTTGTTACCATTTGTGCCACTGCTCCCCTTACTGAGTCACCATTGCAAATGGAGGACAAACAGGTGATTCTGGAGGAAATACAGACTGTAATTATGGCAAACCTGACTTGGAGAGTCTTACACTGTGGAAGGGATACATCTGCAGAAACACTGACAGCTTGGTATTGAGAAAGATTCTGTGAAAGACCTTGGGGAAAGGAACTAGCAAAATGAGGCTTGGAGATATAAACAAAAAAATACTGCCTTACAGTATTTCTTAAAATTTTCAAGTAAATTTGACCTCATACATTCTTGATAGATAATACCAGAAGTACCTAATGCTATTATCAATTTCCCTTCCAGCAGAATTTATACACCCCTGAACCATGCTGCTATATTATTTAGCACTTACGAGGTATTTCAGATATGTAACACAATTCTTGCTCCCTTTTTCAGAGCAGGTTCCCAAAGAGTTTGCAATGCCATCTTCGAGGCCCATGCTGTAGCTCTATGTCTCACTGACATTAGAGGGTCAATAACAAATCCCTTCTTACTTCCTGATCCATCCTTCTGCCAACATTTTAATGCTTAACTCTGTGGTTGCCTGAAACCTGTGGGAAGCTGGAACTCTTCAGCTGATTATGTCTCTAAGTCTTTGCTCACATCATGCATTCAGCATATCTTGAAGGAGAGCATACAGTCACCCATACACAGGAAGAATCAAGAGCTCTCGCCTTTGTGCTGTTTGATGCCTGTTTCTCTCCACCTGATTTCAGTGGGATTTGGAGAAAACAGAGAGGAAAGATGAGGAAAGTAGTGAAGGTGCCTTCGATACTTTCATAAACATAGTGTACATAGGAGAATGGAGGTCTAAAATATTTTTAGGCACTCCCTCAGGTATCTACACCTCTGAAAGAATGGTGCTGCCTTTGAATCAGGCCTAATATTTTATAAGCTTACAGAGCTATTCTAGTTTCTCTCTACTGGCTGCAATTACTCTTTTTTTTTCCCTGTAAAATGGGAACATGGCACTATGTATCAGAAAACTCCATTGTTTTCTCATAGAACTCTATTGCCTGTGATGTATTAGCAACCCTTTTGTACTGGAGAACACTTTGTATAGTATATTTCCTAATTACTTATGAATTTTCTGCTTTTATTGTTCTATGTCACAGCCTTAACATCCCTTTTAATGTACTTTTGTGTGCAAATTAGAATAGCAAGAGTTAAGAAGTAAGACTTTCTGTACAGGGTGGCGGATGTTCAGAGCAATTCAGCATGTCAAGCTGGGGTCAAATGGAAAGGGAATGTCATTACTAAATGGTAACATTTTCTGTGGGTTTTAGAGAAATTCAAATCCTTTTTTAATCTAAATTTATTTTATCTTTTTTTTTTCAAGGTTAAAGGTTGGACTTCAAGTTCCTGTCAGACATTTGTATATTAAAATGAATTTACATTTAATTATTTTCTAAACTAAATTTCAAAATAGTTTTTCACAGGACTGCTATACCAGAATGCAATCTATTTCACAGGACCTTTTATCCTGACTCACATATATTTTGTATGATATACTTTCCCACTTCTAAGGCATGGATTCACATATCCCCTAATTATTTTTTAAAATCTCATGCCCAGGAAGTGTCTACTGTTCTAGAAAAATCTGGGACACAATTCTCTATCCAATATGTATATGCCTAAATGATGCCTAAATGTCTCTGATTTACTCTGAGTAGTTGAGCAAGAAATTTAAGCCATGATCTATTGCAGCGAATTTACATAACAAAAGTTAGGGGGAAGGGTTTCTGTCTCTGACACTCAGGACAGTGGTCAGTTGCCTTATTTTTATTTTTCCCTGTTCCTATACTCAGTGTGCAGTTAAAATTCCTATTTTCTTTTAATTCTGCAGTGATGTTGGAATGAGTTTGAGATGGGGTAATGTATTCAAAATCATAATGGTTTAGAAAATTACTTTCTATTTTTTAGCTATTACCACAAAGTCTTGTAATACATTATCATGAAAAGAAAGGACTAGGCATGACAGGTGTGCTGTAACTTGGTCATAATTGTACTAATATCTGTGGGACTGTGTGGCAGTAGATTATCCTATATATCTTTTCCATTATTACCCATTTTAGCTAGTCAAGGGCAACTATCAGCACCAAAACTCCTCCTTCTATACTATCATTTCCCTGCCTACCCAGTTTTCCTCCACTTCAGCCACATGCACCTTGCTAACCTCTGATCAACAAACAGTGCTGAGGCTCTGCAGGACCCACTAAACTGCATGAGACAAGGAGGAAAAAGGGATTACTTTCTTATAGTACAATGTCTTACATCATTACATACCTTCCTGTTTTGTTCCCACCTTCTCCCATTCATGCTTTGAATTTTGGTTTCTCAGCAAAGCAAGCCCCAGTGGAGTGCTTATTGACACCTAAGTCATGAAAAATATGCTGGCCTGAGTAACAAGGAGTGGGAGAGAGACCTGAAATGAAAAATAACCTATGCCAGTTTGCAAGTAAGATTCTTCTGCAGCTCAATATGATGCCTGGAACAAAGTTCTGAATACATGATCCAACAGAAAACCTAAATAGATTGAAGACCCAGCAGAGTATATCCATGTATTCCCAAGTACAAACTGGAGCTTATGAAGCTAAGGGGGGTGCATTGCTGAAATGTGTTTCAAGCTTCTTAGAATATTTCTGTATGGAGAGCTCCCCATCACTCTTTATAATGACTGTTTTCTTTTAAAAGGCTTACAATATTTAAGGTGTATAGCAGATTAGCCTTGTAAAAATACTCGTCATGGCCCTGTGAGGCCTGTATTTTATTGAGAGTCAACATTTACTTTATACTTTATATTCCTTGTTTTGTTACCAGTAGGGAAAGAAGAACAAGTTCATGTTGCTGACATGCTCAAAATATATATTTAAAAAATTGTGTTTGTGGCTTTTTTTTTTCTACATTGAAAACAGCCTTGGAGTTGAAAAAATATGTTGTGTTGTTTTTTTGGTTTTTTTTTTTTGTATTCTGAAACAGTGACCAGATACAATCAATTGCTTTCCAAGTAATTGTTCTACCACAGAAAGTATCTACCAAGTATCAACAGTATTTTCAAAATACTCTGAGGGAACAAAAGGTCTTTTATTTCTCTGATTTTAAAAGCTGGCATTTAAAGAGTGCTTATTAGAAAGATAAATCCCCTGTTGGGTGGACGTTTGGAGCCCAGGTGTTTCTTATTGTATGCAGCCTGTATTTCTGCACTTCACATCAGTAGCCCAGATCTGCAGTGAGAAGTACTGCTTTGATTTCTTGCAAAAACTCACCCGATATTCAAGACTCCATCACTGTGTACAGAGGTGAGATACAGGCAAGAAAACACTTCAGTTTAAAGTCATGAAGATGGCCACACTGTCATTCTTCAGCTAAAAACTGTGAAAAAGAAAATATGGGCCAGATTTTGCACTAATCTGCAGAGCTGTAAACTCTGACTGACTCCACTAGAATGAATTCAGATGTATATTGCACTAATTCTCTAGTTCCCATTACCTGACACACTCTTCCCATTAATTGATTTCTGGAGCGTAAGTATCAAAGACAACTTTGAAAATTAAATGTTCGCAAAGAAAATGAAAATTTAATTTTTAAACATTTATACAAATTATTAAATTCTTCATTCATTCAAACACAGGACTGATTCCTCTCCCTTGCTGGCAACTCATTGCCAGACACATTGAATATGTAGAGCTGACCCACAAAACTAATAGGAGCCTTTGGACCTAATTCAATAGTTCTTGTCTGTGAAGGAAAGGTGTGTTTTCTTTTACTAGCACAACAGGACACATTATGCAGGACCTTCCAAGATTTTCAAATCCCACTGCTACGCTGAAAGAGTGAAGCATCCCCCAAGAATTTGTGTGCTGTGCTTTAAGTATACTGCTGGTTTAAGAAAAGGACTTATCACAGCAAAATTCAGGTTCAACTAACTCAGAACCCTCCTGCTCTAGGGTGACTACATGAGGTATAGAGGAAGGAATATGAGAGGGACTAAGGAAGATCAGTCTTCATTATTAACTCAGTCTTCTGTTATATTGTCTTCTGTCTAGCCACAGAGAGAAACAAGGGGTAAAATCAGACAATGCTGCGCTGCATCACTCTCTAACACAGCCTGTAACTCTTTGTTGATTGTGAATGAAGTGGGGACAAACTTTTTAGCATATCCTTAGGCTTACACTGACTTAAGATTCCTATTGATTCAGCCAAGAAAATATGATCATCAGTAAAAATAATAATAGTTGGGGTACACACCTGTAATGTTGTCTGTATTATGTTGTTAGGGCATAGGACTTTATCTGGATTGTTTTTGAAAAACAAAAAAGATGGAAACTGTTTAGCTTCCCAGCAGGCACTGGCAGGATGCTCTTAGATGCCTGGAATTGCCCCCTCAATTTGGAGGAGCTCAGCTCCACCAGTCTCTCCTTACAGAGCAAGTTCCACCCCTGTCCAGCTGGAGGTCCTCAGCTGAACTGGCCCGAGTTTATAAGTGTCCTCACATTAGATTATCAAAAGCAGATGAAGTATTTCAGATGTCTCACTAAGTTTCAGCTTCCTATGTGTTTTGAATAAAGTCCTTACTGAATGTGTAATTGCTTCTCAGTGTATCGTCTTTGACAAATGTCTGTCTAATCCATAGTCTCTTTAGAGAGAGTAAAATGAATCATCTGTTATTATGGACAACTGGAAAGTCTCTTGCCTGATTTTAAACATAGGACTCATTGTTCAAAATTAATTTCTAATTTAAAAAGGCTAAGCAAACACTCCAGTTGTTACATCCTTTCTGGTTTATTTGTGAGTTCACTAAACTGAACAGAATTGCTAGGAAACTGTAGGAGTAAGGAACTGGAAAATCTGCTCCACATGGGTACGTTAGAGGAATTACCTGTTCCTGTCTACAGGAAAGAATCTGTGTTATTTGGAGGTTCAATATTCTGGTTTAATACTCCTTCCTGTTTTTTATAGGCAGTTCTTTGCATAGGGCAACCCATGACACCTCTGAAATTCTTTTAGTGTCATAGTGATATTTTTTATCATTTCCATTATATGCTACTTTATTTTTGTAGAGAAAATAAAATAGCAGGAGTTGTGGAAGAAAATGTTCTGTCTTCAGGAAGAATGCCTAAGTGAAATATTTTGGATTTGGTAGATTATTTCTGAGATGTTCTGATAATATTTTTTCTTAGCTTTTTTGCATTTTAGAAATGTTTTTGTGTTATGGATAGTTTGATTCTATAATTCTATTGTCTTAACTTTTGCAACCAAGTAAAGAAGTAATCCTACATATACCATGAGCAAATGTATGTTTCATTTTCCAGTGAAGAGCATTAATTAAAAAGGACATATTAAGATTCTGCATTAATTGTTATATTTTATGCAAGTGTACATCAGTTCTTCCATTTCAGAATGCCATTGAAGTCCCAGCTATATTTTCTACAAAATTTCTTGTGGTTCTAATTTTTTATCCATTACATCAATAATTGCATTATCAGCATGAGTAACAAATTTAGTTATATGAAGTGCATTTAGCATAAAGTATTCTATTCCATTAGTTAAGGGTGGTGTATTCAGATCTCTATGAATGAAAATGACCCAATGTTGTATTTGAAAAAAAAAAAAACTGTATTAGGAAGAGAAAATTGGATCTTGAGTTGCTTGAAATCTTGAAAGGATTTACAATAATATGAATCAGAAAGATCACCTATAAAATTAACACTGGTTACCTTTCACTTCTTGAAATCTGAATTACCATAGAAGAGTGGTGAAAATGCAATTTGGATTCAGGATGCAAGGAAAAAGCATCATGGATTCAGGATGCAAGGAAAAAGCATCATGAATTCAGGATTCAAGCTCCTCTGCTGGAGAAGAAGGATAGCTCTTCTTGGTCTAGGTATTTTCTTGAGGCTCAGAGTCAGTTTTGTGGTACTATACCAGCACCGATTTCTCTAAGAGGTATTCCAGTTACTGCAGTACCTATGGCCAAAATACTCAGCTTTAGGGGGAAAGTTCCTGTTGCCTCCTTGCTGTAAGTTTACAGTAGGAAGTGCTGGATTCTTAACCATGCTGATGTGCTGAGCATGAAAGTTATGAAGCTGGAGAAAAGTGGCAGTGGTAGGCATTTCCTACAGCCCTCATTCATCTGCACCATTCTTTGCTGGTGAGTTGTGGCCTGACTGGTCTTGAGAGCAGCCCCTTACACTGGGGCTCATTTTTCTGCTGAATGGCAGCTACAAAATACAACCACAGTGTTAGGGAAAGCTTAAACTATTTTCTGAAAAAAATCTGCTGTTATTTCATATCCAATGACATGACTGAATGAATGCTTCATGCTCCACTAGCTTATAACTTTATATGAATGCCCCTCTGCATACATCAGTCTGGAGGATGCATTTATGAACTGAAATTTCTGAAGAGTCAATTTCTGTTGGAGCATTTCGTCACATATACTTTTATTTTAAACTTGAAGTAATGAGCTGACAGCTAAGTTTTGTGAGCTTCTTTACCCTTGGTTAGAGCAATTTGGGCACTCAGGTCCCTTCACGCCAAGTGAAATTCCACCACGTTCTTGACAACGGGGGACCTTGTCCTATTCATTGTTGTGTTAACATAACACAATGTTTCATGAATGGCGAAGCAGCTCTCTTTTGAGCAGCTTTTTAGCTGTGGCAGTGTGACACTTCTTCCCCTAACATGCCCCAGGAATGAAAAGCTGCCATGAGCGGTCCTCCCGGGCCCCGCCGAGGGGCTGCACCGCCCCTCCAGCGCTGGCTGCAGCGGCGGGCTGAGCGCCGAAGGCAGCCGCAAAGCGACACTATTAGTCAGCTCTGGCTTGCCTGACCTCAGCGACCAAGGCTGGAGTTAAAAGCGGGGTAGTTGTGACTAAAGCGAAGTGTTTTAGACATGTTAATAGCTTCCTCTCCCCACCCACTGTATCGGTGGAGATGCCACGTTCCCTAATGCTCCGCTGGTAACCTGCTGGCTTTTGACTTTGCTTTGTATGAGATGAAATCCCAAATTAGAGGTTAGTTTAAAGTTAATTTATTGTCCTAATAGTAAAGCGAAAGTTCAAACAGGTCTCAAGAAAGGCTTCAACTGCCATTGCTGAGAGGTATTCTGGGCATAAGGAAGGGGCTGTGCATTATAAATATATCCCATATTTGTATTTGTATGTGTGCATCTATATCTCTATCTGAATATATATCTAAATGAGACACCTATCTAGATCTACATGTGTAAATACTGCTTTCTAATATGTTGTATATAGTTACATGTGATATAAATATCTTCCTGTATTTATTCACTGTATTTTCTTATTTTCTGTGTGAGGGTTGTGCATTCCAACTTGCCGTTTTCCATCACAGACCATGATGTAGCATGGAAGAAGCCAAAAGTGACTGTTTCCTTCCTTTTTGGACTAACTGCTATTCTTTCTCCCAGTAGCTGTCCTCCTGTTCAATAAAGCTTTGTGTGAAAATCCAGAGGTGAAGTACTGCCAGGAGTTTAGTGGCAGTAGGATTTCCTTCTTGTTTACTTACATGCAGTTTAAATGAAGCACTGGGCACCTGGATTGAAATGGGTGCTGGTCACTTTGCTTTGTTTGGAGATGCACACACATTGTGTGCTTTTCTCTTTCTTAGGCAAATGGAAGAAAAACTTAGAAAAAATGTGCACTCTTGGGCATACATAAGGTTTCCAGCTTCTCTTCTGTTTATTCCTGAGGCTGGTCCTTGACTTATGCTGTAACATAAGTCCTGTCCAGGTGCTGTCACAAAGAGAACTGCACAGCATGAGTGGAAATTTTTGTGAGGCAGTGCAGTAAAGATGAAGCAGTGTAGCTGCCTGTGTTCTAGTGCTCCAATCCAGGCTATCACCACACTGACCAAGGCAAAGCAGTTCACCTACATCTGGAAGAAGAGTAAACCATCCCAGGAGCTGACATTGGCTAGAGATTTAATTTCAAGTGTATTTTTTTCCTGACTTCTTTTCCTCCTTCCTACAAAAGTTAAAAAGCTAATGACTCTCTAATGGGTATTGAGAAAAGGCTGAAAATGTGATCTGCCTCCTCATTGCAGGCTCAAAACCTAGAAGGCAAATGAAACAAACATTGTAAGGCACTGTAAAGGCATATTTTAAAGCCAATTGCATGGTTTGAGGGGCCTGACTTATGACTGTTTAGTATTTGATATCCCTATGTGCTGATTTACCAAAGTAGGCTTATTCTTCCACTGAAATCCTCATGGGAGCAGTTCAGTTCTCATTACCATTAACAAATTTCATATGATAATGTAAAAACCCCACTCATGCATACATAGAGCAATGCAGTACTTAGTTCATATTCTGGCTCACATCACCCTGACTTTGTTTATGCTTAGATACTCATCTGGACATAAGCAGAACAGTTTTGCTACTCTCCAAGGTTCAGATGCTGCAGTGACTTCCTGCTATTGATGAAACACTGTGATAATGGTCTTAGTTTATGGGGTGTTTGTTATCAGCTACAAAATCACAGAATTTTATGGCTATTTCATTCACCATAATGAGATAGGAGGCTACCAACCCAGTGGGCATTGTCTTTATGTTCATTTTAGCCACCTACTGGTTTGTGGTTTGACAAGCAGTCATTTTTCTTCTAAGAAACAAAATAATTCCATATTTTATATTTCCAAGAGAATTGTGTTTGTTCCACTTAAGTGAAGAGTTAATAGGAAATCTTGCTCTTTTTATCCATGTGTATAAACCCACATTATTTGAAGAACAAGCTTAGTAGAAATCTTTACTAAGGACATTTGAGCTCTTTAATTTCTGGAACACACAGTCGTACAAATTACTGTCAAGAAGCAATCTATAGATACATCCCACAATATCCTTTTGTGTGTCTGTAGAATCAATGCTTCATTGTCATGAGAATCACAGATATATAGGGCTGGAAGGTATCTACAGACATAGGATAATTCATTCCCTATCCTCACGGTACATAAAACAAACATGACATATCTCACTTGTTCTTAAAAACCTTCAGTGAAAGAGAATGTGCAACCTGCCTCAGTGAACTGTTTCAACCCTTAACTGCCCTTCCAGTTGGAAACCTTGTAACCTGAATCTCCTTTGCTGCAAATTATATGTCTTTCTTCTCCTACAAATCCCACTCAGGCCCTAAGAATAATTGATCGCCACACTCTCTCTAACAAGCTCTATATATTTGAAGACATTATCATGCCTGCCTTCAGTCTTCCCTTTTCCAGACTAAACAAATCCAACTCTTTCAACCTTTCCTTGTAGGTCACGTTTTCCAAAGCTCTTATCATTCCTTTTGCTTTCCTCTGGGTTCTCTCTAAATTGTCTGTATCTGTTCTGAAGTGTGGTGACCAAAACGGGAAACATTACTCCAGCTGAGATCTGAGCAATACCCAAGGAGAACAACATCAAGAACAGCACTTCCAATAGCTTATATACAAAGCTTTTGACCTCCCCTTCAGTTAAAGAGTTTTGTGCAATAACAAAATCCAATTTAGTTTATGACCCACTGTTTTTGTTTGTTTTACATTACTCTTGCCTATTTATTCTTCATTTAACAATTGCTCATATAACTTCTCTAAATTTAGTATTCTGCATGTATATTGACAGCATTTCATGTTCACTTGTGATGCTTTCTCCAGGATTTGAAGAATGCCTTGTATTCTGACTGAACTGCCAAAATGCTTTGCAGTCCTTGTCTTGTTCCACTTAGTCTTGGGACAAATGCCAAGTATATAAAACATAACTGTGTCCTCCATCCCACCACTGAGATTGTCAGTAGAAATCACAGTAGAACCGAGGCGCCGGTAGAGATTCCTACAGGATTCTGTATGAAATACCTTCCAGTTTGACAGGGAATCTGTGCTAATCATTATGGTGGGTGCTGTTTTCCAAACACTTCGTCACTCTCTTTTCACTAAATCATCCAGAGCACATTTCTCTTGCTTATGAGAACAGTATGCAGAGTCGTGTTGAAAAACCTGCTGAAGTCAGGATTTATCAAATCTGCCTTCTGCTACACCGTTATCCAGACATCCTGTCAAAGAAAGAAATTAGATTCATGTGATCTGTTATTGACAAATCTATGCTGGCTGTTTCTTTTCACCTTGTTATCTTCTTGGTGCTTTCAGCTGAATTGTTTAATGATTTGTTGGTGCGTCTTTCTGGCTGTCTTTAACTACACTATAATTCGAAGATTCTCTTCTTCTTCTTTTTTTTTTTTTAAATGAAACCAAAACAATTACTGTATTTGCCATTCTCAGTCCTTTGGAACCTCTCCCATACATGACAAAATTTTGGACACAATCACTGATAATCCACAATTTACTTCATATTGATCATAACAGCCCAGTGGCTGAATACCATTTGGCACTATAAACTTGAATACATGCATTCAATGTATAAATTACGTACATACCAGGTCTTTAACCTGATTTAATTAAGATTATGTTGGATCTATTCTCAATATATTGCTCAAACTATCAATATCATATGCATTTTCATGAAAGAAATACTGTTTTTATGAGGTTTATTTTCTGCCATATTGGAGTATATGTTTGAAAGAATCTCTAAAATCTGTTTACATTTTTAAAAGGCCGTGTGGTACAAGAACTAGTTTAAAGAAAGTTTGGCTTCCAGGAGTTTGTCCATAATCAAGTGAACTGAAACTGGTCAAAAGAAATAGGATGGGGAAACTAAAAAGAGAAGAGTAATGGAATTACTGAACTGCGAGGTTGAAAGACACGTCAAGAGATTGTGCAGTATAACAGCTTTCACTGAATGAAGGTCACAGGGGACTAGACAAGCTCCAGCTGATAGTTCATACCCAGTTTTTAATATCTCTAGTTTCCATCAAAACACTGTATTTTAGAATTCTGATTATTGAATGGTTTTGCTAACAACACTCTATTTTTCCCCATGCAAATTAAGACAATTTCATCATGTATATAAATACCTGAAAAAAGGATGCAAAGGGGGAGCCAGACTCTTTTCAATAATGCCCAGGGACAGGACAAGAGGCAATGGACACAAATTGAAACACAGAAGGGTCTGTCTGAACATAGAGAAAACACTTCTTTTCTGTGAGGATGTCTGAGTACCATCAGACGTTGTGCAGGGAGATTGTGGAGTCTCCCTCCTCAGAAATATTAACAAAACACCTAGGCATAGTCCTGTACAACTGGCTCTAGGTGTCCCTGCTTGACAAGCTGTGTTGAACCAGATGACCTCCAGATTTCCCTTCCTAGTTGAACTATTCTGTGATTTTGTGATCCCAGCCATCTTCCTGTAGTCAGGGAGAACATTTTCACATGTATCCACAGTTTAGACTTCTGCAACTGTTTTTTTTCTAATCTAAATAAACCTATTTTCTTCGCTTTTTCCTTGTATGTCCTATTCATTTCTAACTAGAGGTAGATTTGGGCTACTAAGAGAGTTTGGTATCAATATTTCTCTTTTTCAGGAATGCTTAAACATTGTCTTATATGTCACGTTCATATACAATGAAAATGTATTTGCTGCTCACCGCTGACTGAAAAATCTCATCAGAATTGATCAGTTATACACTGGCAAATTGGGAGGTATTTAAAATGAAGCACAGTAGGAGTCTTTGGCAGAGCTAGGTCTATTCAAAAGTTCCATTCAGAAGCTTCTCTAGCTGCACCTATCTGCACATCAGTTGAGCAAATAGTGGTATCATGCATCCCTGGATTTACCTTCAAGCAAGGTCAGGAGCAGAGAAGATGAACTCTTTGATAGGCAATTCACAAAAGAGTTAAAGCAGTGAAAGGATTTTTAAAAGCACATGTGAGTGAAAAAAAGCATTTTTTACAGTAAATCTGATGATATGCCTATAATTAAGTCACATAGGTTAAAGGCTTGTTATGCTAGGATTAACATATGGTAAATACATCCATTGAATTACACTGAGATTCATATGATGATTACATATAAAATTCCATGTAATGAGATATATTTATCATCAAAAGGTCTTTGGCCTTTAAGAAAATGTTACAACAATTATCCTGTGAACGTGAAAAGTCAATAGAGGTATAAATGCATGTCTTTATGCCATTATTGTGACTGGATTAATTTCAACAAGACCAGCCCTGCTGACATTAAGCCATCAAGGGGGAAGCCTAGTGTTACTCATACAGCCTCTCAGCATGCCCTCTCGTCTCTCCTTGTCTGCTTGGACAGACAGAAAGAATTTTTTGCTCCACTCCATCCTTTTTTAATCAAAGCTACGGAGTTTCATAGTAAGTATTGGAAGATACACAGCCCTATGGCTATTACAAAGTTTTTCCTCTTGGATTTCCCAAATCTCTCAATTACAAAAGCTGTATTAGCAGCAAGCACTAAATTTCAGCATTCATTAAAATGTTTTGGAATAACATATTACTGTTAAACAGCAAGTTCAAGCTCATAAACACGAAGGCAAATAAACTGTGGAGTAATAGCAGAATAATAATTTTCTGCCATCTCTGTGGAAGTGAGATGCAAAAATGAAGATGGGGTAAGATCCATAAGTATTCATGAGCAAGCAGTAAAGAGACATCAGATAGACACAAGCACAGGTGGCACACCAACCCGCCCGTCCTTTCTCCAGAAGAGCAAAAACACACAGAAAGAAATGGTTTCTCTTCTTTTTTTTTCTGACCTTAAGTGTCTTGTCCCAATTATTTATTTTCTTCTTGGAATATAACATTCTCTGTCTCTTGGTGTCTAGAATGTCCAGTCTCGGGCAGTCTTTCAGTCACTGGTACTTAGTAACGTGTGCTTTTGGATGTCCTGGGAATCTGAGCACCAACACTGCATTTAAGGAGACTGAAAGCAGATTTAGAATGGGTTGTCTGCCTTGGACCCTGAGAGGGCTTGCACCTTTCAAGCACAGGAGCAGCTTTATTTATCAAGTACTTTTTGTTTTAACATTTGTAACAGTGGTGTTATACCACTTGACCATTTTACATCAACAGCAAGATTCACACACTAGGGGATATAATTATAAAAATCAATAACATTCTTCTTCAGTGGATTAAAAAAGACATTTTTTACTTCTGCTTCAGTTTGTGAAATGTTGGGAATTTTGCAGAGAGCTAGATGACTATTCACTCATAATTTATTTATCTCTCTTTGATAACATTATACATTGCAAATTTTTGCTTTCCACTGTTGTCTTGCAAAAACCAGTGAAAGACAAGAAGAAAATATGTGTTTTTCTCACCACTACTTATCATTTCTCTTTCTTAATTTTTCTCCCCAAAGTGATTTTTACATTTAATAGGGTACCAAACAACTAAGAATACAGTTCTCGTCTATAAATTGCAAATTAAGTTTAGCTGTGAGCTTGTTTGGAAGAATGAAAGTTTACATTGTATTATGTTTAAAGGCAGCTGTCTTTTGTGGAATTTTAAAATAGGCTATTTTTTATCAAAGATTTTCCTTTCATGTCCTTTGATTACTAAGCTATATAAGTTAACCAAAGATAACTAAGCATTAACCCATGTTGCAGTTTTTATCTCCTTTGGCAATCCCATGAGACTTCAGCTAAGTACATTAAATGGAGCATAAATCTTTTAGTTGTTTTCATTAAGTCACATATTTAGAATACATATCCCAGTTTATTTGATCAATTGTAAAATATTAGCTGTTGCAGTGAAGATTTGTGACATGGTTTGCAGCAAGTGAACAAACATTTCTGCAGAGCACTGAAAATTTTTGCTGGAATGCATGGATAAGTTACAACAATTAGGGATTGGAACAGCCATTTGAGAGGTTTTTTTCTTTCTGTAACTTGCAAATGTATACTTAAAGGCCAGTAATACCAACAGGCAAGCTTTGAAGATAATTCTAATATCGGCTTAATATTCTTGGTTCGCATTTCTTTTAATTTTTCCCAGTTTTCCTATTGTTCTTTTTTTTTCTTTTTCTTATGTATTGGCCAGCCACAAACTCCAAGAAGAGCACTAGCTGCAAAAGGGCAGGTGTTGGGAATAGAAATTTTATTGAGTGGAAGTTTTATAGCTTCCTAAAAACCTCCATTTTCAACTCAGTTCTGATTTTAAATTGTGATAAAGGAGGGATAAGTATTAATACATTAATTAATTGTGTTGGTGGGTGGTCTGAATATAAGATTTGTATTGAATAATTTATGGAAAGCTTTTGTCCTTAATATAATATTTTGCACTTTGGAATTTGTTTTTGTCTAAGAGGACTAGTTTTTTTTGTTCTATGAGGACTAGTGTCATGCATCTCAGTACACCACAGATAAAGAGTTATTTTTGCATTTACAGAAAGTGAAGCTCAGGTACTAAGGCATTACACAATTTCTTCCAAGTAACAGCCAACAGAAAAACTAAGTTTAATGCCAAAATATATGGACTTCAGATAGAGCCTCACACTGACACGATCCTTCATATCCTTACATCTTCTGTGGCTCTTGTGTTTTGAAAGAGGACTATTTAGCTCCTTGGCTAAATTGCCTGGAGTAGAAAAAGTCTGGTTTAAGCCTTTTGCTTATCCACAATGATCCTGAATGTTTAATCAGGCCTGTATCCTAATATTTTTACTCACTTGTCTTATGTGAAAATGCGTGTCTGAAATCAACAAGGCAATTGATGTAATAGGAAATTTCCTAAATGAACAAAGGATTTTGCCTTGCTTTGTCAAATAAGTTTGAAGCCATGCTTTGAAGCTTGTATCGAAACCATCTTGAATTTCAAATCTTCTGCATCAAGGGAAGAGTTCTAACAATATTTACCTGAAAAGTGTTCTTAAACTATAAACTATGGTACCACTTCAATATTTCTGACCAGATGCATAGGATGTGTGGATTTGTCAATACACATTGGTATTGCACAAATTCAGACTAACTCCAGAACTAAATAACAATTTGACAAGAATGGCATATGTACAAAGCAGTGTTCACATTTAAAACACACAGAAAATGCCATATGGAGATTTTTTGTACTTCCTTTACCAGTATAAACCTGCAGTAATGCTGTTTAGCTTCACAAGTGTTCAAAGAGTTTACGTGAATGTCCAGATTTTGTTTTAAAATTTTAACTATGTATTTGACACAACAGTTCAGTCAGCAGCTCAGATAGAAGCATTTTGAAATTTAAAAGCACAAAATCAACTTGGTAACAGCCCCTCATATGCTTTATAAACATTATTAAAACTTGTTTCTTGGTAATAGCTGATGTGGTAGTTTGAAAGCAAAAGCAGGACATTTGCATGTGCCCCAAAGGTTTTTGATATAAAAAGCATAGCTTCAACCTCATTTATGATAACTGCAGGGTCTTTACAGCATTGCGAGGTCTTCACTTCCTTCTTTAGTTGTGCATCCTTTGGTAAGTGATTTAGCTACTACTAACTCAGCCACAAAAGGCTTTAGCTACCAAATATTTTGAATCCTGGTTTGGAATTCTTCGTTTTCTGTAAGACAAACAGTTAGGTGATGCTCCACAAATGCCAGAGCTGTACTTTATGCATTCTAGGGACCATTATACAGGCCAGTTTTACTATCAGTAACACACCATTTGGGAATCAGTAACACGTTGTTAAAAACTTGTGTACAACAGTCTTTTTTTGGCAGTGAAATGCCCCCTTTGTGTTAATATTCACTGCAGTTCTGCTTATTTTAAGCTTGCTATACATTAAGTAGATATGATAGGTTGGCATTCATTGACAAATTAAGTGAGTTGATTAGAAATCTGAAATCTGCATGGACCTTCATTATGTTTGTCATGAATTGTAGGCCTAAAAAGTGCTTTTCAGATAAAAGACACAAAACATGAAAGTGAAGCAGAGGCTGATAACCCTTTCTGAAGGAAGAGCTATTAGTAAGTCTCATTGCTTAGCCATCTAGTAAACACTTCAATGACTACTGATTACTATTAACCAACAGAATGATGTTTTTCTCAACAAAAAAGAGAATTACTTATGTCTCCCAAGCTGTGCATTTCACTTCAATAGAAAGTCGGTAGCTTGGTAAGACAACTGTGCAAATGTTGGCAAGGTTTAAGAAAGTAAGAAGTATTTCCCTCTGTTGAGCTACCTGTTTTATCCAAGGCAATTAAAGAATTCTGAATAGAAACCACAACCTTTTAAATATATATTTTATTAGATCAAAGGTGTTTGTTACATTTTTAGAATTTCTTATTCATTGAGCCTTCTTAAATTAGTCAATGTGTGAAAAATCACATCTCTCACTAACGTGCACTTGGTTTAGCATTTTCTGAGATAAAAAGCTGGGGTTTTTCATTGCTTAGAATGTATCTAAATATATAACTAGGTGATGAAGGGAGGTTTCCAGCCTAGGAGGAGGGGAAAAATTCTTTGCCAGCACTCATACTTCAGCCCTATGGAAGCCCTGACAGCATAATTTAGGATCGACTTAAACTGGCTCTAAATTTCATCCAATTCGCTGGAGTTCCAAGATGCTTACTTATAAGCAAAGCACTGACAAACAGAGAATGAAAATCTACTGTTTCTCCTTCCATGCTCCTGTGGGAAAATCTGTGAAAGAGACAATTGGGATGAAGACCTTATGCCAGTATAAAAGTTGATGGGAAGTCAGAGTTTCTGAGAGAATGACAACAGAGAGCAGAATCAATGTCCATGTGCATGTATAAATGCACTCTTTGAGAGACAAAACTTTTAAGAAAAGGTAATATGTAGCGTAAAAAAACAAACATACTTTCAGTAGCATAACCTTTCTTTGATTAATTCACAAATTTTGTTTCAGTTACACTTTTAGACCATCATGGGTATAACAGCAATTGAAACACCCAAGTGCCAAGGCAGTTTTGAACATTTTTTTTCAAAGGAGGCCGTTTGATCAGTGTTGTCAAAGGCAATGGTTAAAAGAAATGAAATGCCACCAGATAGGTACTGAGTGATTCATTCCATGAAGAGGCAGGACATGAACAACTGAAATTGTCTTCTAGGGTATGTAGAGCATAAGCCACATGAAGTCCAGGCATGCTGTTACTCTTCTGTTTGAGTCTCCACCCATCAAAATGATGTTCTTACTGATTTAACTTCAATCAAAAACCACTTGACAGAGACAATAATTCACATCATATTATGCAGATGAAGTTTATCTCTGTTGTGTTAGAGTATGTCCAGTACTTTAGCATCTAGGTACCAGGAAATGATTTATAGCTATAAAAAAATGCTCTTTGTGTTTAGTTACCTCAGCCATTCTGCCATGAAACACATTAATATAACAAAATACTTGGTATGCAGAAAAATTTCCACCATAATTTTTAAAAGAAACTCAGGTAAAATCTTACAACACCCATAAAATAGTAGAAAACTTTCATACAACTAGAAAAAACATTCACCCCATAAGTATATTAAACCATGAACATAGTTCTGCACTGTTTCCAGGTAGATTTGAATAGTTCATAAGACATTCATTTATTTACTAGGTAATCAGAAGCAGAGCTAACCCTTTAAGTACTTCTCTGCTGTCAAAAAGGAGGTTTCTAAATAACAGAGCGATTTTGTCCTTTTTAACACTTGCTCATATTAAGAAGTGTAAAACACTTCTGGCTTGTTTAAGATGCAAATTATTATTGGGTGTTCTATGAGGCAGCTTACAGGTCCAATGTCCTGGGAAGAGCCAGTCTGCTCTTCAGTACTGAAAGGTCATCAATAGAGCATTGTCATAATGTAGGCATAAACACAAAGAAATCTAGAAGTAAAACCTTCAGTGACTTTACTGTTGGTTGAACTTAAATCATTTTCCCTAAGTGTGAAAATGCATTATCTATTAGTTTTAGATTCATTGTGTCCTTATTCAACATAGCTCTTAAAGAAAAGCCAAATAAATACTGCATAGAACCACTGAAGCCTTCAAATGCTTCAAGAAACACTTGAAACATCAATTGAAATTATCATCAGGTGTGCTAAAATGTAGGTTTCAGGTGAGCTTGGCAGCCAGTTATTACCACTGTCATCATTATTACTGTTATTTTAATTATTTGATCTAATTTTTTGATAAGCCAGGACCTCACTCTGTAAGTGGTATATAAACACGGAAGCTCCCTGCTGCAAAGGTTGATGAAGCACAAACTGAGTAAAACCTTCCCTAGGTCTGCCTCAGTCAATACAGGAATCCTAGCTACAGTCAGGTGTGCAGGAAAGGAAGAAAGGAGATGGTGACTTTCTGCATTAATCAGTGATGCCGAGTACATATATTTACTGTAGTTAGGATGAGTTACATTTGGTGCATTTTCTGTGACAATGCACTAGACAGTGCTAACGTCAACAAGTCGTAACCATACAAAACAACTTTCTCTGGTTAGCTCTGACCATTACAGGAAAACATAATATTCTTTTCGGCCTTTGATATCCAACAAAGGGCCAAGCAATTTTGATTCCCCTTTACATGCTCAATGTTCTTCAAGTCCTGAGGCCCATACACTTAATGAAACTCAGAGGCTGGATCTTAATGCCAATAGTTCTGAACAAAAAATTTGAGTCACTAAGCACTTCAGAAGGGAGTGAACTTCTGACCAAAGAGACAGATTCTTGAAAAGTGAATAACTGACAAAAGATTAATGAAGTTTGTGAGAAGACCTGGAAAAAATTAATGCCCTGTTTTCAACTGCATCTTGAGCTTTGTGGGAAAGAGATTGTTTAGTTGTGCTAAACAATTGTCAGATTATAAAACCCTCCATTTGATTTCTTTCCCTTCCAGTATAAAATTGCACAAATCACAACAGTTTCATCTGGAAAAATACAAAATGCTTACATTTCCATAGTCCACGTGTTTTCCTTATCGTGTAAAAATTGCATTGCTTTAATCTACAAGTGAATTTTTTACTTAGCAAAATCTTTAAATTTATTGATAGCTTCTACCTGGATTTTATATTTTGGTAAAAAATGTTAACATTAAAACATGCAAAAATTCAAAACCAAACTAGGATTATAATCTTGTTGCACAATATTTTGAGGGTCTTCAGCACAAGGAAACTGAAGTGAGCTAAAATGATCTGCAGAGTGCTTGGAAAATAATAGCTTTTTCACTTTCTATAATAATTTTTTATAAGATATGGGTACTGATTGTGCATGATGATTCATAATCTCTCTTCTGTACCTTAGTTTTCCTTTCGTTTTTCTCCTCTTTATATATACTCAGCTCAGTTTCACTAGTACCATTTCATGTCTCTCTCTGCTTTATGATGTGATGAATGCAGCCATTCTTCTCTCCCCATCATTACAGCTGGTCTTTGATCCAGTACAGCTAATTTATATTTACCAGCTATCATCTACCATCAAAACTTTATTGGAAAAGAGGTGCACCTGGACTGAATGACTTTCTTTTGATGGAGTTTGAGACTATTTTAGGACTTGTGGTTAGGACACATTCATCCTCTTAATGGAACACAATAGAGTCATCTTCCAATTTGTGCTAGCAAGCACTTGGTTTGTTTCAACACATCATACATATTTCAGAGCTCCTCAAATATTAAATTTGGATACACTAATTTGTTAGTGATTTGATCAGAAAGATTTTTTCCTTTCCTAAATTATAATGTGTTTTTTACACATACAGATGTCATTTGTATTTGTAACACAATCCTAATCTGTAAATCATTGCAAAACTGTAAGGATATAGCCACCCAACAGACTGTAGAAATATCTCAGATAATTCTGATCCCTACTCTTCCACAGATGAACTGTCACACATACCTAAATTTATTTGGTTTATCCTATTTAGATATGTCTTCATTGCACATTAGACAATGCACAATATGCAGTTAACATTCTTAAAGTTATGGGTGTAACTTGCAATAAATGTACTTTCCTTATATCTGCATACAACTATTAAAAAATCTATCACCAATTTTCTTCAGACAATTCATTCATAAATTACTCTATTTTACTGCAGGTTTTTTCCTTACATTAACTACTGAAAATCTTTCAAATAAGCAAATAGGACATTTTCTCTTCTATCAAATTGTTAGATGAAGCTGTGAAGTATGGGTTGTCAATTCTCCTTTATACGATTTTAAAAAGTGTTGCACTAAGGGGGACTGGTGGCAAATATCTCCACACTGCTGCTTTAACTTATTCTCAGGCAGGTTAAGATATAGCACCTAAATTCAGTGCTCTACAGGCAGATGTCCACATGGGCCCTAATGTGCCTAAGCATCTCTTATAGTTAATATAGATCTAATTAATAGAGCTTAAAGCTTGTCTATGCTCATCTAAGGCAAAGATCTACTATGTGATTGGACACTGGCCACTTGGTTTTTTACAAGTTGTTATGTTTTATTATATTTCTCAAGAAACAACATCAGAAGGCAGGTATCCCAGTTCCTGGAAACTCACCATGCTCTCCCCAGGCAAAGGAAACAGAAGCTGTCTCTCCCTCTTGGGGCTTAACTGGGGAAACCTGACTTGTTTGAAAGGTTTGTATTATTCTGGGGAAGTTCCCTGATTTGGCAAAGTCCTCTGTCTCAAGGCTGGAAGGATTGAAGTCTAGAAAGTCACAGTTTATACTGAGTACTGCAGAGCTTCCATTCTCCTGGCTTTGACAGGGATCATCAGAAGTGGAGTAGGAGGCTGTAAGTTGTGGTCAGCTGGCAGGGAACCTGAAAGCTTTCCAGTCCTGTGGCCAGGATAGGCCAAGGTAGTACTGTCCCAGTCAGTGAATCTCGCAGACCTCTGTGTCCTGACAGCCTGGTCCATTCCACTGAAATTCCATTAGTGTATTGATGAGAACTCATCAAACTCAACATACTCCTTCAAAGCATTTAGCATAATAAAAAGATATTAAGAATTTCTTAAGTTAGAGGCTCTAGCTGTTCCCTCTTATCATCCAGGGCAGCATGCTTGCTCCATGTCACAGGATGGGGAGTGGTAGTGCAATTTTACTGCACCTGAGTTTGACATCGTGGTGTGTGTAAGGAAAACACCTAAACTGATCATTGGGAAGATTCACTGATAGGAGGAAAAAGACCTCAGGTGGAAAATTTCTACCAAATTATTTGTAGTTCAAATTTTGCGCAGAAGTCTGAAATGGAGCACACGGGATGGATTTTAAGAGTTGGGGACTTACACAACAACTCAGGCAATAACATAACACTGAGTTATTTATATCAAGGTCAGAGGTGGATTTACAGTGGGTGCATGAAAAAGTGCAAAGGGACCTGTAATCCTTCCTCCCCGTACAGATCCCATTAGTGTGACCTGCCCTAGTCAGGGAAATGATCCCATATCGACTCCACAGTCTGCTCCCCACCCTGTCCCCTTCACAGCTGCATCCAGTCACTGGCTCACCATGGGGCTGACGACAGGTTGTTCACTGATAATGAACACTTCATAACTCTTTTTTTTCAGTCCTCCCTGGTACAACGTCAGTTCCAGCAAACCTGAGCAAGGTAGTGACAGAACTGCAGGAAGAGACACTATTAGCAGAAGCACAGTCGACTCCAAACACCTAGGCAGAGTCAAGGCATCTGTATTTTCTTGTGTTAGAATATAATAACAGCAACACAGAAATTCACACTTAAGTGTTCATATAATCTTTTTTCTGTCTTTAGAGTCAAATCAACAGTTGTTACAATAATCAGGGTTTATTGGCCTTGGTCAAGTGAGAGAGTTGCAATCATTTATTAACTTCATCCTTTTAGCGTATTTCAAGCTAGAAAACAAACACTCATTTCTAGGCATTGTATCTATCTGTTGCACTTTTACTATGGCCAGAGCACTGGTGTTAATTAGATGCTGTGTGAGATTTTAATCCCTATCATTTGCCAGGATTCATACAGGAAAACAGCACCTTAAACAATGCATCACATCAGAGAAATCTATTTAATCATTTGCTTTATTATTCAGGGAATGCAAAACTTCTTCGCATGGTATTATGATACACTGTATTCACAGTCCCTAGACAGCACAGAGTAAAACAGTTAAAGCTTTAGAAACTTCAAGTTGCAAAAAGCCTGAGACTAATTTAAAGACAAGATTTTTAAAAGGAAACATTTAGGGATTTTTTCCTTTGTTGTGAATTTTTTTTTGTTCTGAGCTTTTTTGTTTCCATTTGGATGAATTTCAAGATTTCCTTAGTCTCTGCATGGTCTGGGGTGCCTTTTAATGAATATATTTCTGATATTTCTTGATTTCAAGAGACAAGAATTTTCAGTGGGAAAAACCAACAAGACAAACCCCAAACCAAAAATCCAAACCAAACCCAAAACACATGAAACAGAACAAAACAAAAAAACAAGAAAGAAGTATAATAGAAACCTAATGTAGTGAGGCTCTTGACCTAAATTTTATTCACTGCAAGTGATAAGCCCCACTCAAAAAAAGTGCTTTTAATTCAAAATGACAATTTTTGTTGTAATCCGAACTAGGGTAATTAATAAATTCTT
Source organism: Lanius collurio (assembly GCA_020086605.1). Classification (NCBI taxonomy): domain Eukaryota; kingdom Metazoa; phylum Chordata; class Aves; order Passeriformes; family Laniidae; genus Lanius; species Lanius collurio. Next base: position 47,862,935 of record JACBWW010000003.1, read on the forward strand.
TTACAGAGAGAAACCAAAATAATTGGGTCAAAGTGCAGACAAGTCACAAGCATGGAAGAATGCCCTTTGCTACAACCATCTGAGTGCTGCCAGGTCTGTCCCTGCTTCCCTGCTTGGTTCAGACCACTCAGAAACAGTCAGCTGGATCACACCCATTCTGCACACTCCTCTTTGGTCCTTGAGCTTTTACCTTGTCTGTCACCCAAATAGCTAGCTCCCTTCTCCCTTTCTCTTCCCAGCATTCCCTTCTGAGACTCCCAAATCATCTCTGAGACCTTGGGTTTTTCATTCCCACCCAGGATGGATTTCAGAAGTAGTTTCTCCACGAGCCCCTCAGTTACTGAGACAGTGCAACACTCCCTCCAGGACCCTTCCCTGACCAAGTCACTCTCCTGTAACCCAGGAAAAAGCAAAGACACCAATCTGTTACCCAAGTGGTTTGCAAGATTGATTTTACTCAAAAATCAAACTGGCAATATATACTCTGCATATGTCCTTTATAACCTGCTGTGCTAACCTCTGAGTTGGACCAATGCCTGTTTCCGCAGCCTTGGTCCTGATTTCAAGAAGGGAATTGCTATGTTTATGCAAATATGTATATCACTGTTCTGTGCTTTACATTGTGTATTTTCACATGCATCTCGCAATGCATCTAGCTCTGTGATATCTGCTGAACTCACAAGTAGTAACGTTTAAGGCTCTGCATGTATCATGCAAATGATAGCATAGTGTATATATATACACACAAAACAAAAGAAAGTCATTATAGAGGTAGAAGGTAATTTTACAGTCATGCTTACTCCTGAAGTAATCAAACACATTTGCTAGTTTATTATGTAAGTTAAATATAAACATATTCTGCTGATATGTTGCTCTCAGAACCCCAAAGTAGGTAGCATCTCACATCATAAGAGACACAATATAGGAATATTTCTCATTTGCTTGATTAAATCTTATGATGATTTTTAAAAGGTCGATAAATGGTACTAAATGTTTACCAGATGTGTTAACCCATGAATTAACAGTACTTACGTGTTGTTGCAAACCCTGATGATAATTAAGGTTTTTGTATTCATCTCTCATAACTCCTTTAATAAAGATGCTGAGAATAGTCTATGACATACCATACATGATCACACTATCAACTTATTTTCCATTTTAAAATGAAAATGACATATAAAGTTTGATCCAAATTAGTGCTTAAAGATATCTCTCATCCATCACTAAAACGCTATCATCCAAACACAAGTATAAATTAGATACAAATCTGCTTAGCAGCAGATGGGGCTGTAATATCCTGATATATTGTCTATGTAGCTAGTGGAGGGCCTTGGAAGTAAATCCTTTGTAGGAGTTTCAAAGTGAAGAGTGTAATCCAAATATAAGCTAATAAACTTTGTAAGGAATAAGCCTTTGAAACTCAGGACAAGAAAACTCTCTCACTTCTGGAGAGATGTTTTTCTTTCTGTAGCTAAGCAATCACTTAGCTGATATTTGAATCTTAACTTATGTTTCCTGAAGTTGTTCTTTGATCCAATACTGCTCAGTCAAAATCCACTATTGTAAGTTTATATATGGGATAGAAAAGTGACCTCAGAATGTCACACCATGTGTTTCTCATGAGCTGTTAGCATGCTATTCCCTCATGATTAGAAACTGCGAGATTCTACTGTGTTGAATGATCTAGTGATATCATGAGACTTGCATTTCTCTGGATCTTTAGCTACTTCATAGAGACAGTACAGAACAGGCTTTTTTTTTTTTTTTTTTTTTTTTCCAAATAAATGTAAAACCTCTATATCATCAGAATAATGGAAGTTTGTGCAAGCAAGAGGACAGTAGCTGATTCAAGCTGTTGTTCTGGGGCAGGAAGTGGATATTCAGTTCATTGTCTACAGAAGACAGTTGAAAGGTAACTAGATAAATGGTACTGCAAAGCACAATGCACCTTTGAAAGACAGAGTCTATGTCAAAATGAAAGCAGAAACCTGCAAACCACGAAGCGAACACTGCTTGCTTCAGCCCTGTGTACTTAAACCCAGTGTCAGAAGGCTCAGTGGATGTGTGTGGTCCACACCAGCAAGTGCAGCAGGGTGTGCTGCCTGTGGGCACTGCACGCTGCCATCTGCAGCACACAGGACTGGGCAGAAAAGAAACCAAATACAGTGAGAAACAGCCAGGGAAGGCTGGTTTTGAGGGTGGGAGGGATCTCAAAATAAATCCCAGGACTTCAGGCATCAGGGCTTTAGGTGAATTGGCATCCAAGAGAGGGATGAAGGTGATGGAAGGTGGGTTACAGGTGTTTTTCCTAGTTACAGACCTGATCTGCAGCCTCAAAGGAGGCTGCCTTTTCTCTGAAGGAAGAAAAGTGCAGTGATTATGTCTATTCCTATAAACTGTGGGGAATGAGATTATACGGGGGTGGAGTGGAAGGAGGAACAGAATGAAGAGATGGGTGAAAGCCTTAGGGTTCCCACACACACACACCAGCTAATCTCCCAAGACCACATGTCTTGGAAGAGGAAGAGCTCATGCTATGGTGCCTGGGGCTCTTCCACTGCTGAGCTGCACACTCTTCCTGCTGTGACAATAGCTCCTTTGGAGGAAATGCTAGAGGGAAGGAGGAAAGGATGAAACTTGAAGCTTTCTGGGATTATCACCAAGTATTCACCCTGGACATACTCTGGATGCAAGTGTCCAGTGTTAGCCAGTAAATAAAAATGGAAAAGCAATGACTATAGTGTCAAGACACCACAGAAAAAACCCTTTATTTTACTTTGTGACTTTGTGAGCTTATTTGCAAGAGTTGTCCATTTCCTTTTTCTGCTCTGTCTTGATGCAGAGTGTGTTATACAATAAGGGCTAGGTGAATATAGTTGTTTCTGAGTTTCTTACTTAACTCTGAGCACCTCAGAAAAGTTCAGGAATGACTTTCAATCAGGCATTTTAAAATTGTTTTTAATTTATCTAAAAACTAAGCTAAAGAGTTTAATTAACAGGCTCAGTGTAATAGTTATACCATTTTTCCTCAGCTATCAGCTTTCACTTTTATTTACGATGGGAGTCCCCCTTGTATCTCCTTTCCCACAGGGCCCACTATCACTAATATTTCTGTGATCTGTGAATAAACCAAAATTTAAAGTTAGTACTTACAATCAATGCAAATTAATGATTTCTTAAAAAAAATATTTCAATCAGGAAAAGCAGCTTTGTAGTTGAAAATCCCATGCTGGCCTTAGAGTGGGAGTTTTTCCAGCCTCTGCTTAAATCCAAAAAAATACTGCAATCTTCTGGCACAGGCTCACTGTAATGCTTTAAAAACAATTTAGCAACTGTCATTGCTGTAATTACAGTAACTAATTACCATCCTTAGCAAACAAATAGCTTAACATAATACGCAAGCCGAATCAATTTTGAAGAAATGCAAATTCCGAAAGCGAAAAAGGGCATTTTGGCAAACCTGAAAGAGAAGCGGGAAAATAATACACTTTGTTTTATCTGCACATAATTCCCAGGGAATATCATATCATAAATATTTGCATTCAGTTCTTATCAGGACATTTGCATTTGCTTCTTATCAGTCTGCAGGCTGGACTCTGCCAGATAGAAAGTAGAGCTCCACACCATGCACATATTTCTAATGAATCACGTCTCAGGCCGAGAGAATATTTTGGCTGGAACTTTATCACTGAGATGAAGAGGTCATTTACTCTCAGAGTCAGTTCATCTTGGATTGTCTTGAGATTTTGATGTGATTCAACCAATATTTTTTAAAACGAAAAACAAACCCACTTCACATTCTGCTTCTGTGGCAGTTATTAAGTCTGATTGTTTGAGAAGTAATTCCTCCCCCCCAAATCAGAATTATATGTAAACAGGTTTGATTCATTTTTGTGTCCCACACTCTATAACAAACAATGCTGCACATTTTCCAGTGTACGGAAAAAGAATAAAACAGTAACAGACTAAAATGAAGCCTAAGAAGGAAACAAGCCACACTTAACAACCATTATCTTGAAATTTAATGCCAAATCCTTTCGTAGTGCTTCAGAAATGCATTTGATTAGTGGCAGTTTTCTCAGTAATGAGAGGAAATGTTTATGATGGGAAAACAGTGTTTCTAATGAGCCATCAGATTTCCTTAGCAGTTACCACAGGAAAAAAAAAAAATCACCTTTTTATATAAAAAGGGCATTTCACCTGTAAGAAAAACAAGTGGAAAATGTCATAAACATTTTCCTGTTGCTACCTCAGATACATGAAGGGAATATACACCAAAACCACTGAATTAACTCAATTCTACTTTCAGTATTTTGCATGTATGCAAGGTTTTGTTTGGTTTAATGTAGAATATAAGTGTGAGACCATAAACACATTCTGTGATGGCAAAAAAAGGAAGCCCTCCTATACCTCAGGTATAAAATTGATAACTATTACATGTTGTCTGGAAAAATTTAGATTTTGCTCATTTATTCAATGGTATAATATTTCCAAATATTTTAATGGATCACAGCAATTATTTTCTGTGACTTTCAGTGCCAGAACACCTACATTTTTTTTTGTTTGTTTATACATGTATATGTATTTTATATTCCTGTAGTCTAATTTAGAATTTAAAACAACTTTTCTCCAAAAGCCACTTTAAAGCCACGCAAATTGCCACTTTCAAGTTCCTGAACTAGTGCAACAGCCAGATCCTTAGCAGACACAGGTTAGTATTGTTCAGTGCAGAGTTACTGCTTGCACCAGCTGACTATTTGGCACTATTTATTTTCACATAACTTCTGAGAAGTTGAATCTTGCCTAGTGATCAATCTACTATGCGGTGTGTTTCTCCTGTTATGTGTTGTAACACGACAAACAAATTTGTCTCCTGGTCATTTGAAGCATTACAAAACCATTTTAAAATGCATCTACTTTTTTTTCCACATAATGACCACTTAAAGTTAGTTTCACCTGATGCCCAAGTATTCCACTTTGATTTATTTGTTGAAACACGCTGTGCAGTTTCTAGTTCATTATAATTCAAATGACTGATACAGCTCATTTGGACCAAGAAAAACCTTGCATCAGCAGTGTCAGAATTATCTGAAAACAGCCTCTGGAACCATACTGCTATTGCCAAAGTTGGGATGGTTTTGATAATATACTGTGATGCAGAGTGAATGTTGTTTTGCCCTTTCCTGGTGCAATATTTGGAATTGCAGTGCTGACTGCTTGCAGTTTGACTGCTATGCAGCTGTAAGGAAAAAAAAGTGAATATGTGAATGAAGCTTTGATGGAGCTGTACAGCTACAGAGATCATCCAGTCATTGTTTCTACAAAAGAGTTAACATCACCTGTATTTTTTCCTTGAATCATCAGAAACTGGTGGAAAAACCTCCAGCAGCAGAAACAATGACATCCTCAAGACCTCTCAAAGATCTCCTTTACAATAAGTACATATCTGAGCTCCTGAACATTTCCCACACACATAAATTATATAGGAAAAGGAAAAAAAAAAACCCCACAAGATTGTCTTTCTCTAATTTTATTTCTATGAAATTAGATACGATTTCACTGAAATGTAGAATTTTGTATTTGTTGTAAAAATAGAACAGTAAACCTTTTGTTTCTATGTTGCTGAACAAATACCCCTGCACTCAGTGATAATTTAGTCATTTTAGCTCATTGAGAGCAGTTTCATCCTCATCCCCATCCATTCTCCTTTTGTCTCATATAAATTACATTCATATTAAACTAAGACTAACAGTGTAGTGCCAAAGCTGTTTTGAACATGCAGTTGAATTCTGTAACTCCTCTGGTCTAGAAATCATCTCTAGGGTTCATGTTTTATCAATTGTTTTTAGCTCTTTCTTTGAGGTGGGAAGGGCTTATAGTTAAGAGCCCATTATCAGAGTGAAGGATGCAGGAAATCCAAAATATTTATGTTTGTTCATGGCACGCGGACAAGAAACAGTGCTCAGGAAAAGGGTTTTCTGATTAAGTGATTGAAAACACTCTGGTGTATGTTAATGGCTTCTTCTGTCCAACAGATAACATCATCTGTAGCCTTATCTCTGTTCTTGAACTTATTTTAAACATTCTCCTGTGCTCTTCCAATTATATACTGTGCTCTTTCAGCATCCCGTCTCTTCACTGCAAATCATCTCATTTGTTTGCTTTCTAATTTTTTTGCCAGCAGATTGGGTGTAAAAAGAAGCATTCAAAAGATACTTGAAGTGAAAAAATACTTTCCTGAGTAAAATTAATTTACATGGAATTAAACCTACACTTACAGAAAAAGAAAAATTGGTTTTTAAAAGAATAACTCTTGAATTTTAATACCTTGATATCATTCTGGCTGCATGAGCACTCTGAAAAGATAAAGAAAGATCTGATCATTATTTTAATGTATGCAGAAGACTCCCAATGAGATAAAATTAGGTAAGATCATGGTAGATCACAATTTTTAAAACATTGAATATATCCTTGTCTTTTGAGCTGTTAGACTTTGTCCAGGATAAGACACTACAAAGGCTTCTGTACCAATCATAATACCACTAGGAGTAACTTATAAGGCAGCTTTCATTGTGTAGAATCCCAAAGAGTTCAGCAACTTTGTCTGCTGCTTCTTCATGAAAGAGCTATGCTTCTCATGAAAGAGCTATGTCTGTATCACAGGTACATTTTTATTTAGATATTCTGCACTGCCTATATCAGTAAGTAGGGAAGATGACTGATTCAGAAATTAGTAGGCCTGGATTTGATCTAGTCTCTGGCTGAGGGTGTAGCTGATGAACAAAATAAAACTTGACTTCTCTGGTGAGAGGGATAGGGAGGGAAAGAAAGAAAGAGAGAGCACAAGAAGGGAGGGAGAGTCCAGAAGTGGGAGGCCTGCCTTCCAAGACCTGATTCAAGATTTATTTCTGTATTTTGCTCACTATTAAGTACAGATTTTTTTCTTAAGCAGTGTCTAAAAATTCAACCCCACTTTTTCCAAGTCAACCACTACTCTCCTGGCCAGTCGGATGAGTGTTTAAGCCCTTCAGAGTGAGCTGGGTGTTAAAAGAAGTCTGATGTTTTCTTGTTTGAAATGATAATCACTGTGACATTTTACAAAAGGTAGGTTACACTAATGGGGGTTACAGTGTTTTGAAAAAAAGGTGAGGTGAACTATTGGAAAGGAAGAGAGCCAAGCTGTGCAGCCTGGGGGGACAAAGCTATACCAGAGGATCTCTGAGTGGGGGAGGATACGAAGCACCCACCCTTTGTCAGCACCTCAGCAGAGCTAGTTAATAAGAGGTGCATGTAGATCCTATTTATTGTCATTCATTGACTGCAAACAAGCAGAAGTTCCTAGAAGGGACTTATTCTCTATTTGTGTACATGAAAATAAATCTGAGTCATGGCCTATACTTCACATCCCTGGATCTCTGGTCTGTAAGACGAGAATAGAAGACTTCCTTCAGATGTTTATTCCTGTGGAGGGCAGGGGTGGGGAAATGTTGATAGAATATTGAAGGTGGTCAGCATTAGAGCTGTATTAGTATTTCTTGAAATAGAAATTAATTGATATTTTTAAAAGAATAAAATAATTGAACAAATTTTTGGTAAATATTACCATTGTTTGTTGAATTCTTTATTCGAGGATGTACAGTATTCAACTACACAGAATTACTGTTAACACCTCATAAAATTACTTGTTGAAGACATTATTTGATGAAAAATGGTAAATTTTTTCAGATAATATATTCCTTAAGTAGTATTCGTCCAGCTACAATATAGATAAGAGATTTTTACTAAAACACCAAGCACTTTAGGATCCTTTTGAATTGAAGGACCTACATAAATATTGAGTTCTATGGGTAGAAGGGTTTACAGCAGTCTAGCTTTATTGAAATTACAGCAGCTATACCCCTTTCTACTGATATAAATCCAACTCAGGTTACAAGTATTGCACAGACATGTTGACTTTTCTTTTATATTAATGAGCGTATCACACACCCATTTATCTATCCTTATGTTTCTGTCTAACTTTTTTATAGGATACAGACTTGAAACTCTTCCTGCATTACTGAAATGCTGGCATCCATTGAGGTGAAAGACAATTTTTGTTTAACAGGAGACAGAAACACAAAACGAATGTTTAGGACAGGAAGTGAAGGAGAACTAATCCAGCTGAAATTCCAAAGGTTTCCAAGCAGACAGAATAATTTTTGCAGATGTGATTAAATTACTTATTATGAATGATTTTTTCCCATTTAGTCCTGAATTTAGGACTTTTTTTTCTGCATCTTGTTGTTGTATCATAAACTGTATCATCCACTGAGGACAATATTAATGCAGATATATTATATTCACTAGTGTTTGCTTTTGACTTTCTCATAAAGATATTACAATCAATATATTTTTTAAGCACTGATGGGGGCTTCTCATAATTAATACTTGTTCTCCTTAGGGCACTGTTTTTCATCCAAACCTTATGCTATTGCTCTGTATTCCTGATGGATGGTTACTCCTTAAGGCCCCATACTTCCTTTATTGTAAGGAATACCAAACGATGAAAAATGAATGCCAAAACACTGTATTCATATAAATATTCGTGCTGAAAATACTCAATGTCTTTGAAATCATGGCATTATAAGTGAAGTGAAAGTTTTTAGCATGTCTAAATCAGATATAGTGGCAGAAATAAAGAATTGAACAGTATTCATGGCTTATTTTTTTTAACTAGTCTGTTTTTGTATTCATTCAACCACTGCAGTTGCCCAAATTTTCCTGGAGGTCTCTCTTCACTCTCAGCCAGGACTAAGCTGCTGGTAGGATGACGCAGGTGAGCACTGGCACAATAACAAAAGGATGCCTCAGAGCCAGTTTACTTCTGGATCTCCTTGCCTGCATGGACATGAGGCCACCCCGGAAATCACAACTCACTGGCTGTAAGTCCCTTTGGGCTTTATTCCTATTGCTCAGCAATCATTCTTGTGACTAAGTAAATGCTCACCTCAAATTTCCAAGTTCTCTTTCTTTTTCTGGAACTCTGGGGTGCTAGGAGAAGCTGACAGGGAGGGAAGAAGGTCCTGGGCACCTTGGTGGGGTGGGACTCAAATGCCGCTCATTTCCCAGGATGATGAGGTGAAAGAGGCTGGAAGCAGTGCAGTGGCTGAGGCCCAGGCAGGTGGGCTGACAGGCAGCTATTCCCTCAGGAACAGGTAGGTGGCTGGGGCCTCTGTCCTCTCCTGGACCGCTTTCCACCAGCCCTTCCCACCATGGCAATCCTGCCACACTTCACTGTGTACAACCATGGCAAAAAGAGTAAAGTTGCTTGCTGGTAGAGAGAAATCGTTGTGAAGAGTGGGGATGATCACTGGAAAAGATTCTGGACCTGACAGGTTTTCAAACTTATGTTTAAACACCAATTCAATACCCCAATTCATGTGCTAACAATCACTATTAATTGTTTCTTTTGAAGCAGTATAAAACAAAGAGAGGAAAAATAGACTGTCTTTGCATCTGGAAAACACACCAATTGAAATATCAGCGTGGGTAAGTCCACTCTGCAGACACTAATTGATATTGTCTGAATAAGTGGAAGTGCCTGTCAGAGAATCCTTTTAAACTGCTGACTTGTTTCCATATCCGGTATACTTAAAATTGGCATGATGTTAGCTTCCCTCTTAGAAACCCTCATATTTTGATTTATGAATGTTTTCAAATTTTTAAGATTCTCAAAAACATTGTTTCACCTGTAAGTAGAGAGATAGCTTGTTTGGCTAACTGCCTCGAATGACTGTGTGCCAGGTAATGAATAATGCCATGTTCAATATTCTAAATTTGTGTTCCAAATTCTGAATTCCGAATGAGCTGCATGGAAGTATACTGATAAGTGGCTGATTTTTACTGCAAGGATTGTCTTATTTTAAACTTTAAATTTAGTTGCCTTACTTTACTCAGAGGATTTTTGAGTGGAATGGGATTTAAAGTGATAGTCCATAATATTCCTACATCTTTCTAAGTCTTGGACTACGCCAAACTGAACAAAGGGGTAAATCAATGCAATCTATTTCTGTGAAATAAAATGGCTAAACTCGTCCCTGGGTGTATTTGTCAAGAGTTAAGCCAAGAATGAATTTCTCCCAAGTATTAAAGCACCAAACCTGTTTAGGTACTCTCCTGAGGCCAATCAACCTTATTAAATATACATTGTATTTTGATTTCAGCACATCTCTTAATAACATTATATAAAAACTTGGAGAAAAAACTCAAGTGAGGAACTCAGGGAAAGAATTTACCAGTGGTGGGCTCTGAGATACTGTACTATTTTCCAGGCTGTAATATAAGGAAGCATTGTGTTTGTTTTTCATTTACATAACCTCATGATAACTGCTGACTATTTAACAAGCATGTTTGAAAATTGAGGTTAATAAAATCAACATTGACAAAGAGACAAAGGAATTAAGTCTTTTATTAGAAATTTAAAATGAATATGAACTAAATTTTATTTGAATATATAACTGAGGTCATCACTATGTAAAGAAATACGAAATGAAGATAGTTCACATATTTTGTTGCTGCACATGCTATGAAGATTTTATATTATTCTAAATTCTCTTTAATTAACACTTCCAGAATATAACTAGTGTCACATATACAGATGTGGAAAACTACTAAAATGGTGCAGCTGATAAGCAAAATAACATCAAAAGTCCATTACAATTATCACAATATATTTTGCTCAGTATAATAACATGGAACTGATAATCATTATTTAACTGCAACTACGAAGCTGCTTTAAGACTAATAAAATGCAAAATGAAACCCAGTTTCAATATCAAGAAAGTCACAGCAGCAGAAGTGCTTTTAGTCAGTCAAATATATACAGAGGTGTAGCTGTGGAAATGATTGACTACATTAACAACCACTGCATATTGCAATTGCTCTTGATTTCACTTGTACAAATCTTTCAAGTTATTCAGGTTTATTAGCAAATTCTGATTTGCAGAGAGATACCTTTGTTCCTTCTGGAGTTGTTTTAGTCCATTTTATCAGGATATTCTCTATCACCAGAGTGCTCTCTGGAGAACTGTATTTGCTGACTTTTAATGTAAGAAAAATGCCCATCATCTAGAACAATACATGTTCAATGTATTTTATTGTCTGAACCACATGTGAATTCATTTACACCTCCATAGTTTACATGAGGAATGTTTCTATTTCAGGACAATAGAACATGGTTTTCTCAGTCATAAATAGCAACAAAAAGTTCAAAGTGAATCAACACAATCAAAGACTACACTTAGTCCACCAGAAAAATAGTAATATTTATAAAAAGCTATTACTGACATCTTAAAAGAGTAAATTTGCTGCAGATTTTAGGGCCATAGGTGTGGAGGTATTCATCACAATTTCACTGCAAGATGTAGGGAGCAGAAGGATTCCTAAAAGTCATTTAGTCACCAAACACCCTCACTCATGATCAGTCAGAGACTAATTAGTAAAACTAGTGCCAGAAGAACACAGTCTACAGTAAGAGATGTAATCCCTTTTCATAATGCAGAATCAAACTGGATCCAGGGAAGACAATGTATTTTTTGTCATAAATTAGTCTGCATCAATCATCACTGCAAACAAATTAATTGAAATATGGCTTAGTATTGATGTTTTGTTCTGAAAAGGTTTTTTGAAAAAAAAAAAAAAGATAGAATTTGGCGGTGTAATTTTTTTTTCTCAAAGATTATTTCAATTCAGATCTGCAAGACAGTGTTTATTACATTTTATTGCTTATCTTCTGTGTTATTTTTTTTCCTAAAACAGTATTAGCTTCCAAGTTTTCTTCTGTAGAATCTGTAGGTTAAAACTATTTCATATATGTAAGAAGTTCTTCAGGTGCTTCTATCATGTAAAAAATATCCAAGGGGTTCTTTATGAAACTTACAATCTTCACTTCCCCAGCTGGCATATTACTTTCTAGTGGCAGTAAATATTAAAAAAGTTGGCATTCTTTTCTTATCTATTTTCTTATCTCTGTTTCCTTATCTGTCTCTCCTTGTTTTTCATTACCCTTATGTTATTCATCAAGATAAAGGGGGGGCCCAGAACTGTCTATTTCCCAAAAGTTTCTTCGTACACTCCGTCTTTGTGGGAGAATTTCCTTTTTTAGTTCTTAACCTTTAAGAGGAGCTCATGCCAAGATGGGCTCTGTGCATTATCTGAATCCTGCTGAATATGTTTGAAGTTCAGCCCTACACTAACGATGTCCACAGAAGTCTTGGCATCATCTTCAAAGATGTGTAGAGCCATATTTTAAAGGTATTTAGGCACCTAAGCATGTGTTTATCTCTAGTTTTAGGTGCCTAA
>JACBWW010000003.1:47875641-47932642 GCA_020086605.1 Lanius collurio
AGGGAAGGTTAGGGAAGGTTAGGGAAGGGAAGGGAAGGGAAGGGAAGGGAAGGGAAGGGAAGGGAAGTAATACTTTGACAAATGAGATGTTTTTTCCTAGCCTTTTCAACAAACCGTCAAAATAATCCCGTAAATTATTATGTTTAGGAACTGCTACTGTGTGGAGGAGATTCACAAGACCAAGGAAGGGAAAGCAGAGTTTGACTCACAAAAGTGGAAAACTAAAACTACAAAAAACTACATGTGTGTGTTGCAGTGGACCCCCATGGGCCCCCCCTGGCCGGGTCCCTGCCATGTGACTGATTCGGGTCTGTCTGATGTTCCAGCAGCCCGGGCTCTGATCTGGTTGGTTGTTTCTCCCAGCTCAGCCCTGGTATCCCCTTTCCCCCCCTCTGTGACAAAACCGGGGGGACGAGAAGCTCCACTCTCTTACCTCACCAAGTCTTGCCCAGGTTGGTGCTCTGTCCCTTCCCAGGACAGAGGGAATAAATGATTTAACATCATAAAGGAGGTTTGAGCTGTACTTCTCAACTTCTCCTTCTGGTGAGTAGCTGTCAACTAACACTGGCTTAAAGTGGGACTGCACAGTCAAGGAATATCTAGGCTGTTTGTAAATGGTCCAAAGATATTCCAAGACGTAAAGAGGCAAGCTCACCACAAAATTAAGCAGTGGACAAGCTAACCAACCACCAGAAATGGGCGCCCAATGTGGAGCTCGAACCCACGACCCTGAGATTAAGAGTCTCAACAATGCACTTTAAAAAATCTTGAATCTAATTATTAGCCGATAAGGTGTAAGCACATAGAAGATAAACATGGTTTTGTCCAGACAAAATGATCTCAACCTTATATATTTTCTTTCTTTGTTAAAGTGACTGGAATAAACTAGAAAAAAGATAATGATGATTTATCTTGCTCTTTGTAAAATTTTTATGCTGTCATATTACAATCCCAAGAAAATAATATGTAAAGTCAATTAAATAATTACATTTTAGATTAACAACTGCTTGGAAAACAATAGTCAAAGAGAATGCATCAATAGCACTCTATAAAATGGGAAGACAAATTGAGCCATGCACAATATTTTTAATGACCTGGATTAAGAACTGGAAAGCATAATTAGTGAATGTCAAAATTGGGAGGGAGAATTACAGACACTTTGAAGAATGAAATAGAATAAAAAATTGAAATCTGAAATTATTGAGATTAAACCTGAGGAGGAAAAAGCATAAAGTGGTACATACAGAAAGGAGAAGTCAAACACAAAACCCCAAAATGGACAGTTACTAGAAAGAATGATGTACCCCACAAAATATCTTCAGTGCCACAAACTGGATGTGAGGCAGAAATGTGAGGTTGTTTCAAAAAGAAAATCTTATTTAAAGATGCAGAAAAAGGATGTGAGATTTGGGAGGTAATTATTCTATTGTATCTACTACTGGTGGAATATTTTATCCAGATTTGGGCACTATGCATTAAGACAAACTGGGCTTGACGAGAGTCCAGGACAGAGTGACAAGAGTGATTAGAGGTTTAGAAAACATGGTCTATGAAGAAAGGTTGAAAGAATTTGATTTGTTTTGTCTAGGAGAAAACAGACTGGGAGACAGACATGGTAGCAGCCTTTCAGTATGTACAAGTTTGTTACAATAAGACCAAAATTACTTGTTGACTATAGGTAGGTTTAGAAATAACTGGAACTATTTTCTGTAAAAATTTGAGTTATATATTAGGCATAACTTTGTTAATGAGGTATTTAAGCAGTGGAGCACCCAAATGAAGAAACTTATGCAATCTCAGTTGATGTTTGTGCATATCAAGTAAACCAAACACTTACGTACTGCATATCAGATCCTCTGTCAGAGCAGGGGGAATATTAGATGGTCTCACAACCCTATTTTTCCATTATGCACAGTTTCTTAGTCAAAATATTTTGTACCTGTTACCTAGAAGCATGAATGCAACATGAACAAACTAGCAAAACCCACTATCCCTTTATTGCACACTGTTTTTATGACTTGACGCTAATTTTGTGCTTATTCAAACAGCCAAACACATTTTTTTTCAAAATCATTTTAGATTAATTCTCTCATGACTCTAAGAATAGTAATCAGCTGTCAGTAAATCTCTTCTCTACCTACTGTCTTTAGCATAGGAGAACCACAGCTGAACACAGTGTTCCAGTTGAGAATGAGCTGCTTGTTTACAAAATTACCTGATATAAATTGTCAGGGTAATTGTCTACCGTAGTCTTTGTTCAATCTTATACATTATTTCTGTCTTTAGCCATTGTTGACAGTGACCTGACTTTTTTTTTGATGCCCATTCACATAGACTTGCATGGTGCTTCTCCCTATCTGTGCGTGTGCTGGTTAATCTGAATGATGTTATTTCTCTGAACATTTTGTTGCATTGTTTTTCACCTTTTTTGCCCATCATTATTATATATTAAGAAACAGTCCTAGTTTACATTCTTTATGTCCTCTTATCTTAATCTATTGCTAGGATAAAACTATCCCACTAATATACTCTGCCTTCTTCTAAGCTCCTCACAACAAATGCTTATAAAGTCACTCAATAGCCTTTTTTTTGCCTTAACACCTTATATTGAGGGATGCATAGCAAAAGTAACCACACACCTGATTTGTCCATAGTTGAATGTCTTTCATTTAGTGGAAAACACCAGGATATTAGGAATGTTATTTTTGATGTCTATTTTAGACAATATGAACTAGTTGCCAATTCCACTCCACTGAGTCTGAAGATATTCTGACTGGCTCAGACATGGAGTTTAAACATGTTGGGCGGTTGAATTATCCTAAAAGCATATGGGAATATTTGAACAATAACGCTTTTACATTGTGACCAAGAGGTATGTTTTGGAAAACATTAGTTTTTAGCACTTTGGAGGCTGAAATTACATCTCATCACTGCTTCACACATTGTTTGGCATCATAGAATTTGTAGAATAGCGAATAAATATCAGAAACTTGTTAATGGTGGAATCCACTAGGGGATTCCAATATTCCTTATGTGTGTGACAGAGCACAAACTTCCTCAGTATATGACACACACACAATCAAAACCATAGTGACACCAACAGTCGAGTGAACATCAGTCCTGTGCAAGGTGGTGTCCTGCATGAAGAGACAGCTTCACAGACAAGATGAAACTACAGCTTTCTGCAAGTGAGCGTTTAAATACCAAGACATTAATAGCTGAAACATTATGTTTAAAAAGGCCTGTTGACCATTTCTTGAGTCCAGAAAGATTATTTTCAGTCAATAGAGAGCGGATGCTATACAAAGAAGGAAACCTTCTGAGGTGAAAGCTGAAGTAGCCTATACTGAGCATTCTCTGTGAGGACACTGAATTCTCTAAAAATTTAACATGAAAACTAACAGCAAAACTTGGGAAATGAGATTCTGTGGCTGAAGTTTAATGGAAGAGAAATACAGAATAGCCCAGGTTTGAATGGACCTCAAAAAATCCTGTGATCCAGACTTTTGCAGGAGAAGAACCTTAGAAGAAATGACTTTTCCTTTACAAATGGGCCAGGATGTCTATGTTGGCCATATGACTGGGCAGATTTGCTGTTACATGGCAAGAGGATGAAACACGTGTTGTTGGCTGAGATAGGTAAAGATCTGCAAAAATCCTCTTGACTTCCCCAACATAACTTCTCTACTGCCTGAGGAGGTTAAGAACAGAGAGGATATGAGTAGATTGATGACATATATATATATAGAATATCACTAGAACAAGTCCCTTAGCTCCATCATGACCACCCTTGTCTCTGGATTCCTTTACCACCTCCAACACTGACAAGAATCTCACAAGTGAAAAGACAGACAATTCTGCTTCTGGGCTTGCTACTTCCTGAAGGTCAGTAATGAAAGTTACAAAATTGCAGCTATGATCCAACCATGGTATAGAAGGTTTCTAGGCAAATTCTTGTAGGGCAGTAAAGCTTTGTCCATGCCATTCACTTGAAAGGAGTCTGCTACTTGAGATATTTACAAGCAGAAATATCATGTTTTGAAAAATAAAACCCATGAAAACCTACAAATTAAGACCACAGAATTAATACTGGTTGGGATGAGTGGGTCTGGTTAACCTAGATTTTTTCAATCATCAAGCCAATGAGGATTATTGCATAGTTTTATGTTTAAAACTAAATCCCCAGGATTTTCTCTTCATAGTTATCACTGGCTGCAGAATCATCTCCTCAAGGTTGAATCAAAAAACTATAAAAAATGAAAACAGCTACCAAATGTTCATCACTGTGATCTTTTAAAATGTGCACCAGGTATGAGATGATAAAAACCACTCTTTTCTGAATCCTCAGGGAGCCTGAAATTTTATCTGTAACAGAGATGTAACCAAACTGCTTCATTCAGTTTGACTGTCCATTGTGAAACTTAAAGATAATAGGAGTGCAACAATTGTTAACTATTTAAGTGCTGGTTAAGTAGAAGGATGTTTCTGTGACTGTTCCACAACTCCAGCCCCCTACTATATTTTATTTGTGCTCTTTCTTGTTTTTCAGAGGTCTCAAAATTCCATCATCTATCCCTATCTCACCCCAAGGCAACTTCTAAATTATGGTTCTGTGCACACCTCCCAAAAACTATAGCACACTGAAGATGTCTGGTTAGAGCCAGATAAATGAGATGTTCCAACAGCAAATGAAGAAAACAGCTGAAAATTATAAATTTCATTTACATTTCCAAAAGTTTCTGTCTGTTTCCCTTAATTGACCAAACTGTGACCATTGTTACTACTGAGCTGTAGCTCAGTCTAGAACAAGCAGGATCACTGAAACCAGGGAGAAGAAGTATGGCTCTGCTATGAGTAGAATTTCACTGCCTGGTTTAGACAATGATGCCTAAATTAGAAGCACACTCAGGAATCTGCCATCCTACATCTCAGTGGTCATTCAGTGTTCATAACTGCAAGTACCATCTTGAGTTGGGATTTATCTGTGGTGGATGTTACTATACTAAGGACAGGGTTTTAGTAAACCAAGCAGAGTGCAGAGATATCCAGGGTAGCCTGGCTACCAGAAGCAGTACAGATATGTTTGTGTATAGGCTCGTGGTATGATAGGCAGCAGTAATCCTTCCTGGTTAAATCTATCTCAGTTGTCTCTCTCATACACTGCTGTCTGTAGTGTGACATGTCCTTAAAACAGTTCATATTCCAGGAAAAAAAATAGCATTTTTAGCAGGGTCACACAGAAACCCTGTAGCAGAATAAGGAACCTACTCCTTAATTCTTAGACTGTGGTGTTTAAAAGACCAGACTGCCATGTGTGCTTTAGTGATCCTGGCTCTGATCCTGCACCCAGTACCAGTTCAGCAGCCCCCATTCTGGCTGCTGCCTGCTGCCTGGGCACAGTCAGGGCTCCTTCCCTTCCCAGCACAGGCACCTTCCTTTCCCAGCAGAGCTCCCCAGCCCCTCTCGAGCAGCAGACAATGCTCCTCAGCTCACTTCCACAGCTCTGTGTCGGGACTCCGGGCCCCATGAGAGTGATTTTTAACCCTGAGTTGAAGGAGTAATACATCTGAAGGGACAGGGACCCTGCTGGCTGCTAGTTGAGCTAGTATCAGTCGTGATACAAGCCATACTAATGTAGAAACAAGTAAGGTATTTATGTGAGAAATTTGAATGTAAAAAATGTTCATGAAGTAGGTGTAGAGAAAAGAAGGAAACTATACTTATTTTAAAGGCTTTTTTCATAGTCTGTTGACAAATTGAAAAGTAGTTTAGAGGCTTATTTTACCACATGGATGTGAGCTAGATCTCATAAGATCTTTTTGTCCTTAATTTTGTAGTCATGCAGCAAATTCTTTGTTTGAAGGAAGGCACTTGGAAACCTAATTCCTATAGAGGAAGACACTTGATTTAGAGCTAATTCTTATACCTTAGGTTCATTCATTAGAAAACTCCTTTCCTTCAGGAACAGTTAAATCAAAACTAAAGCAGAATGTCCTCAGAGATTTCCACTGCTGTGTTTGTCCTATACATTTCATATGAATCAAGCAATGTAACAATCATAGCTCATAGAGGCAAATTAGTGCCCTTAATTCTGCACCTCCTCTGGTTTGATACCAGGAAAAGACATGAAGTTACTTCAGGTGAAATAGAGTTACTCACTGTAACCTGTTCATTGAGGGATGCTCTGCCACAGAGTGTCTTTCTTTGAACTCTATTAGAAAATCTATCGTCTGAAATTACTTCATATTTACCAGCTATGGCCAAGTCTGCTACAACAACGTTCTGTGGAAAACAAGACATTTTAAAAGTGAGTTATTGAACTAAGTTTTCTGGAAGGTGCATGGATATTAATGTAATTCCATGAGAAAGCATGAATTCCCTTGAATTTTTCTTAATTTCTGCCCCTACAGTCCTGTATGGCTTTCTTTCATAACATACTATTGAAAAACAGGATAGCAATGTTGTGTGATGTGCATTGATCCATCAGACACCATTTTAGTTTTGAGACTATTAATCCAATCAAACTCCTGAAGTATCTACTGGCATAAGTACTTGGTGGAAAATATTCTGAAATGCTGTAGAATCAGGAGGACTTCCATGTCTAAAAATTTTTATCCTGAGAGTCCTTAGACTGCAATTTCAAAGCAACATGTGCACAATGTCATTGTCAATCATTCCTTTCTCTTTGCACTCCACAAGGAACATGCCAAAATGCTCATTTTATTTATGTTGAGATGAAAACAATTAATAAATACATGAGAAAGAACTAACTTTAAAAAAAAGCAGGTACATATTAACATTTGCACTATAACAAGCAGATTTTACAAATATAAAAAGAAATTATAATTAAAGACTACAAAAAAATTTCACCAAAGCTGAACTTGTTTCTGACTTATGCTGCTTGGCAGAGAAATCCCCCAAACCCTGTCACTCTCCTTGCTGTGTTCACACACTGCAGAAATCACAGTGAACATGCTGCCAAAGCAGATTGTGGTGATTTCTTTCCTCATCAAACTATAAAACTGTTGCATTTATCTGTGCAAAAATGTTAGAGCTACTTTCAGACTCCTGAAGACACAGCATAGTTCTTCAATTTCCTTTGAGAAACACTATGCCAGAACAAATCAATACCTGACTTAGGCAAGCTGAGGCCCCCCACACCAGGGTAGAAATACAACAGATGAGGCTTTAAAATAGACAAGTTATGATATTCCATGTGTCTCCCACTATACCTGTGGGTTAAACAACAAGGTAGTGGTTTGCCTGGAGGAAAAGGCTAAAGACACAAGCAGGTCCTGCAAGATTTGTCTGCAGTTGGACCATTGTGTTTTAGACAGCAGTCAAGAATTTTTTCAGTTTATGTCAATAGAGCACTTGAGAACACTGATGTTTTAATAAAGTCTTCCATTTCTGCTGTTTGTGAGGGTTATTAGATCTCTGGTGTGGCATGTTCAACTCTCAAGCCTCCTAAGACCAAGCTGTAATTGCAGAGCAGGCCATGGTTTGTACGTGGGAATGCAGCTCAAGGCAGTGCTGCTCAGCTCTCCTGCTGCCCTGAGAGGCCATAGCATGGATGATTCCTTGCTGGGTCTGCTGCTCACCAGGACACCAGTGGCCAGCTCGTCTTGGAGGTGTGCTTTGAGTGAAAACGGACAGACTGATGTGTGTGCCTCTTCGAGTACCTGCCTTACAAGACCAGCAGGTGCTTTGAACCTCCAGCCTGTAGCAATAAATATTGACTGATAGCTGATTGATTGATAGCAGTCTGATAGCATCTTCTAACGATCTTTCTACCCTCTAGTGTTTTTAAGAAGGTCCCCAAATGTAGCTTTCCCTTTTCCCAACATGGCTTTAAAATTACTTGCAGTGTTCTAAGTTAGCAGAGCCTGATATTTCTACCTTCTGGTGGAAGTCCCATGCCAAATTTGATCCACTGCAACATTGAGACATTTTGATGGTGTATTCTGTGCCTTGCAGGAGATGGAGAAAATTATTTGCCTCCCTTCTAGTTTCTGCAGTGTGATTGATAGCCTGATTAAACCAGGCTGACTCCATTTGGTTACAGAACTGAGGTTTTGCTACTGTGAAAAAAAATCCTGTTACTGTGCTTTGCAGTTAAAAAAAAAAAAATCACGTGGATTTAGACAGAAATATCTGCCTCCATGGAGACAGAGCAATGTTCAGAGAGGACAAATGTTAGTTCTTAGCTTGAATATTATTTGCTACTTCCAGAAGTCCAGGATAGTGAGACCCTCAGAACACAGAGAACTACATCCACATCCTTTGTGGTAATGGCAAAGGCAATAAAGTTTAGGGAACTAAGATCTACTTCTGGTAGATATGAAAAAAATTTATAATTATTTTCAGCTAGGCTACATGCTAGATTTGTGCTTATAAAAGGCCTATTGACATGTATAATTGCATACTTGAGTAATGAAGTGGTCACCTTTTGTTACTGAGTTTAGAATTTAAAGAGGTAGGTCCGTGTTTCAAGGGGGTTTACGTAGGGACTGGGTTAATCAGAAGAAATCATTACACATAACCAAGTAATAAACAGCAATTCATTTGAGACTTGAAGGTTAGTAAGCATGGAGAGTAAATGGCAGATCTCTGGGTAAATTAAAAAGAAAATTTTGATAAATTTCTAGAACTTACTCACTTCTTGAATTTCTCTTCCTTATGTGCAACCCAGCATTGGGGAATGCCTTTATATTTCTTCACAGTTTTCTATTTTAGTGTCACAGGATCTCTGTTTCTTTTTTCAATTTTCTTTATGCATCCCAAGATTCATATTAAAAACAGCTTCACAACCAGGTTTTTTTTACTTGCTGGCGAAAGTCTTACTAACTGTATTTTACTGCAGATTGTACATAAAGTATGTATTTGTTATTGCCTAAGTGAATTGTATGAGTTCTACATCACTCCAGCAATTATGTCAGGCTGATGAGTGTAATGTAAATAATCCAGCAATTGTTTTTGTATTGTGCCAGTGCATAAGGTCACTGCCCTAAACACTGAGTTCTGATTTAACAAAGGTTATTTTTTTTAATAAGGCATATTAATCCTACTATATTGGTAGCTCTGTCCCTCTTTTGAGTTGAGCTCTGCTATCCCACAAATTGGATGAAAATCTCATTAGTGGAGCTATAATGAGCTGGCAATGAAACCCCTTCAAGCTTGCGTGCTTGTAGCCATTTGCCTGTTTGTCTTACTCTTCATCATGAGCCTAAAATTTCCCATTAGGATTCCAGTGAAGAGCAACTCTGACTGGAGCTGGGATGCTGACAGAGCCACAAAACAGGCAGAAATATATCAAAATCCAAAAGGGGGAAGAATAATATTTATGGGGAGACTGCACATGTGCACACTCGTTCATCCAGAGATAAACTATAGGGAGATGGGGGGAAGAGAAGAGGAAAAACAGATAGAATAGTGAGATAGAGTTAGGGGAAAAGGACTAAGGAATTTGTTTTATTGGAATTTTTGAGCCAGAACGAGAAGCATTTTATTGTACCTGAAATTAATCAGATGTCAATGAAAGGAACTTCAAGCAAGCTCTTGCTATTAAGTGTCATGAATGCCAGCATTAAATCCAGAATAGAGAGAGTCACAAGATGATTATGCAGATCCTTTGAATCAAAACTATTTGAATATGACTCCAGCACAGAAGAAAAGAAAGGAAACCATGGTGAAAGCACAACCACTCAAATGACTGGTGCTCCTGCTGCCTGCCAGAGAGACAATATTTTTAAAAAGTCAACATCCAGGACACTGAATACTTCAGAAAAACTGAAGTCCTTTTGTGATAGCAGAAGCCTCAAAGATGCCAAGACAAGAAGGAGATTGGGTAAAGTATTCTAAAAGCCCAGTCTGTTACAGGTACTATGAAGTCACACTCAGTCTCTACAATTGACTATCAGTATATTTTAGTGTATTGTACATGGTCACCAAATGTTTTTGAAAATCAAGTTTCCAGTAAATCACTACAGAGTCACAAGAAACTTTTCACCATTATTAAAAAAAAAAAAAAAAAAAAAAAAAGACACCATTGTGGCAAACACTCGAAACTGCAATCTAGTTACTACTTGAATGCAGAATTATGCAGTCATGGAATATTTGTCAAAACTCTAACTCTATTTATCTGTAAGATTCAGGCTTAAAGAATCTTTGGAATGTTCTATTCTCTTACATGACATACAAATTTAAAAAAAAAAATCCTTCTCAAATTAAGGCCTTTCAAATAAAAACAGAAAAGAGAAAATAGAAGGCATTTTAGAAAAGCTCTAGCTAACATTTAACAACAAGAAAAAAAACACCAAACAAAAATGGGAGACAAACCCAGGATGAAGTCCTCCCTAGAAAATAAAATATGTTCAATAACATGTACTGTTTAGACTAAGAAACTGCATGTCTTCATTTTCTTGCTCTTTAGTTTTTATTTATAAATGTGTTTCCTGCTTTGAAACCCTTTGTTTTGTTAAACTCTGCTCAAAATGAAGTAAAGAAAATCTGACAGCAACAGAGCTTTTAATGAATTCTAACAATTAAACAATTAAAATTTAATTTCAGTCAAGCTTCTAATATTTCAATGTCCCTAATCAACTTTACCAAACCTTTACAATGGTGAAAGTTACAAGTTAAAACACAGCTAACATTAAGCACCAAGAAAAGAAATACAGTCATGTATCAAATCAAAGATCAGTCTGATGACAGCTATAAAGAACTTGAGGTGGGATTCATTGTACTTAAAATTGACTATATAGGAGTCAGAAATATAATCTAAGCTAGTCAGGCAGACTTCTTCTGTGGTCAGTAAAGAGATAGGAAATTCCAGAGTGTGATTCATCACACTCTGTGACGAAGAGCATCAGTCCACTGTCTACAGAGAGACAAATAGAAGCTCTGATAAAGATACAGTAAAACATTAAAATGGTTGACTGAATTTGTTTCTGCTCCACAGCCATCTGCCCAAATTTCTCTAAAACATTTCTGCCCTTAAGAAATATTTCATCTCCATATGATTCAGCTCCTGAAGCACTGCAGCCTTTAAACCTGTACAGGACACAGTAGAGGTTCAGTAGTAAATTTGTGTGTGGATTAGGTGTTGTGGCTTTGGGTTGGCACCTCCACAGCTATTCATATCACACATGCAAAGCAGAGTTTCCTTCTGCTGCTGAGTTTTTAAACTTTGTTCCTCTTCCATCAGAGCCCTCAAGATAGACAAGAGTTTTCAGACAACAGAAGTTAATAACATCAATATCTTGCTTGATGTTGGTATATCCTACTTACTATGCTAAGCATAAACTATTACTTATCATGTGTGAAATCTGTTAGATTGAAAGAGAATTAGTGTTCAGCAATACAGAGGAAATGTTTTGATTTGCATTATGGACATTGGAGACTCATTATAACTTAGTTATAGAGTTTTGAACGTGATTAAAAAAAGCAAAACAAAAAAAAAAATCACAGTTTTAAGTCCAAAAAGTTGAATTTCAAGATGGGGTGGTTTGGGTTTTTTTCTCACTTCATATTAATTATTTATAATAACACTGCACAGAATATGTTCAGCAAAAATAATGAGGTTTTAATAAAAGGAAGTTTTACTGCAGCACTTCACTTCTAAATATTTCTAAAATTGAAAAAGATGATAGAAAGTTTGTTAATTACAGGTCATACATACTAATGGTTATAAATTAACTGCTTTCTTTACTGCAAGATTTGTTAACCATAAAATAATGATTCAGAGAATGTTGAATCCCTATCAATTCCTCACTGCGGGCCCAGAAAGGATGTCTGCATCTTATACCATTTTCTGCTGCTCTGCTGGGTCATTTTTCTCGCAGAAGACTCATAGGCAGGTGCTTTATGGCATCCTGTGCTCTTGGCCAGGTTTATGTGTGTGCCTCAGTGAATGTGAACAGCTTTAACTCTATCTGCAGTAGCTGAACAGCATGTGTGAAGACACAGAACCATGACCAACTGTATCATTTTCTTCTAGATGAAATAGTTTCTTCTCAAGTTGTATAAGAGACAGGACCATCTGATAATGATGCTGGAGAAGAGAAATGAGAACAGTAGCTACAATTGATCAAATACAGTGTACTGTTGAGATCACTGCTTGTGTTAACAAAATTCACTCTGGCAATGGCATAGACTAAGTGTGCTGGCACAGCTCTAGAAGATACATACTGAAGGATCTGAGTGCTCCGATGCAAAATTGGAAAAAACAGGAACAGGGACAAGAGGTCACATTTGATTTCACATGCTCCGCTCCACACTAACATTGCCGCATCTCAGCTCTGTGTGCCAGATCCTGTCTGTGCAAATCCAGACCAACTGCTGAAGTCAATCCCATTTTTCTGTCTATAAAAAAGCATATTGCCCACCCTGTGAAATAAAGATTGAGATTGCTTTTCATTGAAAGCTCTTTATTAGTTGTTTACTAGAAATGTGACATGTGGCAACATACACCCAGTGGGCAAATGAGTTTCACCACTGTGACAGCAACACAACACAGTAGCCAATCTCAAAGGAATGTTGGTTAAGGCAGCAGTTTGGTAATGCTTTTTATTGACCATTTACAGCTTTTTCATAAGTTTTGGGGTTTTTTTTTGTTTTGTTTTGTTTTTGTTTTTGTTTTTGTTTTTGTTTTTTTAAATTTTATTTAACTCTGCTAAGCAGTTCCAAAGACAGAAATTTCTTTGGTATTTTTAAGTAGCTAATATTCAGAGCAATTCATTCCATCTTGTCCTGACTTACTTCACCCTCTTCTATCACATAATGGTAACTATTCTTGTGCTGTATGAGTTGCATTCAGCTGTACACCCTTCTTAATTCACAGACTGTGGTTCAGGGCAGTAGATTTTGCCAATAGAGAAAAGATAGCAATTTTAGCATGATTTTTTTTGTAAGGAAGAAATTATCACCTTTGCACACTATGCTGCGGAACTTGAAATTATCACTCTGGGCTTATGTGATTATTTTATCCTTATGGTACTGTCTTGTTTATCCTCTAGCTTCTTGCAATAATAAAGTTGCCAAATTTTTTGTTATTATTTTTTCATTTCACATTCTAATGTATTGGTGTAATTGTTAATTGGCAGTATTTCACCTCCAGCTAAACCTCAAGATCTTTAGGAAAAATGTCAGAGATGTCAGGGAAAGAAACAGCCATGTTTCTGGGAAATCTAGTATCTGATGCAAATGCTCAGACCATTGTTCAAGTTGTTAAGAGGTTGCCCGGGGATTTTAGGCTGAGCCATGGAAGTTGTAAAAATCATTACTCCTCTGATCATTCTCGTCCCTGCCCTTTTCAGTGCTCTCTTGAAGGCTTATATTCAAAGTGGTAGCGATGAAATACTGGAATTGTATTTCCCTTTCTGTCATATGTTAAGCTTATGGGCAGGCAGTGCTGATAACAGTGATGATGATCTGGAAGTCTCTGGAATCTGTTTTCCTGCCTTTTACTGATCTATCCAGATACAATATCCCAAAGGTTCTTCCTTTTTTTTGTTCATCTGCCAGTAGATCAGGCTTCTGATCTCATTGTTGTGATGTCTAGGAGAGGAGTATTGGCCACACAGATCATAGTGAAGGGCAATGTTGATGCTATCTGTGGTTTACACATTGTGCCAAATGTATTATGGCATTATATTTTATAGCCTTTCACGTGTGTTATCCCTCCTCTCTTTGTGTGTCAAGAGGCAGTGTGCAGCTGCAGCCAGGACTGCAGTGAATGATTTTAGCTGAGCTTTCTTACCCAGAAGAGTCTATATTGACATTTTAATGTCTCTTCACACATTTCCTGTATCAAGGCCTTCTACCTCTAAGACTGATTTTCTTTCCACGATTGGATTTCTTCCCTGAGTTTTCCACAATTACACCCTTAGCCAATAACTTTAAAGCTTGTCTAAGAAACAGCCCTCTAAACAAGTTTTTCAGACTTCTTGCAGCTTTCCTTCTAGGTATATTTAACATCTCAGTGGCTAGTTTTGGATGTAATGCTCTTTATGGAGCAAGTGACTTTTTTGGTTATTCTACTAAGAGCTTCAGTTCTACTAAAGTAAGCCTCTGGAACATATATTTAAAATAGGGCATGGGATCAGTTGACTTGAAAAGAGACTGTTACTGCTAATTTTGTTTAAGGTATCAGTTTCCTCTGAGGGATAAGGTTTCAATGGCTTCTTCTGTCATTATAAGTACATAATTTGTTGCAATGTGCATGAGTTGTGTGATTTCTGGAAAGACTTGATGATCTTCATGAGGTTAAGATAATTTTACCTGACTTAGTAATAATCTAAGATTACTTATATGTAGGGTGGTTATTAGTAATGTTTTGCAAGATGCATTGCATTTCCATTCAAGTTTTGCTTTGAAGGCCAAATGAAGACAAGTGTTAAATTACAAAAATTGGGAAAATAACAAGTTCCCCCAGAAACTTCCCAAGGGGCTATGGACTGGGTAAGGAGGGGAAGGTCTCTGTCTTTAAGACAGTTTTATGTAAATTTTCAAGAAGTATGTTACTGTAGTGCTATACATTCTTAATACTTTCTTTATTCATGCATGAGGGACAAAATCAAAGACCTCATAGCCTTTGCATATTGTCATGAGATTTTCTGGTTTTGGTAGTTTTTATACTCTACATGTCAATCAGAAACCAATCCTGAAAAGTACTAGTATTTCATTTTGCATCCTTTTCATTCCCATGTGAAATTTGCGTTGGTAACCACATTGGAGTAGTTTTTTTCTGATATGATCAATGTGAACAGATTGCAAATGGTTGAGAGATGTGATTATTTAGGAGCTGGGATCTACTTGATGACCAGTATTTTTGTTTTCCATAGTGAACTTTACTCTGACATGTATCTTAGTGATTAGTCCTGAGAGAAGTCACTGGAGTTTTGAGCTGGTCATGGTGCAAAAATACAAAATACTGAAACCAAAAGGTATGGACAACATCTGGTCCTGCAATTTTTTTTTCTTAAAGAATCTCTTGACTTTTTCTGCTGCTGATTGTAGTTTTATTTTTCTGTCAAACCTCTGTTCCAGGATCTTTGACCTACCTGGTATTTCTTTTCTGTTCAATAAGGTTGCTTGGGATATTTTTGCACAACTTTATGGACTTTGAGAAGTTTCTAGAGATTCCTCCTAATAAAATCTTTTGTTTTAAGTTGAAAGGTCTTTCAGTCCATATGACTTATATTTTTATATCTTTTAGTCTGCAGATAAGGAGGGCATGGTTCACTTTTTCAGTACTGGATAATTGATAAATATTAGTAATAATCTTGTATATAACAAATTAAAAGAGGGATTTTGTTTGTTTGTTTTTTTGCAACTGCAGATTTTTTTATATACTTGAGCATTTATAAATTGAATGGTTTCTGAAACTGTGACTGACTTTGTTCACTGGAAATGTATTTTTTGTAGTTGTTTTGCTCTTTATCTATATATTTTTTCATCTTACCTAAACTTATCTCTGGATGATTTTATTTTGGTGTTAGTTTGTTTCTTCATTTTTCTTCAGGTATTCTTCTGTAGAACTACTATTACCTGGACTCCATTTGTTGAGGATGATACGCTCTTGGGTATAATCCACAGCCTGTTTGTCCGTCTGACCAGTTTTACACGGGAATTGAATAAGAAAGGTTAAAGGATTAAAACCTCAAGTATGAAGAACAATTACCTATTGATATCTCTGGAGTCTTTCAGAGAGCTAGGGTAAAGTCAGTATAGTGTTCATTTATTCAGAGAGAGAGAAGCCTCAGAACCTTGTGATTCATGGTAGCAAAAAGGAATTGACAAAAAAGACTGTATTAATGTCTGTTTTGATCAGTAATGTTTGTGACACCTGGATCACTACTATAAGAGTAGCTATCCTGACAGCTAGATACATCTCTTCCTCATTTGTTTCAATAGTCTGCCTGGAAAGGCTTGAAATATGGATAGGAAGAAATTATATGTCACAACAATGGGATCACCATTACTTTTCAAAATGAGCATGGCCAAGTAGCAAAGGTAAAAGTTGCAGTAATTATTTCCCAAATATACTTTAATTGGCAGCAAACTAAATTTGTTTTCCCTAAGTCCTGTCTCACTTTGCCCATGACAATAAGTGGTAAGTCATCTTCTTGTCTTTATCTCAACCCACATATATTTTCATCCTATTTTCTTCCCATGACACACTCTGGGTTAACTGTTAGCCAGGGTTAACTGAGCACATTTCATCATAGTCTGGTTTATTGTCCTTTTTACTGAGGTTCCTGCCATAGGTGCATTTTTCCATTCATGTTTGACGAGGGTGGTTTTTAAAGGAATCACTTGACCAGGCCCAAGGCTGACATTGCAGGGTGGTCTCAAAGCATAAAGGCTGGATTTCCTTTGGAGGAAACTATTTAAACAAAGTTCTAAAAGGACTGCTCCTGGTATGATCCAGCCACTGAGGGGTATTCTGGCCAGGGAATGCTGGAGTTAACGCATCCTGGAACATGGCATAGACACTGAACCTGAGAAAAGCCCTTTTGGCTGTACAGTTTCAGTCCTGTAGTGTTCCCTGCTAATGCAGACAAAGCCAATGGCCTCCTCAAAGATTACTTGCATTAAAGCTAAAGAACATAGACAGTTAAATAAAAGACTAGATGGATTTCCTTTGGTGTTTTATTATTTCTGGCTGTACCTACCGTGCTGTAGGAACAGTCTCTCACCTACAGACCAAAAAAAAAAAAAAAAAAAATCCCACTGCCCCAGACATGATTTGCAATGCTTGCTCCAGGTATTTTCAGGTCATAGGCACCCTTCTGCAATGCTCTTTAAAATATAATTTTATTTTCAATTTAAAGTGACTCAGATGTAACAGTTCTGTCACGGCCTATGACATGGTGTTTTATTGTGTCATGCTGCAAAAGTGATGCATACTATGGGCAGTGGCATGACATGAAACAGGCATATATATATATATACACACATACTTGTAGGCATAAAGCTCAATACAGTTTCCTTTCATCTTAGAGCAAAACCACACAAGGCCACATCTGAGTTTCACCTCAGTAGGAAATAATTGTGAGGAAAATGCCATATAGCAGTTCAGAGTGCATGTAGTTTGGACAACCAGTGGAACAGAACCAGAGAGAAATGAATAGGTGACTTGAGAGAAGCAGATGCACCTTCTGCTTGAAGAGCAGACCGTTCCCCAAGAGGTGACCATGTAGTTTCTACCAAGATAGCAAATACTGTTGGCTATGCAACATATATTGTTTAGTTTTAGGTAGCCCTCTGAGAAGCAGAGAGCTGGACTCAATGGTCCTTATAGGTCCCTTCAACTCAAGATATTCTGTGATTCTATGCAAATTGTTTCAGTCTATTCATACTGGGATGAAATTTTGTACTGGTATTATAATTCATGGTGTTCTCCCCTGACATAAATAAATGCTTACCACCAAGGGGATTGCAAAGAGGTATCATTATCAGTCCTTCCAAATCTTGCTTATTTTTCTCTTCTTAAGCAGAGCAGTCGTGATTTTCATAAAATGTCTATGTTCTCTTCAAGTTAATCTTGGTTTTGGCAAAAACAGTCAGGGTAAAGAGATAGACTTGTCACCTTCTAGGATACCTTTGCTAGCTGGGATTTAAACAGAAATTAAACTATAAGAGAAGGAAAATGTCTCCAAAACTGTGGGCCATAACTCTTGCCAAGACCAGCTTTTAAGACTTTCATGATGACATTTGGGTTCAGACTCAGCGAAGTGGCTCTGAACTTTCTATTAAACCTGGGCCCTGGGTCCTCATCTCTTTCTGTTAATTAGTCTTAGTCTCTGAAGAATTATGATGTCTTATGATGCCAGTACAGCTCTGAAAGGTCTAAGTTTGTCAGTTATCTCCTGTTTGCAGGGAGTTTATCAGTCCTCCAGCACGCTCATCTCGGGGAAGGATAGCATCCTTCATCAGGCTGTTCTGGAATCCATGTCCCACAGTGTCCTGCTATTTGGTTATTTTTAAAGTGTCCAAATAGAAAGAATTAATCACTTATATTTTTACAAGTGTATAAAAAATATTGCTCCTTTACCAGGAATATTATTAGGCATTATGCTGCAAGTGGTATGAGTGACTCCAGGAACAAAATGTCAGATCCAGGACAGGATTGCCAAGGTGCATGAATCATGCACTTAAGTTCAGAGAAAATTCACAAAGGAATTCTCAAAGGATGAATCATTTTAGTATAAAGTATATGAAGTGCAGCACTTGTCAATTGGGGGGTTTTGTTTGTAAAGTTGGTTTCCCATGTAATTTTCTTTATTTTGGGGGCAGGGGCAGTGAGTATTTATGAATGTTATTCACTTCACTGTAGAGACTGATGTTTTCAAACTTTCATAATTCAGGTTATACATAATGTTTGCTGTATATGCTATGAAGGCTTTCATTTAGCATTAGTCATATGCACCAGCCTTGGAGAACTGAACTTGCTCAATACACAGAACAATTTACTGAAAGAGCCATCAGTGAAACCCTGGTGGTTTGGCTATGGTTCTTCATGTCTAAATTGCAGGTTACCCTCATTTTCAGTTGAAGACATATGAAAAACATTTTTTTCAAGGTCAGAATTTGACCTTATTATAGGAAAAATGTTTATTACTTTTTGTGCAATTAGAACACTGATATGAGGCTAAATTTAGTTGATTGCACAAAGTGAGGAAAATTCAGGTTGTTATATGGCTAAAGTCAACCCCAAAGTAATTTCCAGCATTAACAGTAAAGACAAAGGTACTTTGGAATCCAATGGCACCAACATTGAGCAAAATAAAAATAGAAGATTTTTGTTTGCATGCTCTTACACAGAGTGGAAATGAGATATAATATAAAGTGGACATTAATCTGGTCTGACAATCTACCATGTACATTACCTCTCCTCCCATGTTTGTTGTGCCTTGACAATGCAGGAGGGTTTTAAATGTTGGTGGATACAAGTAGAGAGAGGAGAAGAAAGAGATGGGCCAGATGCTAGCTTGAACCTTCAGGAGTTATTTCAATAGATCTGTTTGCCCAATCCGATAAAATAATAAAGCAAAAATATTTGCACTTCTGGATGAGTATGTTTATTGGGATTTGCTGATAAATAGAAAACAAATAGTCACATAAAGGGGAATCAACAATAAAAGTTATGGACTCTACTATATGCTCAAACGAGAGGCTGCATTCTCAGTACAGAATCAGGTTCTATCAGAAAACTGTGCATCATAGTAGATCGAAGGACCATCATAATGTGCAATGCCAGTTACAGCATTGAAATATATCTATTTACATTAATAATTCAAGATTTTATCAGGTTTTAGGGGCTATTTTTTCATTGTGTTAACTGCTCTCCTAAGAGCTAATATATTCTCTAGTGGCATAAGTGAAGAAGAAGGAATACTCCCATTTACGCCTCTAGGAAGCTTGCCCCATTGGATTTTACATGATTTTAATGTTGGAACTGATTTCAGTAAGTCATATATTTTGTTCTTTGCACTTCATAATTATACTTTGCAGCTGATTAGCTGAAGTTCATTTTAATAATTTGCAATTTTTAGAGGTTAAAATTGGTGAAAATTTTGCCCTATATATATATGTCAATTTGTGTTACTTCTACAAAGCTGAATTGTATATTTCCAAATCATATTACTTGAGTATTTTGAATATACCAAAGTGCTAAAACAGAGGAGCATGCAAGAACTGATCATTGCCCATGAGCAGTAATTGCTTAGAGGCATTGAAGTACGGTACTTCTAGACAAAATAGGTAATATTTCCAGAGTCTTCTCACAGTTCGTCTTCCTGCTTTAACACATTGCATGTTATAATGTAATCTATGAGATAGAAACAATACCAGGAGTCCTAATTAAATTAAAAGTAATTACCCGCTGTGTAGATACGGCTTCCAATTGAGCAGCTGCAAGTTGATATTTTGTCATCCCCAGTTTATCTATATGCTCATGTGTGATTATTTGTATCAGTTATTAATGACATTTTCTCAGTACTCATGCAGTGTTGTGGAAAACAGAGGAGAAAAAGGATGAATGGAAAAAGTATCATAGGAAATTCAGACAGGGAATGAGTACATTTGCTACTGTAAATATTTAGCTGGGATGCTAGATCCTTGCTCGCTTATTCTTTGCTCTACTCAGTTGTCTGAAAGAAATAGGAGATTGTGCTTTTCTTCCCAACCCCCCTCACTTTTTGGGGGATCTAGCAGCAAATTTAAAAAACAGAATGTGACAGTTTAAGCATAAGGACTTAGTTCCTTTACAAGGCACTTCTGTCTTGTCCTGAAAATGTCAAAATATCTTGCATTGAACATAAATAGAAGTTATTTGTTTAATACATAGATAAAATTATCACACTTTTAAAGAACTTTTACAACATTTTACAGAAGAGAGGAGAGGAGAGGAGAGGAGAGGAGAGGAGAGGAGAGGAGAGGAGAGGAGAGGAGAGGAGAGGAGAGGAGAGGAGAGGAGAGGAGAGGAGAGGAGAGGAAAAAGGAAAACCTCACTGAAAATAAACTGAAAAGTGTTTGGGTTTTTAATGTGGCAATGGATATTCCACTTTCAAAAGAAAAAGATTTTTTGCTTTTAGGAAGACTTTTATGTGATGAAAAAAGGAAACTTAATTACAGAAATAATATTTCATTAGAATATTATTCAGTCTAGTGTCTTTTTCAGATCCATGGTTGTCCTATAACAATGGGATACAACATCATTCTCCAATTAAGAATATTGTTGCTAAAGAGTGTACACAGAGCTATGTCCATTTGGGTGACTGTTATCTTGCTGGCATAGGTCTGCTATCAAATAGGACCAATTATTCCCAATGCAGTCAAATTAAATTTTCATAACTACAAAGATGCATTTTACCCTACTACCTGATGCCCATTTCTTCATTCCTCATTCCTTAATCCTCTATATTAAATCTAAACAAATTAATGTTTACTAACATTAATATTTTAACTTACAGTACTTGCTCTGCCTTCTGACATCTTGTGCTTTTATTAGTAACATGGTGAAGGCTTTCTGCAGCTTTTGCTTTCTGCCAAGATCCCTTTTTTTGGTTTTCATTCTTTTTAACTGGTTTATTTCTTTATGTGCAAAAGTGCACATACAAGTGTATATCTTTCTGCATCTTAAGTCACCAGAAATTCCTAAGTAATAAGAGAAAAAGAGAAAAAAAAATCATCTCACCACTGAACAAAGGTCATTTTATGAAAAGACTAAGGGAGCATTAAAAAACCCCACTTCAATTTCTGCATTAATCAAGTGAAAAAAATGGGTTCATTTCCCTGTAAAGAGGCAGTCAGTTACTTCTTGCTCCCTAGATTTACCACCACAGGTCCATGCACTTTTACGAAAGCACCTCTCTGTCTAGAGACTGAAGGCAAGGGCTTTTCAAACCATATCAGGAGCAAAGCACATCTGCTGCTTGTGAAGCTGCTTCCCAGATACAGCGAACCCACAACTGTCCTTGCAGTCACAGACCCCTGATTCCCACCCTGCAGTTGCTTCATATTCCTATTAGATGTCTTCCAAATACCTAATTATATTATTTGAATGACTACTCAGTACCTGGAACTAGTGTTTGTCTGTATGCGATACAAAGCAAATTAATGGAGAGGAACACAGATCAATTATAAAAAATGGTATTCTAGTTCCTTTCTTCTTTCCTTCACTCCCATCCTTCCAATTAATTTTGAGATTTTTCTGCCTATATCTATACCGTAAGTCCCCTTGCATTATTTGTCTGGCCCCAGTGAAGTTTGAAACACCTTTCGCTTTAGTATCAGCAAATGTAATTACAGGCTAGTTACTTTCACTTCCAACTCATTAATGAAAATGTTAAATAAGACTGGACTTGAAGCACCTTCCTACAAATTCACCAGATAATGCTTCCAGTTTCTATAATATGGTCACTCTCTTCCCAGAAAGACTTTTCAGAAAATATTGACATCCCCTCTTTACTTACCTTTTGGGAGTTTCTGGACAATCATCTAGATTCCTCCAGGACTAAGTAAAATCTCTCTCATCATCTCGAGTTTCTTGCCAGCTCATAAACTAGCAAAGCCAGGCTTGAAAACTGAGATCCTTGGCATACAGATACTGTTAGTTTAAGGGTTTTATTTCCTTTGCTGAAGATGAGGAGATGGGGATAGAAAGAAATTTACCTTTATTTAAGTCATTCTAGTACCAGCACAGGTTTACTTATGGCTAGGAGAATAAACTTGAAAGTAGAGTTCTGTAGGCTGTGTCCATCACCAGTGAAAGAAAAAATGACAGCTAATTACCAAACTAACATCAGCAGCCACATTTTTTCTGCCTTTTTATTATTAGAAAAAGTTAAGTCCTGATATCGAGTTCATTCCTTGTGTTTTCTGGCACAAACTGGATGTTTGTATGCCTGCTGGGCTGGAATCCTGATGCTAGAGAAAATAAAATAATGCGTTCTGCAATTTCTAGCTAGCTACTGGGCTCTTCTCTGCACTTAGCTTCAAAGATTTTTTAAAACATATTTTTCTGCACCACAGCTCAGAGTTGCTAAATCCAGAAATTGAAACATTCTGGGAACCAAATCATTTGGGGGAAAATCAAAGCTCTTGGAATGTTGCCCTAGGATTTTGAAGATAGTAGTTAATAGTAAAAATGTTCAATATTTTTAAGGAAATCCCAATTATAAAAGGCTGCACCATTCAAATCCATGATTCGGGAATAGAATGAATGCTGCATGCCTAACAGTGAAGGAAATCCATGCCTGTGTTGTGAAGGCAGGAATTAGTAAACAAAAGGAAGCCCCTTGCATTTTCTGTCTTTTTTACATCTGTATTTACATGCTGTGAGCATTTGTGTGTGA
The DNA here is from genome assembly GCA_020086605.1 of Lanius collurio. Classification (NCBI taxonomy): domain Eukaryota; kingdom Metazoa; phylum Chordata; class Aves; order Passeriformes; family Laniidae; genus Lanius; species Lanius collurio. The sequence continues at coordinate 47,898,504 of JACBWW010000003.1, forward strand.
ATCCAAAGATGAAGCTTATTTAGTGGTTCAGGTTAGTCTCTATAATAGGTCTGAAAACAACTATAAGACATTACCCAATTTATGTAATTTGTATTTAAATACTGGTTTGTTTTCCAAATGGAAATAAAAAGGATTGGGGGAGGGAAGAGTTTAAAGCATGGTGTTAAGGCTCCTTTCCCTCCCCTACCAGAATTTCCTAACACTTGAATTGTGCAATGATATTTTGAAGCACATTTTATTGAAGTATAAATTTGCAGAGGTTGCAGTTACATTACTTATATCTGCCATGTATGTATGCCCTCTGTGAAAGGGCTGCTCAGGACAGTGCACTCAGAGATGATCAGGTTATCTTTTAAGTTAGTTCTGAGCTGTACCCAACTCTCTGAACAGCTGTGTAAAGGCTATTGCCAACACTGTGGAGTTAGCAGAAAGGAGTGGCTGAGGATAGAGGGAAGGACCTTAATGGCAACATGAATTTACATCAGGCTATAATGACTATGAAGCTATGGTCAGAGAGAAAAAAACCTGACAGAAACAGACCTTTAAGACTTTTCCAAATGCTCCCAATCCCAAAGCTTCAGTATCCTCAGGATTTGAAAGATAGCAATAGTGTAGCCTGAAGGCTTTATCTTTTTAGGCAGATTATTAGTGGTCCACAGGGAAAAATCTGTAGTCAAGGTCAATAGAACCATTGGGCAAAGCTGATCAAAGAGCCTGAGGGATAGAAAAAACATAGGACTGCAAAGTACTCCCAGGGCTCTGCCAGTAATGGTCCCTTTATTATGGTCATTTATGTATTAGAAGGCATGTATAGAAAATTCCTCAATGTTTCTTTAATATGTGAAAAATCATGCTTAATTTACTATAATATATGAAAATTTAGAGTGCAGTCATGCAGGAGAATCTGGATTTAGAGAACAAATGCTATTGAACCCTGAGAGCACTGCAGTACAAGTCCCCATGCAGGAAGGGTGCAGGAGCAGCAGTGATGCACACATAGGCTCGAGGCTGTGTATGTTAAACAATGATGTTTGCATATGGGACTTAAAGATGTTATGTGTAGAACAGTGTGTCTTTACAGTAATTGGATATTTTCTTTATAAAGCAAGGGAATATTTCCACCAATCTGGCTTCTTAATACTTATGTTTAAATGGTAAACCCCATGTGTTTTTCCCAATACTTTTATTAAACTTACTGTTCACCTGTGGTTTGGTAACCTCAAACAGAGACTCATACGCAGTTATCTAATGTTAGGCACCTGACTGTGGTGTCTACATTAGGGCCCTTGGCCTTCTGTGAAGTCAGAGAATAAGGCTAGATGATGTACAGGATGACTCAGGACTGTGTTTCTCCAATGAATGACACGAGACCTTAGATTGATTCTAGCTTCTACAGCCTTAGTGAAACTCCACATGGGTTGATGTAAAACAGTGATAAGGATGGATGTCAGTCACATTTGCCTTTCAGTAGATCTCACAGAGTATCCAAAGACAATAGTTAAAACCTGTGACAAGAGTCCTCATTCTGGAGTCTGTTTCATTATTTTCCTAGTATCACCTTCCATATAGAGAAGTTTTTTATTATTCATCTCAGCAGAAGAACAGAGTTTGCAAAATGTATTCTCCATGAAGGTGTGCTTTTCTGTACATCTTGGTGTTGGCCTGAAAATCATTCGGGTTTTACTGTTATTTTCATTTGAAATGTGAGAGCAAAGGAGAGATAGGGAAGACTCTATCTACAGATTTATCTGGGACAGAATCAGATGAATCAACTACAGAATTTGAAGCAAAAGCATTTTGGCAGTTCTGTGCCTGTTTAATACATCAGATCAATGAGACAATTAATGTGGAAAGGTGCATGCCACAACACAGCCAGCTCAGTGTTGGGATCATGGCTGCCCTGTGTGGGGATGCCTACTCAGTATTTCAGGGCACTGTTTGTACAAACCTGTTGCTGCTGACGGCCAACAAGGAGTCCCTTCATGCTCAGGAAGTAAACTTAGTCAGTGCATGCATTGCCCTGACTTTGGTGTTTGCTTGCCAAGAGCTGCAGCTATGTAGTGTTTACAGCAGCAGATCAGTACAATCTCCTTTATCTGGTCTTTTTTCTCTTCCCCAGCATATTGATATGATTCAATTCCTCTTCAGAAAAGTAATATCTTGGAAATATGACCAAGTTATGATGAAATAACGAGAGGTATTACATGTTCAGCTTTGGATTACAAAAAGAGATGGGTTACATATTCAAACTTCAGACTCTTTAAAATCTTCCTGAAAAGATATTTTTGTTCCAGAGAGCAAAATATTTTACCAATAAGGAAATGCTCCACAGACAATATCTGGAGTTTGTATATTTTCCATAGGTGGTAAAATAATCTACTCTGGTAAACAGTAGGTTTCAGGTAGTACCACAGGGTTTTTCTGTGTTCTCCAGGTTCCTATCAGGATTTACCTGAACTCAGTATGACTCTCTGCATTGTATCATTGTATCCTACAGTCCAGGTGGTTGTAATATATAAAACAAACTTTAGTGGATTATTTTTTTTCTGGAAATTACTTCCTTACACCACTAAACTGAGTGTTTGCTTTTGTTTAATTGTCATACTACCATCTCCACATTTTCTAAATGTTTCAAATATGGCTAGGATATTTTTGGTTTTGTTTGTTGGGTTTTTTTTCCTTTTTTTCTTAAGTAAGACATGCATGTGAAGATGAATTTCTAAAAACTCTTTACTGGCTTAACCTAGCTCTCTTTGATAAGGATAATACTAAGAGGGTTCCAAACATTTTTCACTGCTCTGAGGATTATGTAGTGAACCTGAGATGCACTGCAATACTCATGTTTCCCACTCAATATTACCCACTTTTATTTCTCCTTACACTTAATTTCTCTTTGGGAAACTGACTATGGGTTCTTGTCAGTTTGCTGTTTTCTTCAATTCTGAAAGATGAGTTATTGCTGCGAGACTATGACTTTGAACCTCAGAGGTGTTGCCTTCCGGGTGATATGACTGCTGTAAATTTTGCCTTTTGCTTGTGTTTTTTCCAGATAGCTTATGCTGATAAAGTTATCTTCTGATATCCAAGAGTTATTGCAGTGGCCCCTTCACTGTTTCATTGGCTTCATGTTTTTAGGATATCTTGTTGGTTTTGTGGAATCTCCTAACCTATGTTTTGTGAATCAGAAGTCTTTCAAGAGCACTAGTTCAAGAGCAAAAAAATCCATGGTTTCATAATATACTCATCTCAACCTTTTTAGAATTGGAATTGTTTATGGTCTATAATTTTATCTAAAAAAAACCATAAAAAAAAAGTCCCCAGGCAGTCATTTCACAAGTTTAAAGCCTTTGCAAGGAAACTTGAACTGGGCATTCAAGACTGGTATCCTCAAAGTTATGAGCACTTCTTTCCAGATTCTTGTCACCTACTTGCTACACTGCATTCCTAAACATTGCATTCTTTAAATTACATTAGCTAATAAGTGCTCCAGATGTGAACAGTGCTTTAAACCTGATTCCAACAAAACTATCAGGTGTTTATCCTATTTAGCATTTCAGTTTGAAGTGAATCATTTGTGGATATGTCAAATTCAGTAGTTCCAGCATCCTAATTCTAGTTTGTAATGTGCCCAGAAAGAGACCTGCTCTGTATTTGCAAAACAGAATGTGCACATGAAGATTAAAATGTGTATGATTTTTCTTCTCATCACAAAACAACCTAATTACTCTTCTCTTGAGAGAAAGAAATGACACACAAATTTTTTAACCTCATGGACCAGATTGCTGATGAAACCTCCCTTGCACTCTAGCACTGTCTTTATCACATTTATGACATGTTCAGAAGCAAAGACCAAGTGTTATTAGTAGAAAAAGAATGATTAATTTTTTTGCAAGTTGAAGTGTTAATATTTAATTGTGACCCTTGCAGAAATACTATGGTTAAAATAGAAAAGTTAATAAAACTTCTATTTGAAAGAACAGCAGATGGCCATGTAGTGAATACAAGCTTAAAACCACTCTTGGGGCTCTATTATGTTCACAAACTGCCTCAGCTATCAATTCCTGTGTATGTTGCTGATGAGAGAAAAACTGAACTCCTGTTTCATGTTGTGCACCTTAGCTGAGTATCATCTGACAAGAAGGGCTATAGACAGCTCTGATTTCTAAACAAATTCCCTATAGAGAGGCCTGGCATATTCAGTTAAAAGGTATTCTTCTAACATTACTGTGGGGCTTTTTCCCATGAAAGTTTTCATTAATATAATACAGATTAAAGAGTCACATGATAGTAAAAGAAATACTTTTATTCATTAGAGTATTGCTTCTGAAAATATGACAGCATTGAGCCAGCTCATCTTGTACAAAAATGGATCTGAGATACATGAAGCAAAATATTCAGTCAAAGAGAAACTCACGTCTGATGCCTTGGAACTTGGACAGTGAGCCCGGTTTCCTATAAAATGGAAAGGCAAAAGCAGCATACAACAGAAGGAAAGGTAGCTGAATAAAAGCTGTAGAGAAGACACAAGCAGATCCAGTAAAAGAAACAAGGTGATATAGCTGAAATATGCAGAAAGCAGACATTTCCTTCTATTTTTGTGTCTTCTTTTTTAATAGATCAAACCTTTCTGACTCTGGCTGAATTTTTACTGGCCCCTTTGACCTAATACCACATATCCACAGGAGGAGTTTTTCTTTTCAGAAAAGACAGACAAAGCAGGTGGCAAATTGTTATTCTTTATTTAATTTCCTTCTTTTGCTGCAGGCAGGTATTTTTCACCCTTATAATGTTTTCCATTTTTACTTCCAAGGCTACACTATGGTCTTTGGGGCAAAAGATAGGAAAGAAAAAAGTATTGGAACACATCTTTCTAATAATATTTGCACCAACTCTTTTTCTTTTCATCCCTTGCTGATTATCTGATAAGTATATAAAAAAATTTACAAAAGAGATGATGCGGAGTTTAGAATATCAAAACAATTTAAATACAATTGCTGCAATTTTACCTTACATTGGAAAGACATAAGCAGGAAATGGGTAACGCAAGTCTTGTTTTCCCCCAGTGTCTGAAATAGACTTTAGGGAGTTCCACAGGCTCATACTTACAGAAATATAACAGTGGATATTTTAACAAATGTAAGAATTTAAATCCATAATGGTTTAATATAATGTTTTCACTGTTAAGCAAAAGGGGCTTTGTATGGTCATTGTATATGATGTAAACATAGAAGAGGGTGTCAGCAGAGTATCAGTGCACATGTGGGGTCTGCCCTACATCCTCTCAGCCTGAAGCATACGGTGAGGCAGAGGAGGCTTAAGTTATAAGCTCCCTTTAGCTTATTTTTCTAAAGTAAAATTTTCTGCTTTATTTTCTCTCTGTGTGGGGAGAGCACCTTTATTTTTATTGGCTCCTCTGTTAAAACTATCTAGTGAAGAAACAGGTAATAAAGGATTAGCAGGGGCACACCTTAGGAAAGAAAAGGTGGTGAGGGGGAAACACGTCTTCAGCTAGGTATGTAGGACCTTCTGCAGACAGACCCGTGGGATCCATTAGTCCTCCAGCTGATCCTGAAAACTGCCAGAGGAGATCTTAGATCCATTCTTAGCTGTTAACTCTTCTGGATGCATCAATGTCTTTGGTTCCAGTCATAAAGTGACAAAGATAGCCAAAAGGTAATGCTTGCAAGTGTCACAGATCAGTTATCACTGTGTCTGGGGCACATAACATATTACACAATGCCAGAGAGATAAAGAAAGGGCTGGAAAAATATAGCATCACATAAGTGAGGTTTGCTAAACTTATTAATTTTAACCACCAGTATTTTTCACAAATATTTCAGGACCAAAAAGCGTTTCTGATGTTTTTAGGGATCTCAGAGACCAAAAATTGACCAGAATGTGCAGCAAATACTTACAAGAAACGTGTCTGCAGCTGGAAAGCTGAAGAATTTATTTGCATTTATGTTCATTGTAAAGAGGCTTCAACACTAGAACCTTTGTGGTGAATACCTTAGGGAATTGGGAATCTGCTTGAACCCCAAATGTCAGAAAATGTGTTGTGATGATATTATATAATACATATATATCGGTATTCTTTAATGTATATATTCTATAATAACAGCAGACCTTCAGATGGGGATTGTATGGTACATGGTATGTACTGGTACATATGATGAAACTGTACCACAGAAGTTTTCACCTGTTTACAGAGCATGACTTATCACATGGAACTTCTTCCATGTCTTTGAAGTACAAGGTTGGAAATAAGATGTTAATTTTTAAAACAGTCTCCTGAATGCTCTGTGAGTCTGATGTCCTGGCTGGGAAGATTTGTAGAAATTATGGTAAAAGAAATTAAACAGCAAACAATTTGACCAGTATTGACAGAAGTGTTCATATGGGTTTTGCATGGGGAACTTATGTCACGTAATCTATTTCAGAGACTTGTTGAGCATGTGCAAAAGGATGAGACAACAGATACAGGGTTCTGACATTTCAGAGGCTTCACCAGTCTTCACCTTACTTGTGATCAGTTTAGCAAGAACAGATAAATATCTAGCATGGATAAATGTCTTCTTAAAAGATAGCAAAAGAAAGGTAGGAATACATGATCGTTAGAGAGGGAAAATAGTGTATCCTACAGCGACCTGTGCTAAGACTTGTCCTATTCAGCATATTTGTACAGGATCTAGAAAAGGTGGTAGAGACTGATAAAGCTTGATGATGTTAAATTATTCAGTGTAGTAAAAATGAAAGCTGGTTCTGAAAAGCTGTGGAAGGATCTCACAGCACTGAGTAATTGGGCAGTAAAATGGGAGATGAAATTCAGTGCTAATAAATGCAGAGTAATGCAGTTGAAGAAAAACAAGCTTAATTTTACAAACATGGTATTAGGCTCTGAGCTGTTACCACACAGTAAAGAAATCCCAAAGTCTTAATAGGTAATTCTAAGAAAACATTAGCATAACACACAGTAGCTGTTGAAAACAAACAAATGAACAAAATCAAAATAGAAAGCAGGGAATTATTGGGAAAAGATCAGGGCACAAACTAAATGTGTCATTAAATCCAGTCCTCTGCACAGTTTTGATGCCCATCTCAACAAGAATTGAGAAATTTGCATGCATTTGATGTTCTCCTTTTGTCTATGAAGATCTGAACACGCATGGTCTGTTGCAGTGTCTGGACCTTAGAGAGCCAGAAGTGGGTGTTTTTGCAGTACTTCCTTTTGAATTTTTTTCACTCTGCAGGACTGCTTGCATGTACATATATATACCGTCAGAGCAGTCTTGGTGTGAATGTAAAAGCCTAGTTCAATGAAAGCAGTGTGAAGATAAGCATCAATGAGCAGGCTCACCAGGATACATGTGCATGGATGGATTTCAGAAAAGATTTCAGCTGCTGATGATTGAATGGATTTCAAAGGAAACACTGAAATGAGGCTACATGACTACAAGGGCAGGTGAAGACGGGATACAAAATGAGAAGATGTTTTATGTGCTGAAACAGCAGCAGAAGTCAATAGAAGCAGCTTGTCTGGTTGTTCGGATGCTGATTTGAGAAGTGTGTTGACAGAGTTGGCTTTCAAACAGTCTTTGAAGGGGAGGTGATGGTTCTAGTAGAAGGCAGGGTGATCTGAATGAAAAAAAAAATAATGAAAAATACCTAAAATTGTTCGCTCAAGCCTAATTACATATTAGAACAGTGTCCAAAAGTTGTCCCTTCTGCATAGCAAACTAGGCTAATGTTTTAAAATAACCAGAGCGTGGGCGATGGTTGAGCTCTGGCAGGCCGGGTGGATATCCTGCTTCTCACCCAGAGAAGGCTGTTTCTAGAGCCCAGAGAGTCCTGATGGCAAAAAAAGAGTTAGCAGTAACATCCTCTGGGGAGGTGTGTAGTAGGCAAGAGGGAAAAATCAGCACAGCAAACTGTGCTTTACAGATATTTTACTCTCAGATGAAAAGAAAATTCTGGGCATGATGAGAAATGGAGAAACTGTAGTCAACAACCAATAATTATAGGAATTCCAGGGGCTGGAATTCCAGTTTTTTCATCTTACATCTCCTTTTAAAACGTATTGTCAAACAACATACCTGTTGTAAAATAAAATAAAGAAGTCCAGTAAAAGAATAACAAGATTCAAAAACAAACAATCAACTGAGTGACAAAAGAAAATAAAAGTGATTGCCTGTGAGGAAGGGGCTGAGGTATGGGAAAGGGAGCTTGTCTGATCACCCAAGCTGGCAGCTTTTCAGTAAGAAGGCTGAGGAGGATGACTAGAGCATCGAAGGCAGAGAGGAGCTGGCAAGAAACTGGAAGCCTGTCTCATTTTCTTTCTGTCTTACTGAAGAACTTCCCTCTTTTCCTTTCTATCTCAAATCTTCAGATTTTTTACTTTGTCCTCCATTTTACCACCTGCCTTTGTAGATCTTACCACTCTCCTTTCTGGCCTCAGTACTTTCCTTAGCCTGTCTCCTGCTGACCTGCAGCACAATCAACTTATTTCTGCAACATTTCTTTCCTTCCTTTTGCAAGTTACCTCCTTTTAGATCTCTCTTCTGACTTACTTGTTTCCCCAACTACTTTTTGCCATGAGGTAAACACAGATGAAGAGACACTGAGACAGGGAACAATACAAAAGCACAGTCTGGGCAAGTTCTTTACAAACAAAAGTTTCCAAAACTTGGAGATTTTTACTTACAAATCCACCATAGGATGTAAATCCATTTCCTTCCCTGTGACTGCTCAAACAAAGGTCTTTGCCCTTGGAGTCACTGTTACTTTTCAGACTTCAAAACAGGTTTGGTAGTCCTGCTTTTTCCCCAGAGAGCCCCCAAGCACTGCCACACTTGTACAGGTTTCTTCCCACAGCTATGAGCATGTTGAGCCAATAGCTATAATTTTCAAAAAAAAGAAATTGTGGAAGAGTGTATAGACACGTGTTGACCAACTCCTGCACTTTGAGGCTTTCTGAAAAAGCTGTTTTGATGATGGCTCCTTTACAATTACAGTCGTTTCAGAAAAAAAAAAAAGTGGGCCAGTTTTTTGTTTTGAGATAGTCTCTGATTTTTATGATCTCCTAATTACAGTATGTACAAAAGAATTTCACATATGTTTACAAAACAAACATTTATAGTACTTGTGTAATTACAAAGTCTGCCATTAAATTAGTATTTCACATGATTGTGTTTTAATTATTAACTGTGGCAGAATATAGCTAAAGCAGAAAACATGTAATTTCTATTATAACAACTTAACACAATTAGCTGAATTTCTTTCTATAAACAAAATGTAGTTTTCATTTGGTTTCTTCCATTGTATTAGTTGCATTTATGGCAATGGAAAGGAGCCTGGCATGCTCCTTTTTCACTCTGGGGGTTGTATGACATTTTATATTTTGGAATCTACTGTGTTAAAAGTGTTTATTTACATTGTGTCATGCTTTAACCCCAGCCAGCCATGAAGTATCACACAGCCTCCCCCTCACTTCCCTGCCAGCAAGACTGGAGAGAGAATCAGAGGATAAAAGCTGGAAAACTTGTGGATTGAGATGAAGACAGTTTTACAGGGAAAGCAAAAATCATGCACACAAGCAAAGTAAAAAAGAGAACTAATTTACCTCTTCTTATGGGCAGGCAGGTGTTCAGCCACCTCCGGGAGAGCGGGGTCCCATCACGTGCAGTGGTTACATGGGAAGAAAAATGGCATCACTCCAAACATCTGCCCCTTCCACCTTCTTCCTCCCACTTAATATCCTGAGCATGGCATCATATGATCTGGAATCCCTTTGGTCAGTTGGGCTCAGCTGTCCCAGATTTGTGTCCTCCCAATTTCTCATGCACCCTTAGTCTCCTCACCGGTGTGGCAGTATGAAAAGCAGAAAGGGCCCTGGCTCTGTGTAAACTCTGCTCAGAAATCTAAAAACAATCTCTATATTAACCCTTTGTTCAGCACAAATCCAAAACACAGCCTCATATGAGCCACTGCAAAGAAAATTAATTTTTCACCAGACAAAACCAGCTAACCTCATGTAACATCATGTGGCATGATGTAAAGATTTTCATATAGGTCTTGCATCTTATTCATCCATACATAATTGTCTGTATAGTACTTTCTTTGTCCTTTTTCTGATGTACCAATGGCCCATATATGTACTATTAACTAATAGTCTGTTTTGTGCTCATGGTTCCTGCACAAGTTTCCTCTCCTCATCTGTGTAGTCCTAATAATTTCAGAACACACTTCATTACTGATCCTCCTTTACTGTTGTCTATTTAAATTTTTTATATTTAAATTATTTCTTCTTTATTATTGTTATTAGATTCTGTGATATGAAATAATTTCTTAATGAAAGAGTGTCTCATCCTATTTAACTTTTTAAAAACTTTAATATGGATTGCTAAAGTTAAGGTGTTCTACAAAAAGGTGAGTAGTACATCTGGAAAATCTAATTTCTAAATACATTTACCTTCCTATCAGTATAAAAATTCTGGATTTTCCATTCTTTGTTAAGTGACAGTCTAGCCATCAAGAATTTCTTCACTGAGGGCAGCAACAAACCAATAATTTCTTCAGTCACTTGGAAGACATAGGTAAAAATCTAGATTAACCTTCCTAGCCCTGAAGAAACATGACAATACTGTAACTACTCAGTCTTATGTGCAGGGGTCTAACATTAGATTACATATAAGTAATAATTTCCCTCTTTAGCCAAACAAAAAAAATTCCATGCAAGTTCCTGAGAGGTTTCCCTATAGGGGGTCGCTCACAGAACGGATGGAAGATTTTCTGTACTCCTGGAAGCTGCTTCCATGGTCTGTGAACTGGGTGACAGCTGACAAATCTTGAAAATTTTCTGACAGCTTATCTAGTTACATGAGTTGCTCAGATTACAGGTGCTCCTTACAGCCCAGTACAGCCCTGCTCTTGCAGCTTCTGAAAATAGCCTAGTCTCAATTTCCATATAGCTTTATTCCATTGCTCTAGGCATTGAGACTCGATACCTGCTTTGGAAAAGCTGTCTTGACAGACTATTCAAAATGCCCGTAAGAACAAACTCCTGACCCGAGGAGAGGGCTCTGGATTCACCTCTAGTGGCATATCTTAGGCAGCCCTTTGAAGGCTCACTTCATTTCCTACCTGGCCCTGATTACAGGCCTCTGAGATGTTATCCTCACGTACTCTGTGGCCTGCCCTCTTCCCCTGCTATTGGAGATTCCTACAACCTGGATTGCCAACAAGAAAAAGAACTGCAGGATGTGAAGAACCTTTTTAACCTCGGTGCCATCAGGGCAGGAAATCCAATGGGAGGTGGAGGAGAGAGCAGGCTCCAGCAGACACCTAACACAGAATGCCACAGAGCACCTATAGACCACTTGCATAACTGGTGAAGGTACAAAGACACTGCAGCTTGCAGCTACTATATCTTAGGGGAAGAGAGATAGAGCTGTCTTCACCCTGACCCATTATATCCTTTTAAAGAAGATACCACATATTAAGATTTGATTAGGTCACCTTTTAATTTTATTCTGATTCACAGAAGGAAAATGAAAAAATATTTGACTGGAAAGGTCACCTGGTCAAGACTTCCTTGCATGATACACACATTCATTTCAATAAGAGTCTATATACATAGAAAAGAAACCCAGAATTTCACAATCTCGGTCCTGCTGAAAGATAGGATAAAACTGAACCTTCACATAAGCAAACAAAATTTCTTCATGGGACTCTTACCCGTTTCTACCATGGCTGAATTTGATCCAAATTTCTTAACACTATTTTCCTTAAATATTCATTTTTCAGGGAAAGGGTTTATATAACCTGTCTCTTTATATTATAGCTGATGTAAAAAGTTTGTGACTGCAACCCTAAATGTTTTATCACCTGTCAGACATTTCAATGATAATAAAAAGTAACATCCTTTAAGTTAATTAGTCATGATTAGGACTTCAAGCCCACAGGCCACTTCATTATGCAAAAATTATAAGTTAGCTAGTTAAATTACCATTAAATTGATTCTTATGTTAATTGATATCTCACTTACAAACCCTGTTTTTAATTTCTATGGGCTCTTCTTAAGGTTTAATACAAGTAATTAAAATATTTTTACTAATAACTTAAATAAAGAAAAGATACTGAAAAAATTATAATAAATAATTTTCTCTGCTTATGATTTATGTTAAATTAATAAAATATATCAGACAGCACTCATACAAATATATTGGAAGGCAAATTGTTGTGGTTTTCTATCCTACTATTCACCATAAGAAGAAAGTTCCTTCTGCACACGCGCAGCACAGATTTTCTGAAATATACAATGATTTGCACAGATATTGAAAGGTAGAACTTGGATCATAGGATGCAATCAAACCACTAATGTGAAATGCTAATAGTGGAGATGGGTATTCAAATTAATGTAAGTTGCATATTGATACTTTGACAGGATACATCTTGGATTTTCAAGGGCTCTTTGTCTTGCCTATGGCAAAGTAACAAATTTCTTGGAAAATGTGTGATTTGTTCCTCAAGTTAGGGTCTGCCAACATAATAGCAGAACAGACTTGTTTGTTTCTCCAAACTGTTCCACTTTCTTAGTATTCTGTTAAAGCATGTTTAAGTTATGTGAGCTCAGCTTGTGGACCTTTTCCTTTGGGTTTCCAATATTTGCAATGAAATTTCATCTGCTATTTCATTTCTTTCCTGATTATTACCTATCTGAATAATGTAATACAGGTAACAAATAGAGCTCTAGGGCTGTATCCCAGCAGTGCTGCTGGAAATGGCTCTGCTGCCACTGATCCATGCTGAGACAGTGCTCCTCTCTTGGGCCGTCCCAGAGAGTTCAGAGCCCCCATGATGAACAACACAGGTTAGATCTGAAAAGAACTACAGGAACATCCATAATGCCTCAAACAGCCTCAAAGTTCTTATCCATAACACCAGCACCTTCAAACTTTGTGCATGCTCCGAGGCATGCAAGAGGTGCTTTTAGTGTCCTGCAATTGAATGCCTCTCTGGTGGGCTCTGACACTATTCACAGTACATGAGGAACTTTCAATTGAAAACCCATCACAAGGAAAAAAGTTCCCAGACTCCCATCTGCCAGGTGGGGCCCTGGGACATCTTGAGCCAAGATCGCAGAGGTGGCTGATCTCCTCTGAAGGAAGCAAGTCCTGTGAGAGCAAAGCACTTGGCTGGGTATCTGGGAGTGCATCTTGGAACAAACATAATGACCCATAGGTTTAAATATCTTCTCTGAAACAAGCACAGCTTTGACCAGCCTATGCTTTAAGCATTTGATACTTCATCTGTCATGCATAGATAGTTAAAACTTCTAAATACACCAGAGATTACAAAAATACTAAATATAGCTAGACACTGAAGCTTTTCAGATAAACTCTGGATGTTTTCAACTTTTCTTAGAGATGGTACATTTTATCCCTCTTACTATAGTGGTCAGAGATTAACCCGCAAAGGCTGCTGGGTCCAGAATTCTCTGAATCACAGTGGACAATGCAACTCATGCTTTTTATTGGGTAACAATATCTTTCAGATGATGGCACCCTACCTGGATTATTTATTCTCAACAGACATCTTTTATTAATAGGACTTCCACTTCACATTGCTTTAATGGAAGAAAGTCAAAATAATATTTTCTGCTAAACTACTAAATATTGGTTTTCAGGCAAAAAGAAAAAAGTGCTTCAGATGGAATCAAGGGTCATACATATAAAAGTTTAACAACACCTGTCATAATTCCCATTAGTCTATTAGTGACAGAGAAAAAATTCTTAAATTAACCTGACCAAAGGATTTTTAAACTAGATTGCCTTAGATCACATCGCAGTGTTGTGTATTACTGGCTTTTTTTTTTTGAGGAATGATATGTGAATAGCGTAATATTACTGTTACTAACATGGGTCATTGGAAGAGCAGATCTAGAAAGGGTCAGTAGAGTACATTTAAACAGATAAAATCAATCTCTAATAACATAGTGCTATAACCCATGAAATAATGTTCATTTTTACCTTTATTTCTTTATTTCATATTTGTTGTTATTTTTTCTATTCACACTCTAAGAATATATTATAAGTTATAACAGTAACCAGGGGTATCATAATAATCAGATGGATAATCACTTGCCTTATAACTTTCATTTCTGATCTTTAAAGCCCAATAGTAAAAAAATCTCCAAATAAACAGTGGTTTGAAACTTGACATCGAGAGCTTCAAGGATTTAATTTGGGATTGATATGAAGTTATAAAATAAATTTTCAAAGATAATGGCTCTGCTGTTTATTTTTTTCTATTAAGGGTTTTTTAAGTCTTGTAACTTGAAAAGTATTGCCATTTAAGCAGGATAATTTGGCAAGGAAGTTGTTCATAATACTTTTTAGTTAGTTTTTGCCTTATATATATGTTTTTTTTTAAAATTGCCAAGACATTTGAGTTGGAAAAATGTTCTCCACACAGGTATATACATGTAGATTCTTAGCATAATCTGAAATAAAACACTTACTCCATAAAATAAATTTTCATGTACCTACTCCTCAAACATGCTCACAACTTCCTAAACACATCCCCGTTTTTTCTTCCCTAGAAATGAAGCATCTATCTGATTTTGCAGGTATAGCAACAGGAAGTCAGTCTACAAAAAATTATGGCAAGATTATTGCTACTTCAGCTTGCATTTTCAAAACACAAATAGTTTAACATGAATTTTTAACATCAATATAGCACTTTTCAAAGTAGATATCAAAGCCTCTTCACAGAATCATCACTGAATCATAGAAACATGGAATGGATTAAGTTGGAAGGCCCTAAACATCATCTGCTTCCAACCTCTCCTCCATGGGCCAGGGCACCTTCCACTGGATAAGGTTACTCAAAGCCCCATCCAACCTGGCCTTGAACGCTTCCAAAGGTGGGCAGACACAACTTCTCTAGAAAACCTGTTCCAATGCCTCACCACCCTCACAGTAAAGAATTTCTTCCTAATATCTAATCAAAATCTACCTTGCAATCTGAAGCCAGTCTCTACGTTGTCCTATCACTTTGATGTCTTGCAAACAATCCCTCTAACACTCTTGTAGATCCCTTCAGGCCCTGAAGGGCTGCCACAATGCCTGCACAGAGCTTTTTATTCTTCAGGCTGAAAAACATCAACTCTCTCAGCTTCTTTTCATGAGAGAAATGCTCCATCCCTCTAATCATCTTCAGGACCCTTCTCTGGACTCACTGCAGGAAGTCCACGTTCCCCTTATGCCACGGTCCTCAGAGCTGGGCACAAAACTCCACGCGAGCTTTCATGAGGGAAGAGTAGAGAGAGAGAATCACCTCCATCAATCTGCTAGCCACGCTACTTTTGATAGAGCTCGGGATACAGCTGTTTTCTGGGCTACAAGTTCACATTGATGGCTTGAGTTGAGCTTCTTTTCAATCAACACCCTCAAGTCCTTCTCCTCAGTGCTGATCTCTTTCCATTCTCTGCCCAGCCTGTGTTTGTGCTTGGGATTACCCTGCCCTGCATGCACTTGGCCTTGCTGAACTTCATGAGACTCACATAGGCCCACCTCTCAGGCCTGTCAAAGTCCCTCTGGATGGCATTCCTTCCCTCTAGCATGACAATCCACCACAAAGCTTGGTGTCATCATCAAACTTGCTCCCCGTCCTGTTTGTCGCTGAAAACGCTGACAGGTACACTCAATCTCACTGTCTTTGTCACCAACAAAGATGTTAAACAGTGGCATGATCTTGCCTGTTACAGAGGTAGGAGACTAACAGGCCTGTACTCTGTGGGTCTTTCTTTTTTCCTGTTTAAAAATGGGAATTGATTCTTCTCCAGTCAGTGGGAATGTCACTGGATTTCCAGAGCTTCTCAAATATGATGGATTGTGGTTAAGAAAAGTTCCACCATCTTCAGATTATGAATGGGTAAACAGCATAGAAAGAAAACTCAAGTTGCTGTCCAGTGTCATACAAGGAGAAGAGAAGTCTTCTTCAAAATAGTAACTCTGATGTTAACATGGCTTTGGTCAACAGAGTGCCCACAGTTCCTAGAAAAAATGTTGTCTTGTATACTGAGCTAGAATGAGAAGGACATATTTTTTAAGGGTCCCCCTCCCCCACCCCACTTCCCCAATTCCTTTTGACTCCTGTGTACTAATGGATGTAGATTTATATACAGAAAGGGATAAAAACTCTGCTGTATTTCCAAAGTCTGCTCACATATCTGGATTAGTGGTCCTTACCCCAAGATCAACATATTCAGATGGAGATATTATACATCATATGTTTTCAAAATATTGTCCCTCTCGCTTTTATACTGTTCAGTATGAGATACATCATTTTACCCTGGCTGGTTAATCAGTCATGAAGTTACCTATTAACTATTAGCCAAAGTTTATCTGAGAGGGTTTTCTAATGAGGCTATTCAGGCCTTGGCAGAAAATATTTCCTCATGAATCTACATTGGAAATGGCTTCAGGGAAGGCATCTCTTAAAAAAACAGTGGTATAGATTCCAATTCCTAATAGCCAACAAGCAAACCAATCCAGTGGCTCAGTGGGGTGGAGTTAGTGGCAGCCTTCTTTAGTTGGGAAAGATTTACAAATGGCTTCATGGTGCAGGTAATAGTTCTCAAATAAATTGAGTTGTGGCTTCATTAAACAGCATCCTTTACTTCTTTTTCCCATTTGCCTGAAACAGCCATAACTAGGATTAAGTGGTGTGTGAGAATATAAAATAGAGAGACAGTCTCCAGAACTGCAGACCCTAAAGCTTTGTAGGGATTTAAAGATTATAACCAACATTTTGACCTGGCAGTAGATGGGTAGCCAGGGAAAAGCATGGATTCTGAGTGCAGTGTACCATTCTGATAAAATGAACCATAACATTCAATACCAGATAAAGCTTCCATGGACATTGGCCTCTCAATGTTATGCAGTGTGTCAGCTCTACTCTTTGAAGACATTAATGCTGTAACATTTCCTCAGCATCTGATACCTTGGCAATTTAGTTAAATAACCCAACTTCAGTTACCATCACTGTGCAGATGAATCATATACATGTATCTCTAATGCTCTGTCCTGAAACTGATCTTTGTGTTGAAAGGCTAAACCTTTATATCTCTTCATGGATGCGGCTTTCAACTTGAGTGCAACATGACTAAGAAAAATCTTGTTCTTTCTGCTCCAGACTTTTCTGTGTTGCTATAAGCAGAAGCACCATTCTGCCTGCTATTCACACCACTAACATGGAAGTGACCTATGCTTCATGCCTTCGATTTTCAGTCTTCATGTCCAAGCCATGGGTCAGCTTTATATACTATGGCATAAGAACTAAAAAAAAAACACCAGATGGAGCAGGCAGCTAGGGAAGGTCAAGAAAATAATGAGACCATATTGGTCTTTATTACAACTATTTTGCAGATCCTGGCAGGAATGGCAGGTTTTCAAGAGAATCCTCTCTATACAAGTCTTCAAGTGATTCTGTACTCTTTATCACCTCAGAAAAAAGCCCTACTTGTCTTCATGTACAAGGCCCAGCCAGTGCCCACTCAGCACTGATTCAATAGCTAAAAGGTGCATGTTGACTTCCAGCAGGTCAACTTTCAAGCTTTTGAGCTTTCTTCTGTACTGGGCCTCCAGGATAAGAGAAAAAGACATTGACTCTACACATTATCCTCTCATTGTCCCCGAAACTGTGTCTTTATGACATGGTTTTCCTTCTGCTCTGTTTCATGCAGTCCCAACTACAATGCAGTCCTGGTCCAAAGCTAGAAATGGCAGATGATTCATCAATATTGTACTCAGCATCAATTTCTCTTAGCAGCATCTGAAGTGCCTTTTCATGGCTGTGACAAAGCAGGCAGAATTCAAGAGGAATGAAGATGAGGGAGAAACCCTTTGTCCCCTGCAGTGGTGTCAGGCCAAGGCAGTTGAGAGTTTGGGTCCTTCCAAAACAGCACATCAGAAAAGAAACTAATTTTTGTCCCTGAAGGCAATTGTGCTGAGATTACAAGAGAATAGCTGAAATCTTTTACTGGACCGTTTTTTCCACCAACTCCTCCCTTCACCTTCTCATCAAAATACATTTTGGGATCCATTTTCTACTTTTTTGCTAAAAGAATGGAAATTCTTAACATTTTTCAATTAGGGGTATGTTGTTTGGGTTTGGGTTTTTTTCCACAAAAATATCTTTAGGGGTATGAAAAATATTTTGAAAAATATTTAATTTAATCTTTTTCTCTGAATCCAAAAGCAAAGGTGATGTGGCAAACCAGGATCTGCATGGAGGAGCTCTGTGTACCATGGAAAAAGTGGTAGGCAATGGGAGCCTTTGAACTCTAAGTCTATTGGAGATGCCCTGGTTCAATAAGAAATTAATTCAAAGAAGTCCTGTGGCCTGCATTATGCAGAAGGTCAGACTAGAGGGTCACAATCATCTTTTTCAGCATAATAATCCATGAATCTGTGAGACCTACCATCTTTTATGGTTCATTTCTTCTAAATGCCAATGTTTATTTGTAGCTCTAATATTATTTAGTATAACATATGTGGTTGGCAGGGTAAGTAAATGCTAACATTTTTGCTCAGATTTTTTTCATGAAAAAAACAGAAAATGAGTAATAGATGATGTGATGAAAACTCATCTCAGATGTGGACCTAAAAGAAATTCTAACTTACTTCTCTTTCACCAGATTGTTTTCCTAGGCTAGAAGCTTTTGTTTTTAAGATAATTTAACAGAGTCTACGAGAGGATCTTGAGCTTTTGTATAGGATCAGGCTTCAAGAAATTTGATTTAAATATTATCAGAACTTTAAATATATCTGTCACATATTTTTGGCAGTTAGAAGCCACCTTTATTCTGGGTAATGATGATGGTTTGACTTTGTTTGATATTTCTTTTTTAGCCAAAAGAAGGGTGCAACTTTCTTTAATTGTGATCCTCATCAACCATTTGGCCCAGTAATATTATGCAAATTGAACTCTTCAAAAATTAATGCTAACATTTATTAAATAATGCATCATACAATAAGTTAATTTGAAATTCTAAGTTGAACTCCCTGCTCATAAGAGAGGGATATTTTCTTCCCTGTGCCATCTTCATAAAACATCTTTATAGACTTTCTAAATACCTTGAATGTCGTTCTTGGGTTTTGACAAATTGATCTCTACTGACGCTATTCATAAGGAGACATTTTCTCTGCAACAGAGCTTTAAGATATTCTATTCTTTGAATTCCCTCCATTCCCTCTATTTCCACATAATTATTATTATTTTCTTATTCTGAGAACTTTGGAGAAATGTATTGATGAAAAGTAATTTAGTAAAGATGTAAAAGCTCAGAATACACATGAAGACATCTTCTGCAAATCAGCAGGAATTTTGCACCATTATAGGAAACACATGTTTTTTACCTGGACATAATATCATCCTGAAGGACACATTGCAACATGTGGAAGGATGACCACTTGGAGGATTGATTTATGTATATATCTTTATATCTTTATATAATTTATATATTCATTTAAAGAAATGCTTGAATGTTTTTATTCATGGTTTTGGGGAAAGCAGAACTGGGTCCTGAAAGTAGGTAACAATTTATACATATGTTCCTTTGGTTTGTCAAAAGCAAATGTAGATTTCCCCATTTGCCTGTGTTTAACCCTCTGAATGCTTTCTGAATATGCCTTTTCCTAAGTCCTGCTTGGAGTTTGTCCCTTTTTCTCACATGTTGAATGCAAACATGAGTCTGTAACTTTCCACTCATCCACCGGCCATGACTCAGGTAGGTGGTGAAAGAGAGGCTGTTAAAATAACTGAGTAGAAATAAAAGCAGCAAAAGGTAGGAAGGGCTGTTCCGTAGGAGAGGGTCTTTGCAAACACAAATCAAGATAACAAAACCAATCCTTGCTTGACAATTAGCAAAGCCCTGAGAAAGCAAGCTGCAGTTCTCAGCCTCCTGGAGCCCCTGCTCACTCACCAGAGGCAGCTGAGGCAGCTTTAACCTGCTGTGCTCCTGCACGCTGCTGCATCGAGAGAGCAACACAAAAGTCAGTGTTTGGAGAAAATGCATTAAATTTTTTTTTAAAAACCCATTATATATATTTTTTCCTTGACATAATATTGTCACTAAAATGCATGGGGGGTGTTATCAGCAGAGTAATGAGTTTAGCTTACTTCTTTGCTTCCAGCATCTTAAGAATGTCTTCATGCTTGTGTTTCAGATGAAGACAGACCTTCAGTTCAGGCTGTCTTTACCAGTAGTACCTAGTACTGTTTGCCAAAGTAGCCCCTTTGCCAAGCAGCTCCATAGCAGTGGCAGCAGGTACAGGTAACTGGGAGCAGAACACCTGTGTGGAAAGTGACAGCTTGAAACATCTCCAGCCTGTTTCATCTTTCTTCCTTTTTACAGCCTTGGTGGACTGAGATAACAGTGAAGTTAAGGGATATCAAAAGGAAGCTGAAGTTTTGCTTGTGACTTGAGCTGAGATCTGGCTCCATCCAGCATGTCAGGAAGCAGACATTGGCTCTTTGGGCTGAAGCTGGAGGTGCCTTGGCTATCTCAGTCCCTGGAGTGCTACTGCTTTTAGAAACTGAGGGGTCTGGCCTGTTTTTTAGCCTGATGAACTTCTCTACTGGGGAAGTGCTTTTGTCTTTTCTGTTTCTCTTGACTAAATATCACTTTAACAGTTCAAAAGGCCACTACTTTATAAGTGGAAAAATGTGATCTATTTGAGTATGATGGGCTCCTATGTGAGCACAAATGATTTGGCAAATTTTGAAGAGAGAACATGTGGCCTGAATAATCAACAAGAGGAATTCACAATGGTTTGGCTTGGCTTGCCTAATTTTTTCTCTGATTTGTCTGTTCCTATAACTGCCACCTGTTCTTTTGTTTGCCTGTAGATCTGCTTTTTTTTTTTTTTTAACAAGAAGACACACAATGATAATTTAACTTTCTTCATAAAATAGAAGTTATAACTTCACTGCTTCCAATGCTTTGGTGATGAATCATAGCCTTTAAAAAGATGTTAAGTGTAGCATTCCTGGTGATGTCTATCACCCTCCTTGCATAAAAATTTCTTGTAGTTAATTATTTCCAGTGTTTAGAACATTATGCCATTTCTACTTGGATTTTTTCTGGCTTTACCTGCCATATACTGAATTTTGTTCAGTCTTTAAAGGTAGAAAGAGCCCTCTGCAAGCAGAGACCTTCTGCCTCAGCATTTACTTATAAGCTCTGATCAAGTTGCTTCTTTTCCCTTCTCTTTGACAAACTAAAGAAATAAAGGTTTGTATCTCTCTACCAGGGGAGATCTGTACTATCAGTCTATTCCTGTACTATTCCTGTGTCCCTTAACCAAGCTCCTTGCAATTTTTTGAGGTTCAGTGTTAAGTAATAGTTGCACTAAGCCTATAACACCTTAGTTTTAAGAATATTCACATATATAGTCAGATGAAGATGTCATCTGAGCACATATTATCAATCTTGCGTAAGAACGTGGTTCAGCTTCAAATTCAGTGGTGCCAAAAACTTCTGAATTTTTAATTCATATGGGGAAAAGCTGTATCATATCACTTAAGATTCCTACTTTTAATTGCAATTTCTGCTGCAAAATATCTACAAATAAACAAATTGAATTGAGTTGTGTTAGTAACAATAGATGAAGAAAGATGGTTGAATCCTACAGGGAATAAATAAAATCTGCTTCCCACAGGAAAGAATCAGTTTTCAAAGATAACAAAGGCAGGGCAAAATGGAGATCATCTAGCTTCCTTGGGCATACTGCGAGGTGAAACTATACAGGTCATGGCATTTCTTTGGAGATTTGTTTTGAGATTCATTTTCATTTCTAATCCAGTGCATGAGAGAGAGGTCAAATGAATTGAAACAAACCCATGCTTCTATGAAGCCATTTGCTATGAAACTCCACCTGCTACAGAGGAAGAAATAGCTTTGATTTTAATCACTTTTAATCAAATCACTTAGTCAAACCTCTCCATCTTCAAAACGAATCCTGCTGAGGGAGTGTGTGAGCCTACAGGACCACAAAGAAAAGTGGCAATCTAGTTGGAAAATGCTTCCTATCATTTTGGCAGAATTGAAGACTGCTTTGATTCACAGCAGTATAGACCTGTTTATTTTTGCATGGCCTGTATGTCCATGGTGTAATCATTACACTTAATTCTTGGTGGTAATAAAGAATGTATAGCATCAGACTTAAATCTTCAGTAGCAAAACACTCGAAGTCATACAGTTCAGTTCACACATGCAACGTATACTCACACAGTTTTAACTCACACTTAATCTAATGAAGTAACCAGCTTCACCTAATGCTCTCTCAGTAGCAAAGACTGCCAGTTTTGGGAGCTAGAACTCTTTTTTCTTGATTCAGGGAGACAGTCCATGGCCTGCCAAGTGATTTAGGTGCCTTCTTTCCCTCTGCCTCTTTTCTTCCTCACAGAAACTGCATATAAATTGTAATTTCCTCTACAAGTCCTGCCTGTGTTATATTTCCCTTTTTGTGCAGCGCTCTACATATGGAATTCATTTATTTCTCTGCCCAAACTCAGGTATTCCCTATGCATTCACTACAGAATATTCCGTCAAATAATGCTCTGTATCTTTACTTATCACACATAGCATTGTTTCTTTATGGATCATCCACCCAAAAATTCTCTTCTACATGACTAGGAAGAAAGAGTGACATTGCCAGCTTTTATTTTACCTCAGCTGTAGACTTATGTATCTTCATTTCTAACAGTGTTTTTATTTCTTAAATGGGACTTCAGCAGAATTCAGTCCAAAACACATGAATATTCTTTTATTCTCAACTAATTTTTTCTCATGTATCTTTAAAGACTTTTATTCCTTTCTTAATTCCTTCCTTTCCTCCTTTCCTCCTTTCTTCCTTTCTTCCTTTCTTCCTTTTTTTCTTCCTTTCTTCCTTTCTTCTTTTTTTTCTTCCTTTCTTCCTTTCTTCCTTCTTTTCTTCCTTTCTTCCTTTGATCCTTTCCTTGACTTCAAAGTGGCTTGACTATTAAGATTTAAAAAGTCAGAAATAGCTCTGGGTTTTTAATACAGCTTCAAAATTACTGTGTTTTTCCACAGAGCTCAGTGCTACTCTTTGTGCATGTGTGACTTGGTATACGCTGACATGTTTGTCTTCTGGTACAGGATTTTAAGATTCCTTCAGTCTGGCAAAAGAGAACATAGATTGAGTACACACAATTGGGTTTTAAATGTTGGACATGTGCTGTGCTATCTTTTTCTGTAGTGCAGCAGTAAATTCTTCCTATCACACTGAGAGGTAAACATGTTCTATGTTTCAAGTTTAAAAAAAAACATAATTAAAAACACCTCTTATGTTACCATATATGTATGTAGTACACACCTTCTATTTCTATAGCATACAGTGTAGAATGAGTAATGTGATTACTCTAGATCTAGTATAGGACTCCTCAATATGAATTATGTCCATGCAATGGTTTTGTATATCTATCTTTTATTATGTGGCACAATTTGCTTTATTTTCCTTAGGGCTCAGCTTGAGCTCAGTTACCACCTCTGATTTTTGTGTGGATAATAAAATATTTATAGCCTTCAAAATTAGGTGCTGAAACAGTGATTAGTGTGGTATGAATGAGCAACTGAATAGATAAGGGAGTGACATTTTGCACATGCATTACCACATAGTGAACTTATGCACTCAAAATCCCAGTTTGTGTATATGCACATGCTCGTGATTCCAATTTAGCTGTTGCTTTCTTCTTACCCGTGATATTCCTCCTGCAGTTTTACCTACCCACTGCATTCTTCTGTTTGGAAGATATTTGGCCATGGTAGCTCTTCTGTGTGGGATACAGAAGGTACAGGATATCAGAATATCAGGCAGGATATGATTTTTCTAAGCCTCCATTCAAATTACTGTGGGATTGCCTGGATGCAATTTTCTGTGTGCTTTCTTAGGAGGATGATGCCTTAAAAGCCAACAGACCCCAAGAAGCCTGTGATGCTCCAGAAGTGCCTTTGACCAGGTCCCTTTGCCAAAATATCTTCTCCCCACTCCACATCCTATACTGCACTCCCAGTGACCACCTCTAACTGTAGACAATTTCAGTGTCTTACAGAACACATATAAAAAATTTTGGAGACAATTCAGTTCAGAACTACTGTGCTAAGGTAAAGAAACCTTTAAAGCCACTCATCTTTATCACTGAAATTTTAGGATATAACCTTAGTTTCTATGTCTTGTAGACACAGTAGTGAATTCAGTTCTTGCCTGCTTGAAATTTGTCTATTTAAAGGGCCCACGAAAACAGACACTGCTTTACACATCCAATCATATCAGAAAGGTATAAGCTTCTTTAGTCCCTGAAGATATTAGATGCAGACTTATTTCTGCAAGGAAGTACCCCAAAGTACATTGGGGTTGATCACAGTAAGCAAATTATCTGCTTGCACAGAGGCTTTGAGAATATAACCATATTCTAGCATAATTCATTAATCTGCTCAGTATTTTTTTTAATAGGAACACGATTTCTTAATGTTATGTCCTTGAAAATTGTTTTGGTTATTTTTTGTCAACAAGCTTCTTCTATCAAAAACTGTGTTTTAATAACTACAAAGAAATTACAAATGATCCTACCACACTGTGAGTCTTTGAAAGTAGTAGATAACTCAGCCAAAGAATTGATCACATGATACTGACCCAAAGGACTCGTCATTTGCATGTTTCTTTAAAACTGAAATGGTACTAAACTAAAATATCCCAGCTACTGCTGTGCATGATTATTCCTCTTCTAGTATCCTCTTTTTCTTACTGCTTAAAATCACTGTTTTATCCCTCCCCAGAAGTAACACTGTCATTTTTGTGGCATATACATGTAATATAATAAACTAGCTCATAGCAATAAGATTAGCTGAAGCCACATTTATTTTCCCAACCAAGTTGAGAGGATTTGGAAAGGAGATGCAGCATTGATCATACACTGTGTTTTGCCATTGAATATCTAATTTAATATTAGTTAAACTTGATCAACAATTCAAGAGTTTAGGGTCACATTATTAACAGAAAACATCAATCCTTTGGATAATTCAATTAAAAAACATCAATAAAAATCTAATTTCAGAAGTCACTAGTATACCAATATACCATATCCGGCAGACAGAAACTGCTCAGCCACCATTGAATCATTGCCTGTTTTAATAAGTATTCAGAAATTATACTGAGACTTCAAAAGAAATTGTAAGGAATTGTTAGCAGGTTTATTAATGTTTTATGTTTTATTAAAAGTTTGGGTGTACATTTCACAATGAGCAACATCAAAAATCAGACTTTCTGCCTGTAATTTTGCTTCCTCCTGTCTTTCTGCCTTTGGGATTCGCTCTTTTCCTTTCATCAGCTGCCATTTTCAGCAGCATGCAGTAATTTCATGGCTCATTGCAAGCGCTGAAAACCTTTGAAACCACAAATGCTAACCTACCTGGCCTGCAGCCATTTAGGAAGAGATTAATTTAGCAAACAGAAGCAAAACACTTTCTACTTCTAGCCTGTGCATAATTTCACTTCTATCTATATTTATTTTACAGTGAGCAGCGTAATGACAATTTCAGTAATTGCAACTCTGTAAAAATTTGCCTACCTAGCTTATCTCACTATCACAAGACTGTGAGTCAGTCAGATTAGAAAAAGTACAGCATGTGAAACTACGTTGGTTGCCTTCCAAAAAAATATGTGCCTTATATAAAATTTAAGTGATGCTTTGCACTTATTTGTATACCTATCTACAGGACAATGGATTCTCCATGATGTTTGCTTGAGATGCGTATGCTTTTTTAATGCACTGTGATTTATGGGTGCTTTTCCCATACAAAAAGATCAGCAACACTAGTAGGCTGCAAGTGCCAGCCCATTTCTACAGACTTAGTTACAAATGGCTGTTATGGTGCTGTCAAGCGATTTGAACAGAACTGA
Organism: Lanius collurio; assembly: GCA_020086605.1. Taxonomy (NCBI): domain Eukaryota; kingdom Metazoa; phylum Chordata; class Aves; order Passeriformes; family Laniidae; genus Lanius; species Lanius collurio. Next base: position 47,924,489 of record JACBWW010000003.1, read on the forward strand.
AAGTCCATCTGGGGCAAATCTAAGCTATCATGCTTGGAACGAATTCAAATTCAAAATTAGCCTACAAATTGTTAGCTGAAAAAAAAGTTCAAAATGTTTTATTGTTTCTAATTTGACTCAAAGATCAAATTATCTAAGTAAACACAGAAACTTTTCTTCTAATCCATTTTTTATTCCATTTGACCAGCATATTCAAAACAAGATGCATAGAGTCAAGCTTATAAATATTTATTCATCCAGTAAGACAAAAACTGCTTGATTTTCCTGTTCCCCTGTGATTTGTCTCAGTGCTGAGTATCCCACTTCTTACCAAGTTTGTTGAGCATTAAGGTTCCTATGTTTATTCTCTGGCAAATGTAAATGTTACAATAATTCAACCCAAAGCCTTTGTTGCTATGTGCTGTGCAAAAAAAAAAAAAAGTAGCAACAAAGAGTTGTTGTAGAATTTTCAGATATAAAGGAGAAAAAAATTTCTTTGCAATTTCTTTACAATTCTCATGTCTGACTTTATAGCCAGCATGATGGCCTCAGGTACGAGGAATCCCTAAGGTATCTCACAGCTCCTGACTTCTATATTGGTATCCTGGCACTGGTAGCAGGGCAATCTGGTGCTGCTTTCTGGCAGTCATTGCTCCAGGCTGAGCTGGTTGGAAGGGATTTCAGCGACCTTGAATGACCTTGTGGATGGCAGTCACTGGGTAATGATTTTGACTGCAGGATTATGCAGTGGTACTTCCCACCATGAGGGGCTGCAAGAAGATTGCTGCCAATGACACGGAGGGAGATGGAGTCAGAGGAGAGAGTGGGGTCCTTAGTGTTGGAGATGAAATGGTTTAAGGGGCACAGCTCTCCAACTTTTTATATGAGAGTAGTGAAAGGGTAATTGAATATCATTCTTAGCTTTCTTTGCTGCAATTCAGATACATTTAGATCATCAAAAGGAAAGTGTGCAGCATTAAACTTGTTTATGCAGTGTTTTTATAATAGCTAATTCATTTAAGCATACAGATACACAGACGGCAGTGGGATGACTGGCCAACCCACACAGATGTACACCTCCAATCTGGCATCCCATAACATTCATAAAATATGTCAACACAGCCTGGATTCCTTCCATAGTTTATGTTAAACTATTGGTGTTCATATCATACAAGCAAAATATTTCATGTTGTTAAAATTTGTGTCCCTAGTAAATAAATAGAGAAACTAAACACATTCTCCCTAAATGCACAAGCCGTGTGCAGCAGCACTGAAGCAATATGTACTGCTTGTACTTCAAATAACATTTCAGAAATTAACATTTGCAAAGCTGTTTATCATGCAGGCAAGTGGTAAAATGGAGGCTCCTATGTTTTATTAGTATTCTCCTTTAAGCTGTAATGTCCCTAGCACAGTGGTCTCTTTACTTACTAGGTTCCCAGTGCATGGGACCACGCATTAGAGCAAGCAGGGAGGAAAAGGATGAGATGAGGAATGTGGCTAGGCAAGGGGAGTCCCACGGCCTAGTGATGCCCCCATATTGCTGCCCCTTAGCTTTGCATTGTCCCTTTCACTCCTCCTGAGTCCCCAGCTACAGACACCAGCAGTTGGCATAAACCATCATTTTTTGGCATGGAACGTCCTTGAGCTGTGGGAAGGCAGCAGCTCCACTGAATATGAGTGAGTGCAGATGCTCTAGTGCAGGATAAAGGCCAAGAGTGAGTCTGGTGTTCAAGGTGTAAGAATAAAAGCTGAATCCTATTTTTAGACCAGAATTCATCCAGCACCCTGAATGTAAAGTATGTTAATAGACAGAGTCCTCATGAACCATGGAGTACTTGACAAGTCTTAGGACAATGTTGGTTCCCTTGCACATGGTAGCAGTTATCCCACCTCTCCTCAACAGGATTATCCCACCCCCACTTTGCAGAAGACCATGATGGTCTCAGCAGCCGTGAAGAGTCTTTGAGTAGCAGAGCAGGTATTTCCCTTTCTAAAAAGGAGGAATTAGAAGGGTTGTTGCAGAGTAATAAGCAGTGGCTCCTCCTGGGGGCCTTTGATATTTTGGTGCTTGACCAGGTTTGGGTTTTGACTTGTTTTCAAGAGATCTTTTCCAGACATCTTTTCCAAATTTCTTAAGCATGGCTGCTTAAAATTTTGCACCTCCCTGCACCTCTGATATTTATGTATTTTCCAATTATACAACACATATTTATATGTTATCCAATTCTGAAATATTATTTTTGTATTTATATTTAGAGTGTTAAATTATACCACTAATAAATTATGTCACTAGTATCAAACCATGTAAAGTAAAATAGATTAACATAGTACTGTGAAACACTATAATATATTAATATGCAGTAAAATAGATCCATTGCCATTATGTTTAATGAATAATATTCCCTATTAACACACATCTCTGCATTTAAGTAATTCCAGAGCTATGACACAGAACAATCAAATGAATACATGGTAAACAAGCTATCATTTTGCTTGGGCCGTGCAATGTAAAATACTCAGTGAAATTAGTAAGTGCTGTCTGCAGAGGCATCGTGGAACTAAGCAGATATTCAGGTATACCTTCATCTTTCCCTGAAAAGAAAACATGTCCTTCAAGGTACAGGACTAGTGTGGAGGGAAGAAAGCAATATTTGATTGTTAATACACAGATGCAAAAATACACTGCTGTTAGACATGCAAAAGTCAGTAAAACCACATGCTGCTTGGAAAAGATTGAATTATCTTCAAGCACTACCATCTAATTAAATATGTATATATTTCTAGGGCCTGAGCTCTGGAAAGCATTCCTATTGAAGAGGGAGTTTAAGTATATGTTTAACTGCAGAATGGGGGCTTGGAGGAGGTATTAGTATGTGCAGTCAAAAAGTACATTCACCAGACGAGAAAAAACTTGTTTCACAATCAAGACTGCTGACAGTTTGCTATAGGGTAATCAATTGCTTCGTTTCATTACTTCATTTGAAGTTGGGGTTTTTTTTCTGTTAGATGGTGCAAAACATTGTTAGAATCAAGTAAATCATTCTTTTTGATTAACAGATGGCTTGAGACTAGCAAAAAAAGTATATTTTTTTTCATTAAAGAAGAAACATTCCTTGTTGAAACCTTCTATGTTACAGTTCATCCAAGGGAAAATTTATTAAAATGAAATTATAAACTTGTGAATACCAGGATTTATAATGGAAACATGGATGTAGCCATAACTATAACCATATGAACTATGCTGCTATTATTTACTATGGTAACATTATAAAAAAAGCTACACTATTTGGGCCATTATCCTTACAGTTTTCTTTTCAATACAAATCATTATATTTATTATCTGTCTTCTTGTATAGAGGGTACAGAAAAGGCCAATCAAAAGCAGAAGAAGCTAGCTTTTCAAAAGGAAATTGGACCTATTTCTAATTCTTCTTCTTTATCAAATACAAGGAGTGCAGACTTTTTTGAGAAAAATTGTTTCATGTAAGATAAAAGTGCAGATTATTGGTGAGAAAATGACACACTTTTCCCTACATCTTGAAGATTCTTGGGTGATACTGCCAGTTTTCCTAAGAGATTTTTTCCTTACTCACAAATGCATTTCCTCACAGACTTCAAGCAGCAGGTGCTGTGGCTCTGAGTATTTATTTGGGAATATACTGCATAATTCAGCTATTGTGACTTGAAGAGATGTCTTAGAAATGTACTGCCTTAGAATGAATATTGTACAAAGTACTGGAAAAATTGGTGTTTTTAGAAGGAAGCCTTTCTAATTTACAAGGTGAAGAAAAAACTGAGTTTGTGTTTGTTTCTCTCATCACTTCTTTCTTTCTCTGAGTCTTGAAAAAATATGAATCTCAACACTATTATTCCTACTTCCTTGGAAATTGTTCTAAACATATCTGAATTTCTGTGAATTTCTAATTGTCCCAAATATACCCATATTTCTGTATATTATCAGAGTTAATGACAGTAGTCTAGTATGGACACAGAGCCCCAGTGCCTGGCTTACACATTTGCCTTTATAATTATGACTAATTATAAAACTATAATTAAAAAACTATGTGTGCCAGTTTTTTAACTCTTTCAAGCTGTAAAAGGGATGTGGTAAAAGTTACCTCTGTCTTATGGACTGGACAAGATGTGATACATGTACAGAAAATCTTCAATGTAAAGCATAAAAAAAGCCTTGAAATTTTATTTAGAAAGTGTTTCATAACTGTGGACACATCACTAATCCGAGATGAAACATCAATATATGTGGAACCTCTTTTTTTTCTTTTTCTTCTGAAACACCCATTTACTTAGACATCAGTTAAATATAGCACAATATGATTAATCCACATTTATAGTCACTTTTTAATGTGTTCTATTTATCTATGGTAAGATATCATGCATAAAAAGCACAGTTGGGTACTGTAGTAAGTCAATATTAATACCAGTGTTTTAATACTATTATCTGCATGACAACTATGCCTAACTCAGTAAACATGCCTGACATTGTAAACATGGCCAATATAGTTGTTAATGCAAAGTTGGCAAATTGATTGACAAATAATAGGTTCAGATATACAGGGCTCTGGGAGACTATGGATCATTTGTTTACTGATACCTGGCAGGATGCTCTGTCTCAAATTCTACCAGTTCAGCTAAAGAGCAAAAAGCCATTCTATGACTGCTGCTTGATGAAACAGTATTCTTGTTTCTCAGGGATTTTTTCAGACTATGCTGCCAGTTAAGGAGTATCACCTCTGCACAATAAGTCTGTGTCACAACTGGAAAAGGATAATGCTGCTAAGACACAGTTGTGTTTCTGAAGTTGAAACACCCAAAGCACTTCACAGCATTTGATGACTGCTCATGACAATTAAAAATCACTTTATTTATTAGGAAAGTAGACATTGAACATAAGAGTTAACCCAAATGGATTTTATTTTATGCTACCTAGTGTTATCTCAGAGTATGTCAATATTACGTGCTTCAAAAGAATGGATAGGAAATGTTTATCAGTAGACAATGAAGGCAAATAGATTGTTTATGACAGTATAGGGAATACATTTCTTGGCAAGATTTCGAAGTGCAGTCAGGAGGGTCATTCTTGTGGCTGCTTTTGTTGACATTCATCATAACTGAACATCTAGATTGTAAAATATGTAGTGTTTTTGCACCAAGTGATTCTCTAGGTACAGCATACTGTGTTTGTACTGGACTTTGACAGCACAGTCACAAAAGACAGGATGTTCAAATACTGCATATAGCACTGCTGCTTCCATTTTCAGTGTTTCTAGAATTGCTCATTGCAATTTACAAATCACTACCAAGCTTTAATTTGTTTCTTTCCCTCTTAATTCTTCTGAGTATACCTGGATATATTCTTGTCAATGTTCATGATCTTCCCTTATTTCTGACATTAAAGCCTAGAATCATATTTTGAAAACAAATACCCAGAACAAGGGTTCATGTACATATCTATAGTAAAATAACTTACAACATAAAAGAAGGTTAGTATCTCAGTTTTAGTTGAGATGCACATTCTCAGACAGTTTTTGCTAAATTATGGTCTTAAAACATTAATTTCACCACATCACAAATCCAGTGTCAGGCAAGGTAAAATCATGGAGTGGATATGATCAAGGAATATTGCTGTTGTGAGGATTACAGGAATATAGCTAGTTTCATAAAAATATTGCATTCTGTATCACCCCATTTTGCATGTTTATGTCTCATTAGTAGGATAGGGAATTCCAGTTTTTACAAGGTCTATAAAAATTGCTGAACAATGGGCAGTGAAAGGAAGCCTGGAGAAGGAAAAGGCTCATCACTACCCAGTCCCTCTATTTCAACCATTTCAGCTCTTATTTAAGCAATACACCAGAACCTTTACAAATAGTCACCAAAAATAATAGTCTCAATGTGTGTAACCATTGTAGATAGTACAGCACATTTTATTTATTACTGAAGTTAATAATGGTATTGTATTTATGAGACTTACAAATGACATTTCCTTTATTTACTACAACTTACGTGGTTGTTTCACCCTACCCTGAGCTTGCACTAAGGAACCTGTTCATGATACTTATCTTTTTCCTTTTAAGTAACCACTGCTTCTTCTCTTTCTGAACAGTCTGGCTTTTTTCAGCTGCTCAATAGATGAGCCCTGCATTGAGCAGTGGTAGCACAGACCTGCACAGCCTCCCACCATGCTTCATCCTTCCACAAAAAAAAGTAGACAGACATGTAACCATATGCAAGATTTAGGCTAGTTAGAGCACACATATTTTTTTTCCTTGCATAGATTCATCACTGGTTGAAAGTGGATATAAAATAAAAGCTCTTCTGATTTGGCATAATCTTGTACCTACTTCACACTCATCAGTGTGAGTTCACAGCTGGTTCAGAGCAAAACAAATTCAGGCATTATCAGCACTGATACATTTTTACAGAACAAAGTATTGTCAGCATGCCACACTCTCTATGTTTGATTAATGTGCATATTCAATACAAATCAGGACAGTCTTTCAAAGAGCTCAGTTCATGTAATTGAGGCCAAATTTTAGGAACTGTTGATTGGTGAGGTGATTTTGAAAATGTGGCACTTTATACAGAGATCGGTGCCTGGCTGGTTTAATGTCATACAAGATGTCAGAGATCCTTTTGTGCAGATCTGTTGTTTGAAGATGCAGTCTTCAGATGCACACAAACGAGGGGGGAATCATCATTGCTCCCATATATGCTTTAATAACAAACATGAATTATTGAAATATCACAACAGTCCTGTGAAGCAGATAGTAACACACTAGTCTGAAAGACTCTAAACTTGAAGAACTCAATTGTGAAAGAAGAGTAAATATCTTTGACTCCTGATTTGCCATCCAAAACGCAGAGAAGAAATTTGGGATGATCTGTGCAAACTTTTAGGTGGCATTAATGAAGTCCAAGAAAGTTCAACTCACAGGATAAGAAGCCAGAAGAAGGAAGCTGGAGGTTCGTGATAGGACAGGGAAACTATGCTAACAGAACAGATATGTAAGGGCCATAAGTTACAAAACCAGAGGCTTATTTCATACACACTTCTCCTTTTGGCCTTTTGGTCTAGCCACAAGACCACAATCCTCTCTCCATTTATTAGAACTATTAGCATTTAAAGCAATTTACATAAAAGAAAAAGTTAAGAAATTTAAAAATACAAATAGAAGAGAAAAATTTTAGCTGAAAATTTTGGGAACTAGAATACAATCAAAATATTTATGTATAAAAAGTTAGCTAAGAATTGATGAGATAGTTAATGTAATGGGTGGAAAATAGAATTTGAACAGTAGATAAAATCCATTTGGATTTCCTAACCATTATATTATAGATACGTTGTAGAAGAAGAAAGATATCCTTACATGAGTCTGAATGTAAATAAACCCTCACTTCCATTTGGCTAAATCAGAGAAGAAAGCATCTTTGTTCCACTACATTTCAAAGGGTATTAAAGAATCTTGGAGCTGCATGTATATGAAAACCCCACCCTCTTCATTGCTCTCAACATTGAAATCCATTATATTCACTAAAAAGGACTTGGCACTAAACTATCTGAAGATTAAAAGTATTTGGAGACACTTAAATCATCAACCTTTACTGATATGTACTTCAAGAGAAATCACCTAATGTTTAGATCAGATACCTACAATCCAATCTGAAAGAAAACTATTAAAATTGTTCCCACTCTCCTTTGTAAGTTTGCCAGTCTCACATGGTATGGTGCATCATGTTGGCATACAGCATGATGCTGCATAAACAACAAGACAGTATTGTACATCATCAGAAATATGTGAAAATTCATTTAGATCTGCCACCAGCTATCAATTTTGACAAGGAATGTATCTGCTCCAGCTTAATTAGAGAGGATGAAAGCAGGGCATACGGGTCAGTCTCCCCAGTGCTCTGTCACAGACATTTTCTCTGTGAAACATTCCACTTCCCACTTCAGTGTCATCAGCCATAACTAATACAACAGCAGTAGTCACAGGTTGCAGATGCAGAGCGACTTAAAAAACGGTATTCATATTTTGTTTTCCAGGTCAGTTGGAGGAATATATTCATCCTTTCCCTTATTCAGTGTCAGAGATGGAATTTTACTGACTTCAGTGAGGACCTCTTGATTCAGAGCTGTGCTAAAGAGACTAA
>JACBWW010000003.1:47932979-48008049 GCA_020086605.1 Lanius collurio
TTCACACAGAATCTTTGTCTGTCATTAAAAAGAAAAAATCTGTTTTCTTCTTCTTTCTTCACGCTTTTATTTTTAAGGCTGCTTTTTATTTTTTCATACATTTCCAAAATGTCAAAGAAAATATATTTTTAAAAAATCCTTTACATTTTCTTATGTCCTGAACTTCATACTGTTTCCATTGCAGTTGCATTTTACAAAGAAATTGCATTATTACCAGCCCACCCAGGTAGTTTGTGACCTGTTCTTTTACTAGTCAAAAGGTGACTTTCATATTCATGTTGACTTTACTCTGTGCCCATTTGGACATTCATTCAGTGAAATAAAATTGCCTTGTAATTATTTCTACTTAGAGAAATATGACAGCTAGAATTTTTATGTTAATTAATCTTTGTGTTTTTTTCATTATTGTGCGTCTGCCTATCATAAATTTCCTTGCAATCCAGTTTTAATGCATTCTATAAATTATTGTGGTTTCTTCCAGGCCCATCATGCTTTGCAAATAGTTGACTTTTCACAGATTTCTGTTGTTTGCTCTAGTACAACCATATGTGTGATTCAGCAGGAATGGTTTGCATGTCTTAAAATACATGATTAGGAGGGTTACTCATCAGAAATGAGCCCATGTCCCGAGCATAATCTTGTTATGACTGTCTGTAAAAAAATTAAAATACATTGTAAAAAGCTAAAAAGTAATATCTAACCCAGGGCATATTGGACTGAAGGGAACAAAGAAGGCATTACATTTCTTTTTGTTTTGCTGGCTCAGTGAAATTAGGAAGCCACTGTTTCCTCACCTGCATGCCCAGTTAAGGGCCATCTGTTTCCTGTTTAAATGTAGTATCTGTTACATGGTTTTTCCAAAACCCCTCTTGTATTAATCAACAGAGTCCCAATAAACAGAAACACCAAATCTTGCTTATCTGCCTTACTCAAGAAAGCATTTTGGTAGCTGCATCTACCACATTTTAACTTTACTGCGATGCTTTGTTTACACCAACACTCGCTTTTGTTCTCTGCACTTCAAAAATTTCTCATCTAGTTCTAGGCTGATTTTGTAAGCTTTCTGCAACAGTCTGAACTTGTAAAATAACAATATGTTGATTTTGTTCACTAATGGTTTTAATCTGGGTCTGGTGTCATATATAGGACTTAAACATCTTCATGCATGTTATTATAAATTTAACACCAAGATAATAAGGTCAAATGCATTCTTGATACATTGCCTTTGATGAAGGTAACAAACAATGAACATGGCCTGTTCTCCTTATTATCATGGTTTAGATTTACAGGAAATCATTTGTGGATGGATACTCCTGGCAAAAAGAATCAATGAGCCAAATTGGTTACTTGGATTGGGGTGAGATTTACACAGAGAAATAATACCTTTTATTATATCAAATAATTACAGTATTATGATGCCACCACAATGAATGCAGACACTATAAATATCAGGTGTCATCTTTAGAAAATAGTCTTTAATAAAGTACCATTATCATTGATATCAGAATACTTTTTCATTTAATTTTAAATAAAAACGAAGATGAATGAATATATGCAAAAAACTAAGGAACAAAAGTAGCTTATAAAAATGACCGAGTGAAGTACTTAATTTCATAAATACATGCACATACACACAAAGAAAGGCTTTGAAGAACTTCATTAAGGTTTTCAGAATCAGCTGCTCAAATGCTAGAAAATATTGCTTGGGCATCAAGCAATCTGGCTCATTTCTTGCATTCATTCTGGTGCAGCCCTTAGCTGCACAGCTAACATCCTGCTGTGCACAAAGCCCTTCCTCATCCATCGCATCTGATGGACAACCCCCACTTCACGAGCTTTTGTTCTGCATTTGTTGTCTCCTCATTGCTCAGTGTATGCTGGGACTGTATTCATAGCACGCTTTTCATACCTTCCCCGAAGGCAGTCAGTTATTTTTGGGTTCCTCTTGGGTGTTCATTGATAGCTGTAACAGCAGTGGGGAGAGCCATGCAACTGCTGCAGTGGCATAAGATAGAGATACAGCACCTGCAAGTGCATGCCATGCAGCGCCTCCTACAAATCCTGCCCTGCCATCAGTGTATTTGAGTACTCTACCAATTTATTTTTCTCAAAAATCTCATCATGTGGGTAATTATAGTGCTGTTATTGTTTACAGACTAAAGATGAAAAAAAAAATGATGAAAATGGAAAGCTTGTTCTAATTGTCAGCCAGATATACCTAGAATCTGATTTTTTTGAATCCTTGGGAGAACTCTGTGGCACCACTGCACACATAAAAATCCCCTTTCATTTTGGTTAGACATAGTGGTTTGCCATTTCCACAAGACAGACATCCCAGTCTGAAATCAGGACCCAGGAAATTAATGCACATACTGAAATCTTATGAAAATTTTGTTTGTGTAATGGTCCAGCATCACTCAATCCTGACACTTTATGCAATACATTTTGCTTTAGTCCAGCTCTTTTCTCTGTTGTCTGAATCATAGAATCATAGAATGGTTTGGGTTGGAAAGGACCTTAAACTTAGTTCCAACCCTCCCTCCTTGGCCAGGGACCCCTCCTATAGGCCAGATTGCTCTGTCCAACCTGGCCTTGAATACTTCCAGGGCAGCCACAGCTTTTCTGGACAACCTGTTCCAGTGCCTCACCCACCCTCACAGTAAAAAATTTCTTCCTAATATCTAGTGTCATTTCATGTCTATTGTGCACACAGACACCTGACCTTTCTTATCCCTCTTCTGATGAGACACTTCGTGCCACTTTTCATTCTGAGGTCTGTGCTCAGGTCCCTGACTCCTCTTGTTTCAGCAGATCACTTGAAAGGTTTCCTATAGCCACTTGTGCCCCCCCTGCCGTGCTCCCTGAAGGCTTCATCCCACTGAGCAGCAGTGCATACATGCCACAGCAAGAACTGGGACAAATTTTGTTAGAGAAGAATTGCTTTGCAATTGCTTTGAATTGGTGGCGGACCTGGGACCAGAAAATTTGCACTGGCTGCACATTTGTAGGAAAGAGGACTTATTTCTGTATCAGTGTTGCCCTTCTATCCTGGTGACTGTAAGGCTCCAGCTGGAGAGCAGGTCATGGGAGAAAATAAGATTAGCTGGCCTGCTTCCCCACCTTGACCACCTACACTGGCATTTATTACCACTTAAGTGGTCTGACTTTCAACCGCAGGTCAAACTGAGACGACAGGCAGCCTTATGCAGGCTGGATTTGTCTTGCTTGTGGCTGGATACAAAGGTCACTTGGTCCAAGCCATAGTCCATGCCTTAGTGCAAAGAAAAGGTGACATTATTCACAGCAGTAACACCAGTATTTTTCAAAAAGACCAATACAGGACTCAATTATCCTTGCTGAAATTTTGTTGAAGGATTCAGCCTAGGTCAGACAGAAACCACATAACATTATTTTATCCCAAACAGATGAAATTTGCCAAAGCTATAAGTCCCTGAAATCAGCAGAGTGTCTGGTAAATTAGAGGACATGTTTCCAGTCCCACTTATAATGCACTGAAAAAACAGTGTGAATGCCAAATGAAAGATATTAAAGCTGGGTCAGAAGTGCATGGCTCAGGACAAGGAAGTTATTTCAGCTTGTGAGTTAAGTAAGTAAGGATAATAAACAGAGACTGGCATAAAGGGTTAAAGCTTATACAGCTGTTTCATCCTGTGTATATTGAACAGAGCTAACATTTTAGTTTACTTAAGCAATTTATATTTCTATAAAATAGGGTAATTTTATAAGTTTATAGAAGCAACAAAGAATGTAAAGCAGAGAAAAGAAAAAGACCCAAAGAAAATTAATGTTTCTGAAGGGAACAAGGATGCTGACAGAAACATGGGGATCAGTTGGTAAGGGGAACTTAGAGATCACAATGCCTCTTTTGGCACCTGAGTCCAACATATAGGTAGGTATGGCTGGTACCTAATGACATCATATCACCCTAACCCTGTAGGTACATCTTCCCTGACACCTCAAGAAAGCAAGAAACTCCTAAATCCAGAGAGCAAAGCACCTAGGCTCACTGCCTATGCCTTAATCACAGGTAAGTCTTCCTCTGCTTAAGCCACCAGTAGGACTGGATCTATCAGGTTTAGGTAACACAGAAAAAGAGGATGGTAAAGGGACTGCATCGACATTTTTACCTGAGAAGTCTATGGCTTTTCTATTAATTTGGACTGTGAAATGTCCAGCTTTAAATCTTTCCTTCATTTTGGGCCCTTATGTCACACCTTTTGGTTCCCCAGAGAATGCTCACGGCTGTGAGGTGACCTGCAATGGAAGCTTCTTTGTCTTATCACATGAATCTGTAGGCAATAATGCAATATTTATTTGGGCCGGTGAATGGATAAAGACAAGAAAATGACTGTAATGTGACTTTTTAGACACTTGAATGAGATGAATATAAATAAAACCCTTTCCTTAAAAAGCTCATCATTCTGCTTTCATGAATGTGATTCTTCATAGCCACCCCTTCTTATTCACTGTAGAGGGAGACCCTGAGAACTGACTAAATCAGGACTGGGAACTCCATTAGATGGCAGGATGCTTTAACATGACAAAGTTCAGCACAGCAGAAAATAAATCTCTCTGTTCACTTCCCCCTTGAGATGACTTCCTTCCTTGTTTCCTGTAGCTGGATATGTACTATGTGGGAGAGGGGGCAGGGTGACTACCTGGTGTAAATCCTTCTCTCTGTTGGTGGATATCTTTAATTAAAATTAACCTTTGAATAGTATATCTGAATTGACATATTCCTGACTTCACACTACTTGTCTCTCTTCTAGTCTTCTGCAGACAGACTGGCAAAGCTGCAATGCATCATATTATCTAACACAGCAAGTGTGCAACCTTCTTCTTATAACAAGTCTTTCCCTGTGAGACTCATATTAAGAGCAAACCTGAAACCACAGATACTGGAAATGAAAATCGAAAAGTTTATTTGAGTAACAGTCCGACAACCTCTGCTTTTCTAGAAGAAACAGCTCAAACAATGTCTGCCTCTAAAGTGCTTCCTGTGCTATGTTTTGGAGCAGCCTCCCTTCTTATGCAGGCAAAAGACACTAACTATTCCATTAAAATTCCTTCTAAAGAATCAGGGGAAGGCCACTAACATGCACCAGTGCAAGTTCACTCATCTTGCAGTTTCACTGTATAGTTCTTCCCTTTAAATCACATTGACAAATTCAGAGTAAATCAAAAGGGTGTAGGAAAAGAGGTAAGCTCGAGTGCAAGCTCTCATTGCTTTCATGTACATGGTGTTTCAAGTCCAACTCTAGCTTATACAACAGAATGTACAAGGCAGTAGTCCCTGAGTTTTCACTTCTGTAATTTCACAGTGGCCAAAGCACTGAAAAATACATCCATCAGCCAAACATTAGCTGCTTTGTTCTTCCCTCTATCTAGCTTTTTTCTTTCATCCCTTCTTTCTCTTTTTGACCTTCTCTTACTCACTTCCAGTTCTTTGTCCCCCTTTCCAGTATTACAATGTCTTTCCCTTCTTACTAAACTTCAGTTGTTCTTCCAGTCACTGTGGAACTTGTTTAGTTTTTCCTTCTTCTTTTGTCATTTCTGTTTTTCTCTTTATAGCATGATTTCTCTTCCTTTTGCTGATCCATTAATTTCTCTGGTCAACCAACTACTTTACTACTTTCTCTCTGTAAAGATTCCATTATCATTCTCTTTTTTTTCTGCCTTCCATCCTTCCCTCATTTTTTTCTTCTTTCTCTTCAGAAGTATTTTCTTTGTCTTTGTCTTAATACTCTCCCACAATATTTCTTCTCTGACATTAATAGAAAAAGTTTTATTCATTGCCTTGCTTTCCCACAAGCTCAGTTCTCTCTCATCTCTCCCTTTTTGACTTCTAAGTACTTAGAAGCCACAAATATCCATATAGCAACTGAGGTAACTTAGTTTGATCAAAAAGTGTTGATCAAATATTCGTGAGATAAATGAAGAGTACAGCTGGACTGACCAGGAGCACAGAGTTTGCTAACATAGAACTGCCCCAGAATAAAAGAAGTTCACCAGTTTTGAGGATCTCAGGAGCTCTCCAGTGCTGTCAACAGCTTAAAGGGGAAACCTGAGGAATGGTGAAGAAATGGATGTGGAAAAGGCAGGGAAGATGAACTAAGGGAATATTAATTTTATAATATGTTTCTTTATGCCTTTCAGGTCATTAACATTTAGGGTCTGTAGAAGCAGCTTGAGAGAGCCATTTACATTTATTGTTCGAAACTTCTCAAAATTGTGTTATGAAGAGCATTTTTGGCTCTGTCAGGTTATTTCTAACATGGGAGAAAAGTTAATTCTTCCCAGAACCAAGTCATTATCATAATTTGCTAGCGTATGTCTATCATAACTATGTTTTTTCTTGGAACCCTTCCAGCAGGTAATTTTGGGAGACCATTTAAGTCAGCCCTTTCTCTCTGCTACATAATGGGAGCATGGGGATTTTGATTACTATTACCCCCTTTTTAACTTTTCAACTGTTATTTTAAAAACCGAGGGTTGGGTTTTTCATTCTTCCAATTCAGCTTTCAGAGTGCAAAATGAAGGTCTGGCACTCCAGGGTGTATGTTAGCTACAGGATAATGTTTGTGGCAGAGAAGTATACAAGGCAAGAAATGGCTTTTGTGGGTGATTAAATACTGAAGTGAAGCTGAGGTGTTTGATAACCACAGAAGCTATTTATTGTGTGTATACTCCAGTGCCATGAACATTATTCCTATTATACAACGAGACAAAAGAAGATTCAACAAACCATAACGAGAGAAGGATGAAGGGGTTTTTTGGTTGTTGCTTTTTTGTTTGATGGAAGTTTGAAAGTTCTAATTCATTTTGTGTTTTTCCTAACATTTCCTTTCATGTTCAAGGGTGGCAGGGGAGGGAATTAAGGCCAAAAGACAGAGATTGGCCTGCAAATGGTGGTAGTGGGGACTGAACTCTGAATAAATACTGTGAGTTGTCATATGTTATCATAAACAGCAGTGCTCACTGTTTTGCCAGGGCTCCAAAAACACCATGCTAATAGTATTCGTAAAAAGCATTCCTTTATGTTGTGACAAATAAGCTTAGGAAAAGAATTAAGTATTATCAAGCATAAAAAACCTCAACAGTGTGATTTATTAAGAAGATAATAGTAATATGCATCTTCTACATGTTCTAGTAATCCTCACAGTAACAGTGAGAGCTCAGGAAATACTGCGAGACCAGGCTCAAAAATGATACTCAGATTCTACGTGGCAATTCCCTGTGGCTTGTTCCCTGCTTGTTTCCTGATATTTCTGTGGAGTATTTTGGTTTTTTGGGATGACCCTCAGTGATCTCTGTCAAGACTGTTCTCAGAAAAAACTGAAAAGTACAATGAGTTTTGAAAAAAAAGAAATCCATCAAAAACACGGAAAACATACCTGTCTCACTGTCATTACTTAAGAGGTGTCAATTCCTCCTTAAATCACTTGAGCTGTTAAAAAGAGCAGAAACAAAATGGTGTAGCTAAAATGACCAGCTACCCATTGGAAACTCTGAGAAGAGGAAATCAGTCACAGCCAACACCACCACTGGTCTTTGTTTGTAGATGTTGCTCATTAAACAATTATGAGCAGACAATGTATTTGTGAAGTGCGAACTCTGTTTGCAAATGGCTTGCCCTAGATAAACAAAGCCTGCTCTGTCGAATCACGAGAAATAATTTAACCATCTGTAGTCACAACCACCCTGTGAGCAGCGACTCACCACTTTGGAGGTGGGGAATTCACAGAGAAAAATGTTTTTTAACAATGGCAAATGTGAATTAACTTCACATTTTAAAGCAGTGTTAATCATGTTACAATTTTCTTTTCACATCTCCTTACTGAAAATAATACAAATTCCACAGGAATATTTGTTACTTTAATGAATTAACATAAAATTACCTTTAAGGTTGACAACACTTGCTGTCTACCCACAGACATTCCTTCAGACTAGGCTGTTTCTAAAAGTTTTTTTTTAAGTCATTAAAATATTATCTGAGCATACTGTTGAGTACAGCTTTGAAAGGTGCTGGACTGTCATCACAAGCTCACCTAGCAAGACAGATTAAGGGGGCTTGCACCTGCCAGCCACAACACAGCAGCAGCACATGGTCCTACTACCCCCTCTGAGGTCCTTCCCTGCCTCTGCTGCACTGGATGACAGTGAAGGCAAGTTCCATCCCTTCCTGTTCATGCCTAGGAAATATTTCCTCAGTATCAATATGTTGTTGCCAGCACATACACAATATGTACCTTACCAAGCACATCTTCTTATTTGGATGATCAATTATTTTAAGTACCTTTGAAATACAAGGGTACAGTTTTGCTCAAAATGGAGGTATTTTCTTATTATTGCTTGTTTTCATGTTTTATATCATTTACAGCATCTAACCATTTATATCTGTTGTTGAATTGTATAAAAAAAAATAAAAATGCACTAATGGAAATTTATTTTGACGCCTAATATAGCCACACAAAACTACAGTATGGACTCAATGATTCTTGCCATTGTTTTTCAGGTACAAATTTCCATATGAATTGTGGGATAATATTTCTGCTCTGGAGTGGAATGCGAGTACAGCTTTCTTTGTGGTATTCAGTGCTAATGTGAATATTTAGATGACAAATAAAGTTCTACTTATTCTAAATTATCTTGAATGACTATAGGATATGAAAACATACTGTTAAATTCAGATGTATCATTTAGAAGAGGGTTTTCATTCTCCTATGATGTGACCTAATTTCAAAAAAATTGAGACTGGGAGTTGTGCTCTCTGTTTTACGCAGCAGATGTTAATGCCATTATCTACTTAATTTGAAAGCTGCACTGATTTCCACTCTTTCTCTGTTTGAGTGTCATTGCTGTATTAAAAAAATACCATCAAGTACAACAAAAGACATTTACAGTTACACCCAAAATGCTGGCCTGACTTTACAAGTAATAACCTGTTTTTTTTAAAAATCATACGAATGTGGATTGCTGTAATGCGACTATTGCATAAGGCTGGGTGGCATAATAGAATAACAGAACTGGAATTCTCATCAGAAAAAAAACATCTTGAGAAGATTCATGATGGCCTTATGTCCCCTGAGGTATGCACATTCTTGAAAGCTAAATGATATGGGGCAAAATAGCACTGGCCCGTATTTTTGCATACTATTTTATTTCAGTAGTTTCAAGACCAAACCTGTTCAGTTTACAGGTCTACTTCAGAATAAACTATGCTTGCCTCAGGTTTTAGTGATTTAACAGTATTGTGGTCTACAACCCATCAGCATCTCCTTTCCAAAACTTAAAGAAATCTTTGTGGATGCTACTTTAATTCTCAACATTTTTTATATCATAAAACTCCTAAAGTCTACTTGCTGCATCCTTCCTCAAATGCAACATATTACTAAATGCATCAATGCTTCTTTTTTGTATCTCATTTAAACAGCTTTAAAACTCAGCTGCCCATTATATGAATTGTGAAATCATACTTCTTTGGCTTGTGGTCTTCCCAAGTAGCAGAACCATCTAGTTTTGGGCTTTATCAGTATTAAGTTAAGGAATCTGTAAGGAAAACATGGGATGTGAACAGAATTGGTATTGACAATTCAGTGGGTGGCATTCTTCCTGTAACTGCTACAGATTCACTGGATCAGAATGTTAATAGAGGGATGAGTTTTCAGTTAAAAGATTCTTAGGTATGTGATTTAAACTAATTTCCCTACACTTGTGTTGGTAAAAACTCCTCTAAACCCTAACAGTATGAACAAGAAAAGAATGAGACAGGCCATTAAGCAAGTACAATAGAGGGTGCAAATAGTAACTTGGAGGACAAGTAAAAACTTCTGCAGCAATATGATCTCGAGGACGTTGGTTACTGGACAAACTTATGGGCTGTGTCAGATGGATGTTGAAAAATGTTTACTCTATAATATAGGCCCTACAGAGATAACATAGACCCTGCATTATAACAGGTCTTTTAGAGAGACCTAGAAAAATCAGAGGGCTGGACAAACAGCAGTTGTGTGAAGTTGAACAAATACAAGTGTTAGATTATGCTCCTGGGATGGGGCAACCCTGGATGCAAGGACAGACTGAATGTATGGAGGCTGGAGACCAGCATTATGGAAAGGTATGTGGGGACCCTGGGCAATGGAAAGTTGAGTACGTATCAGCAGTGCTCTGAGAGCCAGGAGAGCCAACCATGTCTTGGGGGGCATCAGGAACAGCATCACCAGCCAGGCAAGGCAGGGGACTGAACCACTCTCCTCTGCACTGGGGCAGCCTCACCAGTGCTGGGGGCAGTTCTGGGAGTCATAAAAGAAGGATATTGAGCTATTAAAGACAGTCCAAGGGAGGGCAACAAAGATGGGGAAGGTATGAGATGTGGCTGACGTTACCTGGTTTATTCAGCCTGGAGGAGACTGAGAGTCCTCTCAGTCCAGATTCCTCATGACTAAGATATTTAAAATCAAGTACTGATCTCTTCTTGCTGATGCCCAGTGACAGGAACCAAGGGAATGGACTGCAGTTGTGTCAGGGGAGGTTTAGGTTGGATATTAGGAAAAGGTTCTTCACCCAGAGGATGTTTGGACACTGGAATAACTTCCCAGGGAAGTGGTCACAGCATGAAGCCTGACAGAGTTCAAGAAGTGTTTGGATAATGCTCTCCAGCAAATGGTGTGACTCTTGGGACTGTCCTGTGCAGGGCAAGGACCAGGACTTCCAGCTCAGGATATCCCATGAATATTTTGTGAGAGAATTACTATGCACAATGCAGTGTAGCTAAGAGCCTACAAATAGAAGGAAAGTATGTCTGCTAAATATTATCTGAAGTAATTTTTGCCATGTAAACAGAATTCGCATTGATGTCAGAGCTGAAAGAAAAAAATCTGTTAACTGAAGTAATTTCTAATACATGAAAATTGTTTTTATTTTCTTACAGAATCATGTGGTGAGATTTCCAAGAATTGTTTACACTGTAATTGGAAAGTTGCATATATGCCAGCTAAATTTAGAAAGAGGTGCAATCTGACATTAGGAGAAGAGGACATCATGTGGTGTTTTAATATTCTCAGAATATATGATAAATAAAGGCAAAGAAAGTCAGCTTGTGGTCTATGAGCTGAAAGCTGAGTAACTTTACAGAAAAACACATCTCTTCATTTCTCGTTTCCATTTTTCATCATATTACTCAAAGCCCCTACAACAATGCCTTGTTATGCCAAATTCTTTTAGTGTAATAAAGATCAAACTTTACTTCTGTAAGATCAAGATTACATCTGCAATTTTTTTTTTCCTTTATGCGCTCTTAGTTTTGGGATACATATAAATAACTAAATATGGAAAATGCCTTCCAAGAATATAGCTATTGTTAAAAAATCCAAAATTAACAAAAAAATTAGTAGGTACTTAAGCCATGCAGTTAAGGTTGCTCTTAAGATAATTCCAAAGGTTTGAAAATGTTATAATGCGAAAACCTTTCATTATAATGAGAAGTATTTTTATTCATTTTACTTGAGAAAACCTTACAGTAGCCTTTAAAACATAATCTTGAGAGAAACTTTTCTAGGAACAGCAAACTATAGAGCATCTTTACTGAACAGAAACTAGCACAGCTCATCTCAGCTGTGCAGTTACAGTCCTGAATCCAGACATTTTGGCAACCATACAGTATGCAAACAAACATAAACTTTGTAAACACATGATTAGGCAGGACCCTTCTGCAGGATCCCATATTTAGGATGGTCATAAGATACTCAAACAAAGAATTAATGCATTTTTATATGCAATCCCCTCAGAGACAGATTATGAAATTTTCACAGGTAAACCCTCCATAAAGGATTCATGGTGAAACACTATCCATAGCATTAGAAATGTGTACCAAACCCATTCTCAGCAAATATTCCAATATATAATTTTCAAATAGAGCCCCCTTATTCTCCATAATACATGTCTGCTCTTTCAGACAACAGACTTTCCTCTATCTCACAGATGAAAATGAAGAAAATGTAGGAGACATCCTAGTGGTATGGTGTCTATATTAGCACATTATCTTTGTCAATTCAAAGATTAAAAATTTGAAGTATGCAGAAAAGACGTGTTATCAGAAAAAAAACAATTAGATATTAGGGCCAGAATTTTGAATGTGATTTAGAAAAATAATATATTCATTTAAATTAAATAATTCATTGTTTCTCAAATCCATTTTGCTATAAAGTAAGATTTTGTTCCAAATTTAAATCAAGTTTACCATGAGTACAAAATGTATGTGGTCGAAACTGTGTCATAACAAATAGTTCAAGTGTAAGTTAAAGAAAAAATTCATCATACCTGAAAATAACATAAAAATCATTGAAGTAAGAAAAAAATAGTTCAGGTTCACCAAAGTGAATTTTTAGTTTTCTTTAATTAAATCCAAAGCTAAAAGAAAAATCATTTACTTGTATGGTTCTGTAGAAAAGGAAAAATTGCAAAAATATGATGATGATTTTGTTAACCAAAGTGTTAATTTTATTCTGAAAGAGAAGCTAAATAACACCTAACCAAATCACTGTATTGTTTAAAACAAATTACTTAAACAGACCTTTTATGCTGCATATAAAATGTTACTGGACATGGGGGTTTTCCTCTCTCATGACAGTACAAAACAACAGATGTTCAGGCAAGCCATACTCAAGGATTCAGAAGAAACAAATAATAAAACCCCTAGTCCTTTGTGATGAGATATCACTTGTTAGTGGTGGAATTATTCAAAAAGAATTATAAGATAAAAGAAACATTGTGTTTCTTGATACCACAAACCAGTGTGTGGAATTATGGAACAGCAGAGACCTCTCTCAGTTTAGTCTTAACATGTCACTTGCTTAGTTCGGAAGCTCAGTGTGCCAAGAATTTAGTGCAATTACAAGAAGAATTGTTCCATCCTTGGCTATACCATGTAGAGTTCAGTAAAAAAATATTCCTTACTTTGAAGACAAAATACATTTGGTGTCACTTAATTTATATTCAGATAACTTGAAATAGAATTTTATTGGGACAGTCCAGAAAGAAGTAGTCAGCATCAATTACTCCAATTAACAGCAATCATTGATTATATGATTGCATAATTTCTTTTATTTCAGCATTACACTAAGCAGATATAGCATAAAGGATCATGTTTATCTTACATTGTCAGGGTCAATCAACTTAAAGTAAATTTCTGTAATGCACTCATGGGGAGAAAAACAACTGGCTGTGGTTGAAGTTTCAGGCAGAAGCAAATTTAAATAAAATTCAGTGTTTGCAGAGGCAGGAATGGTAGCATATTCTCAAGAGAAAAGAAGGAAAACTGTTGCAGTGCGGGGAACCCTTACAACAATATATATGAGGCGATGGAGTTGGAAGGACAGATGAAGCAGTATTTTTGTAGATGTTCAGGGATGATTTTATTTCTCCAACCGCATGGCCAGAGCTCCAAGCAGACTCTCCTCTGACCTTCTCCCTCCCCCAGCTCCCAGGTACCCAAACCACCCAATCAGGAACAGGTATGGGACACACGTCACCTGGGGACAGGGACAGGGACCCACCTCCACAGAAAACCACTTCTGTTGCATTTTTCACCCAATCCCTTAAGACAGATGCTGAAATATTATAGGCTAGATCGGTTTGGAGGGTAAAGTAAATGACAGAGGTAGATCTGCTTTTAATGCTATTTGATACATTTTTTGAAAAGAAACTTTAAATGCTTGAGGCACAAGGGGAAGAAATTTCTGAGGTCTTTCCAGCCAATGCTCTTCTCAGAAAGCCTTTTCTCTGAGCTTTCCTTTATAGCCATGCTTCCAGTATTTCTGTAGGTGTCCTTGCCTCCTCTCTGCCCGCTGCTCCCAGCAGCAGCAGCTCCTCAGCAGGCCCTGGTGGCTCTCAGGCCCTCCCAGGCTCACAGACATCTGCATTTGCCCACATCCTCCAGGTACATCGCTCACTTCCTTCTGGCAGTGTCTGTGACCCATGGGTTTGACAATTGTCTATTGGTTGTTATTAAGAAGGGCTCAGGAGACCAACTGACCCAGCTTAATTAGTTTATTGATTGGTACCATAAAGTCCATAACCAATTAGTGAGAGTAAAGTTATTAATGTCCAGTTCTGCAATAGCTGACTGTGGGAATGCTGCCCTGCAGCAGAACAAAGCAAACACAAGATACAGCTCATGGATATCCCACTTCTTCCTCAGGTCACTTGAGAAAACCTTCCATTGTGTGCACTTCTGTCCCCATTTTCCCTAACACAGACAGGAGAACATAAATTCTCGGTTTATTCTGTCTTTCTACTCTTACAAAAGGAATAACTGACCTAGCCCCAAGTACAGAGACTACAGCACTTCAACTGTTAAAAAGAATGACTGCTGTGGAATGGCGTGTAGCATGAATGCAAAATATTTTGAGTATGTAAAAGAGAGTAAGAAGACTATGGGTAACATTTGGATTCATTATCTTTCTCAATGAGATTTAGTTATATCTATCTTAAAAATAGGTTTTCTATACTGTGAAATTTGTAGTCATATGCTAATGTTTTAGTGGAAAATTAAGCATGGTGTTTTACAATTAGTAGTTAAAGAAGGAACTACAGAATACAGGCAGGATGCAGCGATCAGCATTTATGCTCTGATAGCAAGCAGGTTGTTCTTTATATACAGGGAAAAAAGTTCTATGTTGTTAATTGTTATATTGTTATATGTTTTGCGGTGTTGTGTTTGGGCTATTAGGCACATCTTCAAAAAGGAAATTTTTATTCCTTTAACATGACTACAAATAGTTGGAGATATCAACATGTTGTCTAATAAAAAGACTATGTGATACAGGACGAGCTAACATGATTGCTTCTAACAAAACCCAACAGGAGAAAGAGAAACTCATCTGCATTGGAACATGATTGATTATGATCAGGATCCGTAAGGCACATCATTAAATACAGTCCTCAGTTTACAATGGTAGAAATATTTCTTGTTCTGTTTCCAAGAACCAGCTTATTCTGTCTCCTTGCTACAGTTTTTCTCTCAAGACTTTTTTGATCACTACCTTTTGTAAGAATTACACTGTAACATTTAGTTTAAGGAAATACAGTAATTTCTTTCTATTCCAACTTTGTAACTTTATTGGGATTTGATTACAAATGTTTTGATAGTAGCATCATATTTGACATCATAGCTCATTGTTTTTAAGAGGTAGGCAAATCTACTGTAGTATTATGGTATCAAGGACTTTGTTCTCACCAAAACAAAGACAGAAGGGGTACTGCATTTGAAAGGACTTCAGCAACACTCTAGGAGCTGAAAAGAGATACATTGAAATTAGCTTGTTGAAAATGAGTTAATTTCCCAGTTTCATTGAAGAAAATTTTTTCAAAAAGGAAAGGCAGTGTAGGGGGTTCCTTACTGCAGTATTTCTTGCATGTGTTCATTGATGCCTTGCTCACATGTTGTGAGTTGAAGCTCAGTCTGAGATGCTAATTCATGATGATACTGCAGTGAAACTCATTTCTGAATGCATGTTGTAATACTGTGATAATGGTTCATTCCTTCTCATGATAGAGTGGTTGTGCTCTGGAGAAGGGTATCATAGCTTGAAAAACATAAAAACGTGCTCACAAGTGGCCTGTTTCATTCCTTGCCTAGACTATTCAGTGACATACAGAGAACATGAGAAAGCTGGTACATTTTGCTGTGTTTTTCCAGAAAATGGGTTTGCATCTTGTGTAAAACCCCTGAGGAATCATTAAGCAGAGAAGGATGAAATAGTAAACTCTAATAAAGGAATAAATAGCAAAAATACTTGTGGAAATCTGGTGTTTGACCCTTTGGAAACAGAGGAGAGCAATTTGTCAGTGGGACCAATGCTTCTCTTCAGTCTGTGCAATTGCTTGTTGGAAGGGAAATATATTATAAAAGTGGTAGAACTGCTTTTTTTCCCCTTTTTTTTTCTGAGGTCTTCCTAGAAATTTGCAGGTGATGAGAGAAGCCTTCATTCTAATAAAAGAATAGGCCAGCTTACTGATTGGAGAAAATTACATGGAGTTTTTTAATCAAAGTCTCTGTGGTCTGCTGTCTGATTTTCTAGGCCAGATGTCAAATGTTTTTCACTGATGTCGATGTTGAAGTAATCACTAAGCCAATTCCAAGAATGAGTAAGTGAGACTGTAATAACATTTCATTTCAGTATTACATAAGCTTTTTTTCTCAGCTATGAACAAAGTAACAGGACCCCTCTGATTCAATATAATTACACAAACTATTACTTTGAAATTTGTGAGACAGTTTTATGTGTGGGCAATTGCTCCATACATATATATGGGAGGTTTCAGTACAAAACGCAAAAACACATTTACAAAGTTTTATATTTTTAAACATTTACATTTAATTTAAAACATAATTACATTTTTCATATTTAATCTATTTTATTAAGTTTATCTTTGCTGCTACAGTATTAACCAGTAATTTGAAAGGCAAGAATTTTCTAGAAAAAAGACTGTAATTTGAAAATGGGGAGAGAAAGAACTAGCTGGCTCAATGGATGAAGTACCTTAGTGAGTGAATCTCAGCTGAATATTGTGTGACTGTGACATCAAATATTTTACAGTTTTTATGTGAAATATAATCAAAGTTACTCATAGTGATGTAGAGAATTAGTCGAGTAGAACTAACTCAGAACTTAAGGAACACATTGTCTATAGCTGTTTCAAGAGGAAAGTCATTATATAATGAAACAAATAAATATTTATCACAGATAAATAGAGAAAAAAGCAAATCTAACTAATATGAAATGATATAAAATTCACAGAGTAATCTTATTCTATGGGTAAATTAATAAATTAATGGGTGAATTAATATGGGTTGTTATTATTAATACAAAAGTACTCAGGTGGCACATTGACCCTTAGTAGAAACTGATAAAGTGTTAACATTGTCTCTTTCACCACAATTCCTATCTTTATTGAAAAAATGTTTTGATTACATATCTTCTGCTTTATCCACTGCATATTGGTGAGCAGCTATACAATTTGCTGTTCCTTCACTGGTGAAGGGCTGCCTCAGTTCTTGGAATTTTGCATTCCTTTATGAGCTCTGCTATGGTGCTCGGTACTACAGTTTCATAAGCAGTGACGACATCATGAGGTTTTCAGATTGCTTTTCTGAGAAGAAGCATTATTTATGCTCATTTTGCAGAAGAGGAATATTTTCAGATGGCATGGGAAAATTGACACAAATATGTGTTACTGTTTTCTGGTACCCATGCAAGATTGTTTTCCAGCATCCTTCACCCCAGGATTGCTTTTCAGCATCCATCACCTCAGAACACACCTTGTTCAAAGGTCTGTTTGCTCCCTACATGCAGTTGGGTTGCTATTTGCAATGTCTGTAATTTCAGCTCATGCCTCCTGTATATAAAGCACGTGTACAAGCAGAGAATGTGTAGAAACCAAGGTCATGTGGGACAGACAGAGTCCAGCTCCTCTTGCTGGGCACACAGGACAGACTGGACTCCTAAGCCTGCAGCTCAGGCATCACTGCTGGCTCCAGCTGTAAAACTGCACCCCTCAAGGGCCTGTGATCTAATCCAACTTAATTTGGCAATTAATTTAGGCAAGGCAGAAGGACTCCTTTCAAAGATGGTGGCACTAGATCTTTTAAGGAAAGGTCACCAGAACAATTTAATGGGGCTTGGCAGCCCTTGAAGAGATACCATGTGCTTTTTCTGGCATACAGTGGAATCCCTTTTGGCTCGTATCTCCTAAGTTTATTTAGTATGAGAGAGCCACACAACAGGTTATCTTACATTTCAAAACCCAAGTTTAAAGTCTGAGAAATGTGTCAGAAAGTGAAGACAGGATCTTAAAATGGGAAGCATCCCACAAGATTCAAAAGAGGCAGTACTACCAGTCCTATTTCCAGAAACAGGAAGAATATAAACAAGTTAGAGAAATATTGCAACAGCATAAAACCTTTAGAAATATAAGAGCTTTCAGCTTATTCATAGTGATCCCCAGGGACAATTCTCTGTCCTGCAATCTGGCTTCAGTCTACCAAGTACCTCAGAGAACAATGAATGCAAGATTGAGTAGACAGTGAATAAGAAGATTAGTTAGAAAAGTTAACATTTCATTCATAAGCTCAGACATGATCTTCTACTATAGAACTATGTCATAATATAAATATTTTCCCACAAAAGTGGGCAGCTTTGTGATTAAGACAGAGGCTGAGGAGTTCCAGCATTCAGTGATACCTTTCTACTTTATCAGACAAACCCATTTTCATGTTCTACCTATACAGCAAGGACCAAAAAATCTGCAGTGATTGAGATAGTACACTGCCACTTTCATAATGTAATGCTGAATTAAATAAAAAACTTGGAGACACATAGGATTAGATTCTATTGCATAAAACAACAGTTCTCCAGAACTACCTTGTACAAAAAATTTGCATGTGCAGGGCAGTCTTTGCACACTCAGATGTTGGCATACAGACATCGTAAATGTTTTCTTACAGCTTGGGCCCTAAGTGAAAATTATAATAACAATATATACTTTCGGGTTGGGAAAAAAATGCGAAAATGACTATCACAACTAAAACTGTTGGGGATAATAAGGTTGCATTCTAGATTCCATTTATGTACACCTCATGACAAAAAACATGTTCCCTTTAATAAAAAGTTGCATATCGAATTGTCTAGCATTGTCAAAGACAATCTCTCTAAACAAAACCTCTTGAAAATCATATCTAGTATAACTCCTTTGACCATGTTAAAAATCCCTCCAATAAATAATGAATCATTTTCATTATTTATCAAATTTTCAATATTTTTGCCTCTTCATTTGCTTGTTGAAAATAGCTTATTTTGTTTTAACCTGTGTTTGAAATTGTTCACTCAATTTTTTGTGAATTTTTGTTTCTCCATGACTTCTTATTTCAGTTGTTTTCTTAGCTACAATGGGTCACTGGAGACTCATATAATTGTTTCTTACTCTCTAGCTGGATGTGTGAAATTGTAGATACAGAGCCTCTGATGTGAAAACTCCTGGAAAATAAATACCTGCAATTGTTGAGCACGCAACATTAAAATATGTTTTATGAGATGTTCATGGCAATAAAAAGACACTTCCAGAAAGTATACGGGAAGAAAAACCCTGGTAGGAAAACATCCCCAAATCATTTTTTATTTTGTGCAACTATTTATGGAAATAGTATTTGCTGTAGTGGGCTCAAACTTACACAAACAATATTTTTCCTGCTCTTGAGGGAACCAGAGAAATAACACAGAAATAAATCATCCAAAAGATGTATTTTTGTTAAAATATTACTGTTTCAATATTTTGAAGACAGGAATTGGTCAAAACCTGATTATCACGACACAATCAAATATGTCAAAGCTCACACTGGTGAATGCAGGCTGAACATTTGAAACAGCACCAATAAAAAGATAGGCATATACCTGTATTTAACGTTCCCAAAATACGGCCTTCAAAGTCTTACATACACTTTGGAAGCAGAAATTTTTGCCTGATTCTTTGTAAGAAAGACTGTAAATACTACTCCAAACACTTTCTTAATAAGGCTTTCCATAGCCAAAAAAATAAAGCTACTACTGGGAGGTCACCAAAAGGAGGAGGATGACAGAACAGGTAGCTCATGCTCTGTGTAGCGACTCTGACCATTGAGACGCTTCTTCCATCTACTCTGCTTTCTCCTCTCTCCTATCTCTAGCTGTAACATAAACAGCAGGGCCCTGGCTCTCATGAGTGTGGACAGTGGCAACTTGCCCAAATGAGACTGCAGATCTTCCCGGTGTTCTGTGAGCAGAGAACAGCACAAGGTTAGTAACTACTGCTGGAAGATGGAAGAGCAAAAAGCTTACTGAAGGAAGTTGAGAATGATGAGGAAAAGTTTCCATAGGGAAAGCATGGGGAAAAACAACAGCAGCCCATTACAGGATGAGAATGGTCACCTCACAAACAGGAACAGAGATGAGGAGAAGGTGTTTAATACATTCTCTGCCTCTGTTTTCAAGATGAAGGATGGATGGAGGAGGTTTCAGTGCCCTGAGCTGCAGTACCATATCTGTGAGAATGATCAGCTCCCAGTCTACCTGAAATGTGCAGGATCTGCTGCTCCTGCTGAATCCCTACAAATCTATGGGCCCCATGGGATTCATCCAGGAATCCTCAAAGAGCTAGCTGATTTCATTGCAAAATCGAATTCCTCCAGATCACCGGAAACCTCATGAATCACTGGTCCACTGCCCATTTTGAGAATATAGGGCTGTCTGGCTGACCTGTTTGATGGGGCTTGGATGTAAAGCATGAATATTTCTAAGTACCAAGACTTTTGAGAATGGGAAAACTGTGTTCAGCCCAAAGGCTGCCAGAATATGGGTCGGAGAACAGAATCTGTTTAAAAAAAGATATGTTTCTGAGAGATAGAACAAGAAGTTTGATCTCAGTGACATGTAAAAGCAAGACAACAGTGGAAAAAATAGATGATCATCACCAAGGTGTTAGAACAAAGGAAGAGAATGGTTTCTTGTTGCATTTTATAGCAACCAATCCTAGGGACAGTCAAAATGGTAGATGCACACTCGTAAAGATTTATTTTATATATTGAAGCCATAAGTGTGAATTGCAGGCAGTTTTAACCAAGAAGAGGGCTAAAGGAGAAATATCATTCTCCGTCAGAAACATATAAAAACTAGCAGTTTTTATAAAGAAACTTTTATAAAGAAAGGAGAAAGCTAACAACTCTTTGTTAATGAAATAAGATGAGGAAAATGAGGTATTAGCTTTCGAAAAGGGATGAAGTTCGGAACAGTCTCGCTCTGCTCTTTGTATTGACCGATAATATCTGTTTGTTGAACCAATCCACACATAGCTTTGAGCTTTGCTATTTCCTTTTATTCAGACTGATGATTTTGCTAATGCATTTTCCCCTTGGGTGTATTTTTCAAAGTGACTCCTCCCTAACTCCTGGCATACAGGCCTTTCTATTGCCAGCAGATGAGGTCATGACTTAGCATCTTGGGTGACTGGACAACACCTTCTTACTGGGACTGCCATAATGCTGTGCTACTGTCACCCTTCAGACCACTTTTGGTGACATGTTTAACCTTGTCTATACCAGAGGCACAGCTGTCAGTTGATTACTGCTCTTTTTGTGAGCCCTTTATGTGTCATTGTGTTACAAGCAGGCTCATTTCACAGAGCATGCATCCCATCAGAAAGGCACCTTTGCTTACACTAGCTGCAAAACTCATTTTACACAGCCTGTTTTAGTCCATCACAGCAGTATTGTGCATTTTGCATTAAGTAAAGGACATGCTATTCTGGTTTCTTTGAAGATGTTGTGAAAGGTGGGCTAGCAGTACAATCCTGATCATGGTCCCACCTTTTCCTCAGTCTGAGTAATCAAAGCAATTCCACTAATCCCTTCACAGAGATGAGAGCGGCTTAGTTGTGTTCACCACAATGGCTTGCTGTTTTTCTGCTGGGGTTATATTCATAAAATGGTGTCTGAGGCAAAAGGACACTTTGGGGGTGCAGCCTTGAAAATTTGGCACCTCAGTGAATTTAATATCTCTGCACTGTTCTGCAATATAATTTCCTTAGGAGCTGAATCTTTTTGGTCATAACCAAAAGCCACAAAGACTCTGCATGTTTCTCAGTGGAATTCAGTGCCTCATGATTTCAGGGAAAGACTGACTTAGGATTTGGGTTTTCTCATAGACATTTCCAAGAATGATTGAAAAGACGACTGCAAACCACAAACATCTTGTTATTAGGAATGTTCTAGGGGAGATACTATACTTTTATAAAATCTTCTTGGCTCCTGGGGGAAAAAAAAAAGTCTTCCAACACAAATCATGGTTATTGGCAAGTTTAATATGAGTCAGCAATGCCCTGGCAGACAGAGAGGTCAACCTTGTCCTGGGGAGCATCAGGCACAGCATCACCAGCCAGGCAGAGGAAGGGATTGTCCCACCCTGCTCTGCACTGGGGCAGCTTAACCTCAAGTGCTGGGGGCAGTTTTGGGTGCCACAATAAAAGAAAGGTATTAAACTATTAGAGAGCATCCAAGGAAGAGCAGCAAAGATGTTGAAGGGCCTTGAGAGGAAGCCATTCGAGGGTGGCTGAGGTCACTTGGTGGCTTGGTCGGCCTGGAGAAGGGGAGATTGAGAAGACACCTCGTCACAGTCTGTGAATTCCTCATGAAGGGAGGAAGAGGGGCAGGCACTGATCTCTTCTCTCTGGTGATCCACAACAGGACCCAAGGGCCTGAAGTGTCAGGAGAGGTTTAGGTTGGATATTATACAAAGGTTCTTCCCTCAGAACATGGTTGGACACTGGAACAGGTTCCCCAGGGAAGAGGTCACAGTACCAAGCCTGACAGATTCAGGAAATACACTCGGGCCCACAGTGTGACTCTTGGGGATGGTCCTGTGCAGGGCCAGGAGCTGGACTCAGTGATCCTTGTGGGTCCCTTCCTACTCAGCATGTTCTCTGATTCTGTGATTCTATAACTTTAAACCTGAGCTGATATCTCTGTAGAAGTCTGCCAGTATATTAAAAATTAGTTACTCCTTCAAACCACCAACTATGATACACATAGTACCGGTTAAGAAAAAGGATTTCTAGTGTTTTTAAACTGCTAAAACTTTAGTTTGACTGGCTTGACCTGTATTTGATAGCTGAACAGTGCAGAGGAATTAATTTTCTCCTCTTATAGTCTCTTAATCACTGTCCAGAACATGTT
Source organism: Lanius collurio (assembly GCA_020086605.1). Lineage (NCBI taxonomy): Eukaryota > Metazoa > Chordata > Aves > Passeriformes > Laniidae > Lanius > Lanius collurio. The sequence continues at coordinate 47,955,760 of JACBWW010000003.1, forward strand.
CCAGAATTGATGACAACTGCAAGCCCCAAAGGACGGCCTTTACAAGAGAGTGCAGGATAAACAGCCCTGCAGCCAATTGCTCCTAACTCTCAGAATAGTGAAGATGGCTTCACTCCAAAATTATCACAACAGAGACCACACAGATGGGAAGATAAAAGTTCCCTCAGTAAGCTGCTAACAATGCAGACCATTTTGCTCTGCAGGGCTGGGGTGCACAGGTAAGCCACCTGTGTTCTCACAACGTCACTGAAGTAAAGGCCAGGGGCCGATTGCTTGATGGGTGCTCTTTTATTATCATATATCAGGTGTCACCTGCAATTTCATGTCTCGGGCAGTAAGAGAGAATCCATCTGTCATCTTCCAGTGAATCTCAGTGAAATTTCTTTTCTTTTGAAACTGAGACCATTACACTGGTAAAACAGATATAAGATAGGCCAGATGTTAAAAAACAACTCTAAAATTCTTAAGGACTTTTTAAAAAGGGTTTTGTTGGAATGGAATTGATTTACTGCCACATTTACTTCACGAATGGGGACTGTATTTCATTCAGTAAGATGCAACTAAGCAATATATGTGCCTGGATTTATCCTGCTCATCACATAAAGTCTCCAAATGGTCTAAATAATTTGTAACTGTTTTAAAATTAATAGCTGAACATGCCAGTGTAAAATTGGCAGGTGAAGATAAAAAAACACACTCGATATTTTATACTTTGAAATTCCAGCTTTTCTTCTGGTTTGGAAGACTTTCTGGTGTCACTATTGAAATTCCAAGGCAGCCTTGTGGGACACAGGTCTCCCATACTTATTTTCTCATGAATGCAGCAGCCTCCTAGATGCAGTGCCAGGCCTATCCTCTCAGCCACTGCATCTCTTACAATACCTTTGTAGCATCCACAGGAAATCAGAGGGAAAGCATGTCTCATCTGCTCCACAACATGCCTTGCCAGTGAAGGAGAAGATATGATCAGCTCTTCTCTCATTCCAAAAAATTTTCAGGGCTTAGAAGAGTGTGTCCAAGGCTGATCAGGTGCCTCTTCAGCCTTCTTTTCTCCGATTGTGTAGTGGCAGGAGTATCGTTAAGAGAATAGTACTTGGTAAGACAAATTTCTGTAAATGCTTTCAGCATGATACTTACTTAGTGACTTAAAAAAACCCAACTGTAGTTAAGCCCAAATATTTTTGGTGTGTTGTTATTTTTATTGCAGTGAACACTGCAATAAAATTTTCTGGTACTGTTATGATTGATACTATAAATTTCAACAATTGCAAATTGTTGGGAAAACTTTATGATGTTATCCAAGATGCTGATTTACTTATACTAATAAAAGGTGACAAAACTACTGTTGTATTATGTGGCTGAAATTAACTTTGTTATTTTAAAGGACATTTTACATTAATCTTGGAGTCTTATCCTCTCCCTTAATTTTAGTCATAAAAGAGTTTTTTGCAAGGGTTGAGTTTAACTTTTATTTTGGTTATATATGCACAGAACCTTAATGCAAGAAATTAAAATAAATTGAGTTCAAACCTCACATTCATATTTATGGCTAAGTTGAGCCTCAGCTTAAGAGACTATCTTGGGGTGACTTTATGGTGAGCATCCCCTATTGTCTGCTCTATGACTAGATGTGAATCCTGTACTTTTCTGTGCTTTTAAAATGGGGTCCAAGAGAAAGAAAAAAAAACCTAGGTAAACCTTTCAAAGCAATTGTGCATTCAAGGACACAGATACACACTCCTCTGCCTTCTGCCCAGTGGCTCTGCTTCTGCAGCAGGGAAGAGAGTAACATTCCTCTTGCTTTCTAGCTAGCTTTTTGTTCGTTAGCTAAAGCAAGGAGTTTTTCATGGGACTTTGGCTTCTTCTTCCTCTCTTCTGGACTGTTCAGAACATCAGAACACCAGAACTCACTGGGAGAGCTTTCCACCGAGGCCCGGAGGGGCCACGCTGACCTGCAGCTCCCCAGAGGAGAAAGCCACGTCCACAAAGGACTCTGAAATCTACCCAGGTTCTCTCCACAGTGAGAGGTTTTATTATTTAGCATTATTCTTTTCCATGCCTGCATGCAGTCTGCTTGTTAAAATAAATAGTTTTTTTTTCCTTTTTCACTTTTCTCAGAGGTATTTTCTTTCTGAACTTGGTGGGGAAGAGGAGGCTGAAACCTGCCTTCTTTGGAGGGGATGTTCCTCCCAGAGCATTACCCTTAATTTATCTCAAACCAGGACAGAGACCAAAAAGGGAAAGCTGAAGATGAGCTGATTAGCATTTCATGCAGGTTCTGCTGTCAGAAAAAAAATTAGGCTAGAACTTTTAATGTTATACACAGCAAAAAGAAACGATAAAAGAATACAGAATCATATTTTCCCACAGTTCATTTTCTGCTCTTTTGTATCAGCTTTTCTTGTCTCTAAATTTGAATGCCGTTGTGTAAATTGTGTACATTGTATAGATTATGCACATTGTATAGATTATGCACATTTTTCAACCTGGCACCTCACTGCCTCCATGAGCTGTATCCAGCTGCACCAGCCTAATTCATACAGGTAATGTCTGTGTGGAACCACAGGCTGCGTACACTGTGCAGCTATGAAACTATATATCTTAGTTCCTTCAGGGGAAACGAGATGTATATGACCTGGACTTTTTGTTCAACCAGGAGAGCCAGTTCAGTAGTCCTTTCTAATACCCTGGGCAGTTATTTTCTCTGCTTAGTCATCCAAACCCTTCAACAACAGGGGAAAGTTTGGATTGTGTTACTGCTTCACAAAAGCTCTGTCCACACAGCCAAATTGATCTCTTAGGAATTGGAACAAATTAATAAAATTAGTGTTAGCAAGTAATTATTCCTTATTTCTGAACGGACTGAAATATGAAATGTAATATTATTATCATATTATTAATTAGTTACTGTATGGAGTCTGCCATTCACATCAGAGGGAAAAAGTTATAAGCCATGATGCCTATTTAAATGTAAGGTTTTAAAGAAGTCTCGATAGACAGCAAACTAGTATCTGTCTTACACACCGAGCAAGTTGATGGAATGCCATAGTAAAGAATGGTGTTATTATTAAGATATTCTTAAGATTAAGACACTTGTATTTTAAGATATCATTAAGGTAATTACTATTATTAGATAAAATTTGAAAATTTTATTTTGAAAATTGCAGAGAGAAAGCATGTCTCACTGACTTACAGGAAAGTTCTTTTGTGGAGTCAGTGAACATACAGAAAAGTGACCAAATTCTCTTAGCATACCTTGAACACTAAAAAAATATTCCAACAAAAGACTGTAAAATTCTTCACTGTTGTGGTTCCAAGTAATCTAAAAGCAGCAAAAATGAATAGTTATTTTTTACAGTGTGAAGGAGTTAAAAGAGGAGTTCCTTACAGATCAGTGCAGAGACTGTTATTTAACATATTTATCAGTACAGTGGAAGAGTGTTTGGTACAGAAATCGTGGCTTAAAATTATTCAGATTACTTAAAATGAAAGCTGAGAAGACTTGTGGAGGATGTCACAACACTGTGAATGAGAAATAAAACGGCAGATGAAATTCATACTGACGAACACAAGGTTATGTAAATAAGAAAAAAATTATAAGCTATAAACTAGTCATATCCATTCAAGAAAAATATCCTGGAGTTATAAAAATTATATAAAACCATAATTTCTTTAGTAATAACCAAAAAAGAAAATAAATATTAAAAATTATTAGGAAACAAATAAAGAGCAAAGCAAAAAATATCGTGCCATTGCACAGACACACAGAACTCTTACTTATTAAACAGTGAGTAATTTGGAAATTGTAATAAAATAAAATAAAAATGTAATAAAATAAACAGTGAGTTATTTAACCTGAAAAATTATATAGTAGAACTAGAAAAAGTAGACAGAAGTGGAAAAAAAGTATAAACCAACTTTTTATGAGAAAAGACTAAATAGAAAATTACTTTTCATGTTGGGAAAGGAATGACTGTAAGGAAACATAAATTAATGTTCATAAAATCATGAAAGATATGTAGAAAGTGAAATGTTTATTCACTATTCATGTAGCAGGAAAACTTTTATCAATTAAAGTTCTTGCAAGTTTTTACACAGAAGGAAGTTCTTAACACAGTTCACACAGTCAGCTCTACAGGTGGGGCGAATCCAGGATATAGTAGTAGCCTAACATATAACTCTGTTGGAAAAAGCAATCAGGCACATTTTTTGATGAGAACATTCTACAAGAACTGTCAAGCTCAAGGAAGTAGATTCCTCTTGCAGCTCAGAAACTCCTCAAGACATATTGCTGAATAAAGGTTATAAAAAGGGATGATTTGCATTGTTTTCACAGTGGAACCCTTTGAAAGGCAAACTCCTTTTCTCAAGTTTTCATAATCTGCATAGACAGTCAAACCAAGATTGTGCCAGATGCTTTTCTTCTGAGAAATATTGCTGACATTGTGAATTTCTAAGATTTTACTCTTTCTGATAAAAATGAGTACTTCATCAAATTTAGAAAAAAGTAGTTCAGAATAAGATGCATATGAATTTTTCAAAAAATGGTGGATTTGCATGTAGGCAATCTTTCATTGGCTTCACTGCTATTAATCTTTTTTCCCCCAGTTCTGACCAATGCCACTTTTACACACAGGTATTTGATCTGCTTGAAACTGGGGTGGCACAGACCAGCTTGAACTCCCTGCTGAGCAGAAATGTCAATGGTAGGAGGGGTAACCCAAAGGTGTAGGTTCATTCTCTATATGGGCCATTTACTTAAGAGTTGGACTTGATGATCTTTGTGAGACCCTTCCAACACAGAATATTCTGTGAATTTGGATGTTGTGTCCCTTTCAGCTGTGAATCTAACAAGGCAAACAGTGACTGAGTCTGCCCTCTTGGCAGTGGTCTTAGGGACAGATGTAACAGAGCTACATCCCTAACAACATCAGATCCTACCAAAGGCAAAGCAGCCTGGATCCGACCTCTTTACAGCAGACAAAAAAAAAAAGAGAAACATGCTTGTTTTGGGGGAGTTTGCTTATGTCTTGGCATTGCAATGAATGACTGTTTTCAGGAGTGTTTTCAAGTTTGATTTGATTTGGTTAGGGTATCTATGATAGCATAGAGGATATGTCTTTATCAAAAACAAAATTAAAAAGTCATGTTGGAAAGACAGTGTGTCTGTTCACATTTTGAGTCTACTGTGTTACTCTCAGCAGGTCACTTCACTTTCTTGTGCTTTGATGGTACCACTTGACTGCCTTTGGGTATCCTTTCAAAACACTGTCTGTGTCAGCGCTAAAAGCTCCTTTGTTCACATTTTTATTCACCTGTAATGTCAGAATTAGGCAACCTGGAAAAGAAGCTATTGATGATGTCTTTCTGAGCCTAAAGAAAAATACAGACAATAATGTCTCTGTATAAAAGCAAATAGGTGTTGCCTACCCTAAGAAATACTTTTACTCTACCTCTTAATAAACAGGTAAAATTGTTTCACGTGATTTTTTTTTCTTACTAAGTCTGATAGGAAGAGAAAACTCTATAAAATTTTTTGATCAGAAATGCAAATTCTTATCCATCCTTGCTTTTTAATTAACTTTTTCATTTTCAAATACAAAGATAGTGTTGATGATGACTGGTAAGCTTGGGCTGAGAGATGTACTGATCTAGTGCTGTTCTTTTGAAATCTGTAGAGAAATGAATCCCAGGGTACAAATGAAATGATAATTGGGATTTCAGTTCATCAGGGTTCAATTCAACAAAATAAATGTTCAGTTTCACAGATTGTTTCTTAAGGTCTTCTTCTGTAACACACAATTATTCAAGACTCAAATGACAGTTAAACTTATTATATTTTTTTTCTAATATTACCACTGTCTCAATGCAGAAAGGTGCTGTCAGGATCTGAATCTCACTGTGTTCAACTCCAGGAGCAAGAAGGAATAGTCACCTTTTGTAAATACATACAGCTGCTTTTAGAGCTCTAAATCACCTTCTGAAGGTTCCTAACTTGACTATATAGTAAAACTGGAGTCCTAAATACAAGTGTCTATACTTCATTTAACTGGTTACAGCAAACTGAAGCAGACTGTTTCAGTGATTGAATCCATATGGATCAGAGTAAGCATGAACAAAGATCTGCTTCTTACTGAAGGAACATAGAAGCTGATAAAAACAAATTGATAAATAAAAGCCCCAAATGTAGATTATTTACTTAATATGGCACGTCTGGACAGAGAAAGTAAGATGTGCCTTGAGATCCACAAAGCCTTCAGATGGCAGTGCCTATTCTTTTAAGAGCTGGGGCTCTGGAACTACATATCCTGAAACATAGGAAAACTACATTTTCAGAAAGTCCAAAAACATATAATCATAGGAGCATGGAGTCATTAAGCTTGGAAAAGACCTCCAATATCATCGATGCCAATCTCTGACTAAACATCACCTCATCAACTAAACCACAGCACTAAGAACCACATCCAGGTATTTCTTGAACACTTCCAAGGACGGTGATTCCACCAAATCCCTTTGTAGTCCTTTCCAATGTCTAGTTACCCTCTCAGGGAAAAAAATTTACATGGTATCTAACCTGAACCTGTCTTGACACAGTTTGAGGCAATGTCTGCTTGTCCTGTCACTTTTTGCCTGGGAGAAGTGACCAATCCCCACCTGGCTACATCCTCCTTTCAGGGAGTTGTAGAGAATGATGAGGTCAGTCCTGAGCCTCCTTTTCTCCAGGATTAACAAGCCCAGCCCCCTCAGCCACGTTTCATATGATTTATCCTCTATACTCCCCCCATCTCCACTGCCCTTTTCTGGACATCCTCCAGCACCTCAGTGTCCTTCTGAACTGAGGGGCCCAGGCCTGGACACAGCACTCGAGGAGTGGCCTCACCAGTGCACAGTACAGGGGGGGAGATCACTGTCCTTTCCTGCTGGCCACACTAATGCTCATACAGGCCAGCATGCCACTGGTGTTGCCAGCCATCTGGACACATGCTGGCACGTCTTCAGCCACTGTCAACCAGCACCCCCAGGTCCTTTTCAGCCACTCTGTCCCAGCCTGTAGCACTGCAGGGTGTTGTTGTGGCCAAAGTGCAGAACCTGGCACTTGGCTTCATTGAACCTTGTACTATTGGACTCAGCCCATCAGTCCAGCTTGTCCAGACCACTTAGCACTTCTATTTATTCCACATATTAACACTTTAAATAAAAGAAAAATCCACATTCTCGATAAATTATTCTAATTCCACCTTGGGTTTAGATAGCAGATAAGGTTTGAAGAACTCAGCGAATCTGGAGAATTATCATATTGAATTAGACATCAAAACACTTTGAGGAATTGAACACTGAGGACTGAGATGGCTGTTGTCATTGTCTGCACCACATGAAGGTGCCTGAGGGGTAGGTCCTGGAGGCAACTCTCCCACCAGCACCAGCAGCAGAGAAGGTTGAAAGCTGGGGGAGCAGCTGGTGTGTGTGGCAAAGCTGTGAAGAATAATGCTAGTCAAGGGAAGAATTTTAAGCTTGATCTAGATGGGGTCAAGCAAAGCGATCTACTTAAGACATCCAGAATAGTGACTCAGACAAATGGTTTTAGCAGTCTGAAATGGCTGACTGGGAGTAGTGCATAAATGAGACCACAAACTTGACAAGACAGAAGACCTATTGGGATGATTAGTTACAACAGGTAACTTGATTTCAAGGAACATATTAAATAAGACTAACCAAAATAACTCTATTTTTTTCTCATAGAAAAGCAGGAGGTGTCTATGGTCAAATTCCCATGAAATACAATATGCACTTTCCAATGTGTCAAATGTCTGAAAACATCTGACTGCAGAATCTCTCCCATAAAATTTAGCTTACTTTAAATACTTTTAGTCCTCATCATAACTAATATCAACATGATAGCACAGAAAAAATCCCAAAGTTATGATTTCTGATGTTTTGGGGTTTTTTTTTTTCATATAAATGTAGTATTACAACAAGAAATAAAATCTGAGAAGGTTGTAGTTGAGAGAAGGTCATAATGTCTCTCCCTGGGACACAGCAAACACAGTTACACTCCTGAATCACAGAATGGCCTGGATTGAAAAGGGTGTTGAAGATCATCTAGTTCAACCCCCCTGCCACGGGCACAGACACCTGCTACTGGACCAGATTCCTCAAAGCCCCATACAACCTCACCTTAAATACTTCCAGGGATGGAATATCCACAAACTCTCTGGAGAACCTGTATCAGTGCCTCACCATCCTCACAGTAAATAATTTTTTCCTCATATTTAATCTAAACTTAGCCTCTTCCAGTGTGAAGCAATTCCCCTTGTCCTAATACATATTATATACCTATCTACATACCCATGTAAAAAGTCCCTCTCTGTCTTTCCTGTAGATTCCCTTCAGGCACTGGAAGGCTACAATTAGGTCACTCTGAAGTCTTCTCTTCTGCAGGCTGAACAATCCCTGTTGTCTCAGCCTTTCATCATAGGAGAGGTGCTCCCTCCCTCTAATCAACTTGGTGGCCTCCTCTGGACTTGCTCCAACAGGTCATTTTCCTTCCTGTGCTGGAGACCTCAGAGCTGGACGCAGCATTCCTGGTGGAGAGCTGGGCACTGCATGACTGACCCTCTGCCACAGGTTGCCAAGGTCCAGGTTCCTTCAGGGTAACAAAGATCCTCTCTACACCAGGCTACATTCTGGAGGCTGCTTTGTAAAGGCACTCTATTATTGATAAGTAAAAAATTACAGAAAATTAGTGTAGAAAGGAACCATAAAAATTAGTGGGTTAAGGTAATTCAATTAACATTTTAAAGTTAAATTTTAATTGGACAGAAATGCTGATTTTCTATTTGATTTTTGAACTCTACACACCTGACATTTATTTTGAGACAAAAGGAAAACTGAGGAAAAGAAAATGAGAAAATATTCTTGCTTGAGCAAATTCTTGCCCGACAAAAGGCTGCCTCATGGGATGTTGTATGTATACTTTTATACCTAGGCCATCAATCAATAATACAGGGGCTTAAAGAATCATAATTAAATTTAATTATATTGTAGACTTGATCTATTTAAATCTGTAGAAACAAAAGATATGAATGTCTATGGCTCTGCATTGCCCCTCTCAGTAACACATGGAGTCCACAAAGTCTGGCATTCCAGAAAGATTCTGCTGTTTCTGATCCTTGCTCACAGAGGGGAGAAACAAGAGGAAAAAAAAGAAAGCCCCTGTTTTAATGCTGACAATATATTAAATGAAGAAATTAAATGAAAAAATTCTGGGAGGGTATACATAATGATAAGAAAGTAAAATAGCAGTGGTTACATTTTCTATGGTAGACATAATTGATATGTTTATTGTATGTGATTCACACATTATTTTAAGTTTCTGAGGGGGATTTTTATTGCAAAATATTCTGCATTTTAAATACTATTTAATTATGGTTTGTTTCCTTAGGGATTATATCACCATGTGACTTTAATTTGGTATATACCCTAAGGGGCAGCATATTTTCAATTATGAAATATTTCCTCCAGAAACAATAATGGTTCAATGATTTATTGCAGGATCCTATTATAAGGTGCCTCATACAAGTGAAATCTGAAATGCAATTGGCTTAACAATATAGTATAGGCAGGACTAAAATGCATGTGAACTGAGCGTATGGGCCTTTTTCACAAAAATCATATTTATATACTTTCATCCTTTGCATAATACTTCAATTATTATATCTTGAAAAAAGAACTTGGAAAGCTGAGAGCTATGAAACATTTACATTATTATCTCTTCAAAAAGTTCATTTTTGGACAAGTATCATTTGGATAGGGATTAACTTAATCAGAGATTTTGAATCTTCTTTACTTTAATTTTTAATCTCTTTTTAAAAATATGTCTGAATCTTAAAAAGGCCTAAACCTGTAGTCACAAAGCACTGCTTCAAAAAAGGGGAAAAAAAAGAAAAAAGAAAAAAGAAAGTTTTTAAAGCAGCCACCAGCTGTAAGAGAGATAGTGCAAGCAGCAGATTTGTGACAGAGTGGAGCATGAAACCCATCAGCTGATGAGTGAAAATCCCTGGTTTCTAATTAATCGAGGTACACAGGCCAAGGGATGAAGAGGATCAGGGAAATGAAATCAGGAAAAAGATACCATCAGTCATTTCTGCGGCCCATTGTCATACTTCAGAATCTGCTGTAATGAATCACTCAGGCATTCCACAGATACATTCAAATGGTGAAGAAAATTCATTGTCCGGTGAAGAGTGTTTGATAAAAATCTTTCTTTTCCCCCCTCTTTGTCAGAAGCCTATGATCAGAAAAGGAAATCCAGACAGCACAACAGGTGTGCTTTTGCAAGCCTGGTGAAATCTGCAAATGAACAGAGGCACTAAAGAATTTTTTTGTACTAAAATTTCACCAAAATGAAAAAAGTCACTTGTAAGAGCAGGCAGTGGTAAAATGCACTGAAAACAACTGAAGATTACGGGAATAAAAGGTACAAATGCTCTTCTTGTTAAGAATTTCCTGTCCCAATAAAATCATCTTATATGGAAAAGGTGAACAACTACTTTTTTTAGAATGTTTTTGCCAAGTTTAGAATTTCCAAATATTGACATCTGTCTTGAAGAGCTGCTAATCCAAGAGTTAGCCCAAATTTAAGCCAGCACTAAACTGTCATTCTAAAACCTGGAGAGGGGCAGGAATGACTACCTTTATTGAATAGGGGAGACTTTAATTTTGTTCTTGCAGTTACTCAGTCTCCCTCAAACACAAAACAATTACATTTAAAGGCAAAAGGGTTTTATTTTTTTCCTCTCTTACAGGCCTGTACACGTACACACTCTTGCATATACTGTGAACAAAGAGATGCCTACATTTTGGGTATCTGTTAGTTTCTCTCCTATCAGACTTGTGCAAATTTTGGAATTTATTAAAGGATTAGACTGAAACTCTTCACAAATTGAAATCACATTTATTTAAAATTAGGGAAAACTTTATTTTTTCTTTGGTTGTTTTTTTTTTTGGGGTGTTTGTTTGTTTGTTTGCTTGTTTTGTTTGTTTGTTTTGGGGTTTCTTGTGGTTTTTTGTTCGTTTGTTATTTTCAGTTTTTGGTTTTGGGGTTTTTGGGGTTTTTTTGTTTGTTTGTTTTGCACATCGCTCAACTTTTTGACCCTGAGCAGTTCTTATTCCAGTGTATTTCTTAAAGTGGTGCCCCCCATTAGGTGACACCAGAATATAATTGTTTTTAAATATTCAGGTGCTATACTAAGATGTATAAGGATGGCTGATTCATTTTAGATTTAATTACCATAATATAGGGGTTTGCTGTCTATAGTATCAATCACTGAGACACTTTATAGTTGATAATATTAAAATGGCAATAATGAGAATTCTGCTTCATGATGAAAATAATTTTAATCATGGGTAGATTACAAATCCATTTACTGTTACGGTTACTGAGAATTCTATTATCTGCCTCCTATTGTGAAAGATGTTGAAACTTGTTTTCAGGAAACGTAAAAGATTATAGAAGTATGTACTCTATGCAAAGTTTCTATCGCAGCAGAGCAGCAAAAACCTGCTTAATACCAGGAGCTGTTAAAGATGAAACTCGCCAAGTGAACTTGTAACTGCATCTCTGCATGAACATACACCTGGCTATGCAGATCTATTTATAGGCTCAAGGACAATGTGGGTAGCTGGTTTAGATTCTCACCATGATTTCTTCTACTCACAAACAGCACTTAGCCAGGTGACCAGCTGTTGCCTCTGCAACGAAGTTGTTACTAATTACTAGCTCCAATCTAATGCATAGACATAGGTAATCTAGAGACTATTTAGTTTTTCTGGTGGCTCTACCTCTGATGTTTTCCTTTGATTATGAACATATCATCTCAGTTTTTTAACCCTCCTTTTTTTTGCTGTTTTTTAATAATTCCAGTTGATACTAAGCAGTTACTTTTACAACAGGGCTGCCATCAGGCTGGGATTGCCTGTCTACTCTATAAAGACGCTAAGGCTGGTACCATAGATTCATAGAATGGTTTGGATTGGAAGGCACCTTAATGATCACCATGGTTCCAACCTCCCAGCCATGGGCCGGGACACCTGCCAGTAGAACAAGATACTAAAACACCATCCAGCCTGATCTTGAGCACTTCCAGGGATGAGACACCTGCAACATCTCTGGGTAATCAGTGCCTCACCAACCTCACAGTAGAGTTTTTCCTTAATGTCTAATCTAAATCTACCCTCTCAGTTTAAAAAAATTACCCCTTGTCCTATCACAACATGCCCTTGTAAATAGTACCTGTCCTGCTGTCTTGGAGGTCCCTTTTAGGTACTGGAAAGCTGATCTAACCTCTCTCCAGAACCTTCTCTTCTTCAGGCTGAAAAACCCCAACTTTCTCAGCCTATCTTCACAGAAGTCATGCTCCAGCCCTCAGATCATCTTCATGGCCCTGCCCTGAATGTTCTCCAGCAGGTCCATGTCCTTCTTCTGTTAGGGGCCCCAAATCTGTATGCAGTAGTCCAAGTGGGATTTCACTCGTACAGAGCAGAGGTGGAGAATCCCCTCCCTCAGACTTCTGGCCACACTTCTCTTGAAGCAGCCCAGGGTGCAGTCGACTTTCTGGGCTGCAGGTGCACATTGACAGGTCATACTGAGCTTCTCATCAACCAATATCCTCAAGTCCTTCTTGTAAGAGTACATCTTCGCTTGGACATCAAACTGTTGACAGCAACCCTTCAAGAACAACCATCCTGTCAATTCCCCATCCATGAGTGGTTCATCCATCAAATCCACGTCTCTCCAGTTTAGAGACCAGGATGTTGGGCAGGACAGTGGCAAATGCTTTTCACAAGTCCACATAGATTACATCAGTGACTCTTGCCTCATCCACTAATGCTTTAACCCTCTCGTAGAAGGCCATCAAATTTGCCAGGCACAATTTTCCTTTAGTGAAGCCATGTTGGTTGTGGTCAATTATCTCCTGGTTTTCCATGTTCATTAGCAGTTCACAGGACCATCTGCTCTATGATCTTTCAGGACATTGCGGTGAGAATGACTAGCCTGTCACTCCCCAGATCTTTCCTTATTTCCTTTTTAAAAATGTGGGTAACATTTTCCCTTTTCCTGTCAGTGTGTGGCTTTCTCTTTCAGTTCCCTCAGGACCCATGGATGCATGTCATCAAGTCCTATGGCCTTGTGCACCTTCAGGTTCCTTAGATGTTCTTGAACCTAATCTTCTCCTGCATGGTGGGGGGGAGTGGTTCTTCATTATCCCAGTCCCAGCTTTTTCCTTCTATTACTCAGGCAGTGTGGCTGCAGCAGCTCCTATGAAGCTTGGTGAAATTAGGGGGATAGTGAAATGAATCCCAGAGTCAATCTAACTCCAAAGTACTGTTGTGGCTTGAAGGATTGAAGATCTCAGATCATTTCCTATGCACAAAATGACCAGGTGGGAACACTGAACTCTAAATGCCCTTAGCTGGCATCTGTACTGGAAGAAGTGGCTGGGATGCAGAACAATTGGACAAGGGGATTTCTTAGGCTAGAAGTGATTTTTCCTGGAGCACACATGCTGCTGCTGCACCCCTGCAGTGCTGGAAGAGCTGTGATATCTGAGAGCTGCTCTGTTCCAATTTCATTTGAAAAAAACAAAGAAACCACACTGAAGTAATTTTAACACAGGATTTAGGACAGGGTCTTGTACAGCTGAAACAAATAGCATAAGCTTTACCCTGCTGAACCTTTTTCTGAAACCTTGTGTGGCTATGTGTGCACATATACATTAGCACTGCTTTGATTATATAATGTAATGAGCTCAGTGGATTTATTCTGGATTTACACTATGGAGCCTCAGAGCAGCATTTGGAACAGTGTCTTGTCTTCAAGATGCCAGTTTTGTAAATGCGTTTCTTTTCTTAAGGATACTAATGAAAATTTATTACTGATTTCTTCATGCATAACTTTGCAATGGAATCAGATTTTTCTGTTCCAGCTTCATCACTGTTTCTGAATTGGGATTAAAAAATTTTTACAAACTTAGTAGAGAATCAGTTATCATCAAAGTCCCCAGGAGCTCATCTACTGGTGTGCAAACTGCGCCCCACACTGGTCCCCTGCTTTGGAGGAACTCAATGAATAAATTAAATTTCCAGAGACAGCCAGCTTTATAATCCTGGCCTACTGCTCTCCCTTCCTACTTGCATAATTTTTTATCATTCTGGGCTTCATTCTCTCTGTTCGGCCTCCGTTGCTGACCAATGAGTCCAGGGGGAGGGACACGAGCTCAGGATGTCTGGGAGCATGACTAACAGGGAGCAACGGGAAAAACAGTAGATGGTTACAAAAGCAGCAAAACACATCTGTAAAATCAGCTGTCTATGGAGATGAACTGAAAAATATACTGTCTGCACCTTAATTTGCATGAGATATACCATTAGTAAAATGAAAAATAACAAATATAGAATCAATCTGGGCTTTTTTACAAGAAACAGATTTCTTGTTTTTTATTATATCTGTCTCCTCAAATATATTGTTACTGAATCTTGTTAAACAACCATAATTTCATCTGAACAATAAATCTGTTGCTTTATTTTTTACCTTGTGTTTAAAAAAGCATGAGACGAAAGAAAAAAATAACCCAAACTTTACAGGTAGTACGATCTTCTTTGAGAAAAAGTGAAATAGCAAAAGCAACAAAAACATCCTCCTAATCAGTCTATTTTGTACCTCAGAAAGACTATTTAGAAAGGTTTTCATCAAAGTGATTTTCTGCAGATAACTCATAGGTGATCAGTATAAAACCCCATAGCTTCAGCACTTCAAATATTTATCATATATGTATGTTTGCTTGAATCTTGATAAGGGTGAGATTTGGGACTTATGGACACTGAGATAGGATTTCACCTGAGACATTCATCTGATTCTGAATGCAGACAGAAAGAAAGTGCCTAGGAGAGGCCAGAAAAGAGGGAGGGAGAGAGTAAGGGATACTAGGAATGGACAGCCCTTGTTCCTAGCTCTAATATCCCGCTGCAATTATTTTGTGGACATCCACTCCTTGCCTGCACAGGAGATAGGGCTATAAGTGTATGTTATTTTTTAATTACAAGGGGGTAGAAAAAATCCTGATGATGGGCTGGAAGGTGCCATTGCATTGTTATTTTTTTCTCTCCCTTCGTTTGCTGATTATGTGAGCTGGGCTCCTTTGCTAGCCGATGATAAGCAGAATTTCCATGTTCTCTGCATAATTAATCCATCTCTGCCTCTCTTCATGCCAACTCGCCCGTTATCGCCGGCACATGCCTGAATTGCAAAAGAATCCGCTCTTCAATTGGAACTTATTGATATTCTAAGAAAAAAAAGAGAAGGGGAAAAAACTGAAAATCCTTAAGTTTAAGCCGCAGATTTTTAAATGGATTAATTTCGCTGCAATCGCAGCCATCTAAGGCGGGAAGGCAGGCAGAGCAAATTGAAAGCATCTCCATGTTTGCAGAATTGGGTCCAGAATGCTGAAATATACTGGCACAGTTCTCTTTTAAAGTCAGAAAATTACCATTCATTTACATCACATGAAATACTTTTTTATGCTAGAAATATTCAAGAGACGTTCCTTAAATGCCTGCTAATGCTAGATAACATTTCTAACTTTCAACATTTTGCTAGACTTTGATATGACATGATAGGAATGCCTGCCAGTGGGGAATATTATATGTACCCGTAATCTCTTTTTATCACATATTTAGATTATATCATCCTCTTCCTAAACCATCCTGAAGTAGTCTTTAAACAATGTACTCTGTGTCGTAGGATCCTATTTAGTATAGATATATGAGGCAAACTTGGTAGGGCATATTTAGACTTCGTCCAGTATGAAGGGTTTTTTAAAGTGGCAACACACGATCTTAAAAATGCAGTTAATCTTTTTCTACCTTTCACAAAGTTAAGGTGCATTTCTTAGGGTCCTTTCTACATTTAGAGATTCTGTTTACACTAATTTATAACATGTGATTTGTTTTGATATTTCGATGCAGCTCTTGAGGATTATACTTATATTTTAAAAGGGATCAGCTGTACTCCATACCAGCCTGGCACTGCATGTGGAATAAAAAGAACTAGTGGGAAGCTAGGATTTTTCTCTCTCTTTTTTTTTTTCTCTCAAATATTACCAAAATCCAAATATTCTTCTCCTTTTATTTCTCTAACACTAAACTCACATCCTTCATTTCCTTGACCCTAGAAAGCGGCAGCATTCGGCAACACTGAGAGATTTCTTTAATGCCTCAGCTAAGCCACAATGTATCTGGCATTCCATGCCCATATGCTAGAAATCAGCAATTTAGGCTGCTGTAGAAGGAAATGTTGACACTCACAGTTAACAGAGGGGGAAAAGTTGCTACACTGACTGCAAATGGAGATTCAGCTGTTAAGAAATCTTTGTTATTATTAGACAGACATCTTTCATTTGAAAAATACATGTGAAAGAAATAAAAAAAAATAGAGGAACAAACAGACACGTACCAGAGAGGAAAAAAAAAGAGACATACAGCAAAACAATGATATTTGTGGCAACATCTGCTTCAGATACAAAACCTTAAGCTTAATACATGGTTGGGCCATCTTACCCTATAAAATTAGCACTTGTAATTATTTGCATGTCACCAATAAGTAAAGAAAATGCCACTGTTCTAGCTTGGATTTTCAGGCAATAAAAAGCACCACACAAGAATGACTAGTGATCACATTAGGATATGTTTTCATATAGCAGAAGGAGAACAAAGAAGGTTTTCTGGTTGCTTCATAATGATTGACTTAATGACAGTCTTAAAGCACCAGTGAACTTGAGGATATTTCTGGCATATTTTAACATTACCGTTTGGGGAAAATCAAAATGTTTGAAAATGCTTGATAGAGAAAGATAGTTATGTTTACATTCAACTCTATAAGCTGCTAAGAGAAATAGCTAAAACCACATTTAAATAATCAAAATTTCTAAACATTTCTGAAATTTTATACTTAGCACATGAATAAAATCTCTAAAGAACAAAATTTCTATGTTCTTTCTGCATGTATCTGTAGCATCAGTAAGTAAATAATAAATTAATAGCCAGTATTCCAATTGAGTATTACTTTGTCAAAAATAACAGGTTCCAACCTAATTTGGGAGGAAAAAAATAGTACAAGATTACATATGTGTACTGCATAATATCACAGAACTTCTGAATCTCTTACAGTGAAATCCTGGCTCTTTTCAAGGTAATCACAAAATCCATATTGTCTTTAGTTACACCTGCATTTCAGCAAAATTTTAGTAGTAAAATCATGTTTAATTAAGCTTATACAAAAGTCAATGTTGATCATTTATATCAGAAAGTTTCTTCTAAGAATTTATACTGCAAACTTACAGCACTGACATCATTAAACCACAAAAAAAAAATTCAAACATGCTAAACTAATTTAAGCTATAAGTAAAATTGTAGATATTAATTAAAAACATATGCTTTTTATATTTTTATATCTATCTATATTCCACCTTTTTATTTTCATCCTATTGTAAATAATAGTATTCTGTAATAATTATTTAAGTAACTAAAAATTTTCATACTGATTTAAAAACAAAAATTTCTGTGCTAATACTTTGAAGGATTTTGTTGAATACTTTTTAGCACACAGCAATCTTCCAGTTATTCAGCATATTTCAGCATCTGTTTCAGATGATAAATATAAATTTCTCAAGCTTCTTATTATCAATCTCTGTATTGATTCGGACATTTAGAAGAACAGAATATAGCCAAATAAAAAAAGAGATCACCGCTCAGCACAAATGTACCCTCATTTAGAAGCCTAGATTCAGTGAAAATCAAATGACTGCAATTTATCCATGCATGGCATTGCCTAGCATTAATCCACCCTCAATTTTATAACTGGAAAGCAACTGTAAATGAATTACCGATTGATTTATAAATTTTACTTAGAGAAATTTCCATGCTCCTTCTAAAAATATTACTTTGTTTAATTTAGGGTTTCTGGGTTTGTTCAGTATATGAATTCTATATAATGTGTGGTCATCTTTGGACAGTTTTGCAGTGACACCTGTACCAAGGAGTCTGGGAACCCTTCTCAGTTCCCAGATGCTTGCCCACTGCATAATGAGCTACCTGGTAGGAAGTACAGCATGAGCAACAGATTTCAACACCTATCAGCTACGGTCAAGAGATGAATCAGAATACTTTGGAATGCCATAGATGCAGAGGGATTTGACAGGCTGCATTCAGGATATAAAGGTTTTATTGTTTGTCTGGCATGCATGCACCGTCTACAGTGTAAAGACTGACTGATATTTAGAATAATTGGAAAAGTGTTGTGCCTACCCACTTTCACCTTTCTGAAGATGTGAAAGAAAATCCGAAGTCCTCATTATGATGGAAGTGTGGCAATGAGTGTGGCTATGTTATTAGGTGCCCATTGTGTTAACCTTAGTGAGGACACTTAAGAAATCAGTTGTGATATGCAGCCCACAAAAAAAGGCCCTTAGCAACCAAGAAGACAAAATACTGTAGGGAAGCACAGAATATTTGATTTGTCCATAAAAATCCTTGCACAGGTTCCATTAAGAGAGCTTGGCATCTCGTTATTATAATAATAATTTAAAGAATAACATAAAATCATAACCCTGTCCACACAACTAACGAACAAATTACCCTCCCATAAGAAAAAGTGGGTAGATGCAATGGGAACCTATCTTTGGGAAGGAGCCTTGATGAGGGCCCTCAAAAGATCTCTGGTTTAAGAGATGATCAGTGAGATTACCTGCACATGGAACCTCCTGCTGTAGACATGTAGCAGTAAGACCTTAATAGGGACTTATGAGGGAACAAATAGATTCAGAGAAGTCCAGCTGGATAGATGCTACACTTCACGTTAATAAGTACAGATTCACATTTTCATGTTATGGCTTGCTCAAAAACATATCCTTGACTCCAGCTCTAAAGTCTAGGATGAACTATTAGCAACGATAGTAAATAAACAACTTGCCAGATATTATCACACATCCTCATGTCTAAGATAAGTGTTTAAGTCTAAGATAAGAGTTTAGGTTTAGGAAAATACAAAATTTTCCTATCTACTGCAAGATGGTCAACAAGATACCCATGGAATTCACACTGACAGGTCCAGGGAGCTTTTTCCCCCTCCTTACTCTTTCTCATTTGTTTTACTTGGGACCTGGGAAGAAAACTGAAGCATGTATAATTCTGAATTCAGTTCCATGAAACCAAAGTGAATAGACTATACACAACTTTCAGTGAACACCAGGCTGTCTCTTAAAAAGCACCAAGTTATAGGTTAAACACTGAATTTATTTGCGGGGTACAATCAATTTTTTTTCCCGCAGGTCCTGGCACAGGGTTACAAAGTGATTGTTGGTATCAGAAAAAATGATAAGATGGAATTTTCAAGAAGAGAAGTTATGGTTTAGACACAAAATGTGTATTTTTTACCATTGTATAAAAAAAAAAAGCCAGACAAGTAGAGGAAATCAAAACCTTTCCCAGCATAATATATTAACAAAGGAATATTTGCATGAAAAGCTCATAAATACGTTCAACCTGAAGCTAAAGTTGCCGACAGAGAAAAAAATAGAGCATTTCCTGGAACCAGGATTGCCAGTGTGTGCTTTATGTACTCACCTTGATTGTTTGTTATTTGCTGAGAGTTGATTGGAATCAGAATCAGATTCAGCCATCCCCTCTGGCCCTGGGGCAGTTTGACTCAGGAACAGGAGTGGAGTAAGCCAAATTTATAAAGAATGCTTTGTAACATTCACTGGTCAGTGATACACAAATGAAGTGGCACAAAACCCCCACTGCATTCCCATGATAGGACTCGAAAATGGAAGGTGGCCTTTGGCAAATAAAAAGGGGGCGATCATTCCAAAACTAGAAGGGCAAAAGGATGCAGGTACTAAAATAGCAACTGCAGAAATAACAGATAAGGGTTTCCAGCCTATTGCAAAAGAAGATGGTCCTTCTTGGAGTAAGTGGGTTTAGTGCTCAAGTGAATCACAAGAACAGGCCATCAAATATTTCCCTCTTGGTGCCACATCTGCACAGCTGTTCTGTTGCGTGATTACAGATACACCTCGACAATGAAGCACAAATCCCTAGAGGAAAAACTTTCCACTGCGGAACTGTTCCAAGGCAGATTGCAGCCTGGTAATAGAAAAGGCAGCACCGTAGAGTTGCCAGCATTTGACAAATCACAGTAAGTCTCTTTGCCTCAGTGAGATAGAGCAAGGAGAGCTCAACTGTCTGAATCTGTGGCATCTAATGAACAGGAACAAAATTACCTCAAACTGTTAACAAAGAAAAAATTACTTTTTCTGAAACTGAATGTACTATGGGCTATTGAAGCTCATAACAAAAGTAAAGCTAAAACCTAGACAGAACTGAGCATATTTTTTATTTTTCCATTTGAAACCTGGGATTATTTCCTCCAGGCATTTGGAAGGACAATGCTAGCAGAACCCTGTTTGCCAGTAAAGCTCAGTTTTGGAAACCACCATCAGTCAGCATGAAAATGGGTCCAATGGTATGGAAATGAGCTCATTACTATTATTTTTTTTGCTGGCACACACACAATTTATGCTTTTAGAATTTTGAAAAGCGGGACATGAATTGCAAAGAAATAAATGAGTTAACAATATTAAACAGTCAGTTGCTAATTACTGAGCAATCCAAACCTGCCTCTGGAATGACATGCTCAGATATCCAGTTGGACCTCTGGCCATATACTATCCTCGATCTCATGCACAGCTCCTACTACTGTCAAACACTGCAGTATTGGGTAAAAAGTTCAGTGTACGGATTAAAATATGGTCAGAGATGTCTATTTGTAGATACTTTAAAAAGAATGGTAAATAATTGCAATTTACCAGCAAAACAAAAGGATGAGAGCTGTAGACAGCAAGGTAGGAAACCACTCTGAATCATTGCTTGTTTCAGTCTCATTGCTTTATTTGGAGCAGAAGTGTCCAATAACTCTGGTGTTGTTTTTTCTCCATAAGGAGGCTACTTACATGGATTTAAAATGTCACTTCATCCTAGTACCACATTTCAGCTGCCATAGATCACATTTGTAACTGTCCAATGTAAGAAATGAAGTTTATTATCTACGTATTGATCCCAAGGTATAATACCTGGCAGAAAGAAACATAGAGAAAATTCTAATATAATGTACTAAGTTTTAATGGTGTAATTCCAAGGATAATAATATTGCTAAAAATATTATTCCCCTAAGTATGAAAAGTCATTTACCTTTACCTCTAGGTTTTTTCTTGGTCCTAGCTAAAATATTAACTTTTAATTTATTTGAATTGTATTTCTTATCATGTATTTTCCAGATAAAGACCACCTACATTAAAACATGTACATATGCTTAACTAAACTAGATATTCTATGGTACTTTCTTGTAACAATGAAGATTTCATTAAGTATATTCTTCAGTTGTATGATTTCCTACATTTATGTCATATTATCTTGCATGTATAAAAAATAACTGTTTATAAATACATTTCAAAATAATTCAGAGAAGTCACTTAAAAATATAGGTGTCTGATTTTCATTTGCACAAACACATTTGCTTACACGTGTTGCAATTACAAATTATTTCAGTCTGAATCAGTGATTTGGTGTTGACCAAACAGATCCAATGTAGTATATTTCCTGGTGATAACAGTCATGCAATCATTCGCAGTAAGGCAGAGGAATCTGCAAATTTAGAACAATTCCCAGGAACTGAGCCAATATCCTGCACTCCTTTTGGATATCTAGTTGTAATTCTGATGGGCTTAAAATTGTGGCCAGGGAAAGCATATATTTTGTGAGTTTTTCATCAGGAAAGACTGATGCGGTAGGACTCAAAAATACCCAGCAACTTACATCAAGACTTGCTTTCATGATTCTTTCAAACATCTTTATTTCGTACTCATGCAAACAATTCACAAGTGTGGTCATGTAACTAGATTCAAATGAAAGACATTTAAACAAGAATTAAAGCAACAAGAATTGTAAAATCATTTAGGTTGGAAAAGACCTGTAAGATCTTCAAGTCCAACCATTAGTCCAGCACTGCCAAATCCACCACTAAATCACATCCCTAAGTGCCACATCTACATGTATTTTAAATAACTTCAGGAATGGTGACTCCACACTTTCTCAGGCAGCCTGTTCCAATGCTTGACAACTCTTTCTGTGAATAAATTTCTCCTAATATCCAAACTGCCCTGGTGCAATTTGAGACAATTTCATCTCATCCTATCACATGTTACTTGAGAGAAGAGACCCACCCTTACATCACCACAAACTCCTTTCATGGAGTTGTCGAGAGTGACGAGGAATCTCCTCTGATTCCTTTCCTCCAGGCTAAACATCCCAGCTGCCTCAGCTGCTCCTCATGAGACTGGGGCTCCAGACCCTTCCCCAGCTTTGTTACCACTCTCTGCACATGCTCCAGCACCTCCTTCTTGTAGTGAGGGGCCCAAAACCGAGCACAGGATTCAAGGTGTGACCTCTCCAGGGCTGAGTACAGGGGGAAGATCCTTGCCCTAGGCCTGCTGGACACACTATTTCTAGTACAAGCTAGGATACCATAGGCCTAGTCAATGCAGAAACTCATAAAGGAGAGAATATAATAGTAGAAAGATTTGGCTTATACATTTTAAATTCCTTCACAGAAAATAAATAATTCTTCCTGTACAGATACGTTAAGGATCTGGTAGCATCATTTAAGAACAAATCCTCTATGATTTGGACTAACATTTTTTATGCAGCTAGTCAACACTCTATTTGCGAAGTGTGAATTAAAAATAAAAATTACTATACTAGCTTAAAGCTGTATATTTACACATTTGCTTCCCATATTCATTAAACATTTTTATGCAGAAAACAGTAAAGAAAAATCCCATGGAAAGCTGAAATCCTAAGCAACTCATTTTCCACTTTAGGAGGAGTCTCAGTGATCATTGTGAGCTTTATTGCTTTATTTGTGGGAATTACTAGCTCTTAAATTGTTCTGTTGCAAATCTGAAACATGCAATAATTTACATTACAGTAATATTTAATAGAGAACTGAAAATTGTGAGATAGTTTACAAGTGGAGCTACTATTACACTTCTTGTAACATCTTTCCATTAAGAAGTTAACAAACTGGGTTAATTGCTTTGTGACAATGTCTCTTTTTAAAACTTGCTGTTTCCATGCAGCAAAACATGAATGCTGTATACTGTACCAATATTAATCTAGTTTAAAACACCACTTTTCTCCCGCAAAAGTTTATGGTGTACATGCATAGTCTGCATTCTATTGCACTAATTCATGCTAAAATAACCTAAAATATCAGGGAACTTTAAAGACCTCACATAAATGTATGTGTGGTTTGTGTGGGGAAAAAAATCAGAGATTCTTCAAACTCCATACAGTCATAATAAATTTGTAGATTTTAAAATGTATTGCATGGCAGATATTATTAATTTGAAAGCGAAAATAATTTCACATTTTTAAACTGAACATGTGTTTACTTACAAATTACACGATAATTACATCATTTTGTCCTCCCTGTTAGTTATGCATACCAATAGAGAAACCCAGGGACAAATCTGCCAAACACCTGATGAAAATGTAAATGATATCTGGCATTAATTGATTTACTTGAAAGTTATTATAAAAGTTGCAGTAGCTAAAAGGTATTGATTTTAAAAATAAATGTGTACTTTAAAGGTGACAGCATGTAGTAGAACATAAGTGTAAATTCAGATTATCTATTACTTTTCTATTAATCATCAAGTGTGGTTATTAATTATGGTATTCAATGGTTTTATAGCCATTTTCATATATCTTTCAAAAGTATATTAATAGCGGATAATAAAACTGAAGGTAGATATTACATATAATATAGTTCTGAAATAAACATTTTTGAGTTAATAAGTTCATAATTTATTGAATATACAATATTATTTATTTTTGCAGTAGATGTAGATAGGATTTTTCTCAGAAAAAAAAGACTGTTTTATGAAATACAAATTCTGAAGTCTGTAGTATCATGTACCAGATAGTCGCTGTTGCTTAGGACAGAGGCAACTTGACTCAGAAGGTAAAAGTATTCTTTTATTTGATATGAACCTTTTGATTCCATTTTCTGCTCTATTCAAAAGTCATGTTGAATGTCTAGATCTTTTGCTTCAAAATTCCACCCTGAACTGCAGGTGAATGAAATGAAATCCAGTCTGTTGACTGTACAAGAGAAAGGTATGTGGACAAAAGGTTACAGGCAGCTGATAAAATTACACTTCTCAGTGGAATATATGCAGAACCAGTAAAAAAACTCATTTTATAGCAGTTATGATTACTAATTCCCGAGTGTGGGTAAGTGAAATATATCTCATGCACCTTGTTTGCGGCCAGCTTGCCACACATGTTTAGGCCCAGGAGTTCCTCCAGTTTGGAGGACAGGCTCCAACCACCTGAACCGGCATTTGCAGCAGATGCACTGGGAGTGTGTCTGTTTGGGACGTGCCCTGGAATAATTTCACTACAGTTAGTCACTTGGTGAGTGGTTTGGGAGCAGAGTGCATGTGCTAAAGGAGTTGCCTGCATTAGGAGAAAAGATCTGCATCCTGCAGATTGGAGATTTGTCAAATAGGACCCTACACCAGGACAACTGGGTTTTCTTGGCAGGTGCTCATACTATATGTAAACTTTTTTGTGAAAGTGCCTTAAAATTCAAGAGTCACCAAGGAAAGATGGTATCACTTTAGGTGGTTGAATATAAACATGTTTCTAAGGTCTTATTGAGAAATTAGTTAATAATTAGTTTATCATATACGGCAAAATATATTCTTTGATTTCAATGAGTGTTATAAAGTAAGGTCCCATTTAAGCAAACTGAACCAAAAATGATGCAGAGGGCATTATGTTTACCTTCATAAAGTAAAGACAGAAGAATTTATTCCTAACTGTACTTACAATCCCCTCTGCAGGAAGTATCAGAACATCCTCAAAGATATTTAGATTGCTCATGTGCATTTTCTAATGAGGCTGTTTGTGCTCATCAGCTCTTAGATAAAGCCTTTTGAAAGGACAGAAGTAAATGGGTTTTTTATAAATACTCTATTGTATTTCATAAATTATGCATTTTTATAAAAATACATAATTTTTCACACTATGTATCTTGAGAAGCTTTAAAATATTGCATAATTTGCATATTGGATAATGAAATTTTCATTAATAAATATATAAATCATAAATCATTTATTCATACTGTGTAATGTAGCAGTTTATTACATAGTGCTTGATTTTGTAATCAGGGAATCCCTTGATGAAAAAATAGCACAATATTAATTACCAGCACCATCTGTGCTAAACAATAGGAAAAACAATATTTTAATACAATGACTTCATGCATGTCAGTTATCTTCAACATTAAACCCTGCAGTTTTGTTGATGGGGTTTACCTTCTACTCATTTAAATAACTGATGTTCTTACAAAGGTTAAAACAATGAATAAATGAATTAAAATTAAATATAATGAAAAATACCAATAGATACAGCATGGATCAAGTTCATTCATCAAATAAGTGACTGTACAGGTATAGATACACCTATACTTGCACATGTATTTTTAAATTTCTCTACAACTGTTTCCAACAAAATTGTTATTTACATGCTTATTTGTCTCAGAAGACTAGTGTTCAAATACTAAGAGTTCAGGAGGTGATGTGATTTTTTTTTGGTGGATTTGTTTGTTTGTTTTTTAAATTAACACAATTCTAAATACATAACTTTTAAAACATAAATATCTACTTGTCAGTATTGTGAACATAAGTTGTTTTGATGCACACAAGAATTTTTAAGGTATATTTAGTATTCTGAGTGTGTGAATTCAGGTGAGTTTGCTTTCTATCATAATAGCAAAGATGTTACTCTTATACATCCAGGTGTCAATTTAGTTTAATAATTTAATGAGCTTAAAAAGTATGGTAGCTAAATCAAAGCTACACCTATAAATATATTTCCTTCTTGAAAAATTCTGCCATAGGAGCCAGTCAGGGGTATTAGGATGATGACAACATTCAAATTCACTGATTTAGTTTGCCATGGGAAAACCTTAAAAACACATTCCTTATTTCCAAAGTGCCTCACATATACCCATGCCTGTATCACCAATGTTCAATATTCTTCTCTCTGCACAATCTTATTATTTATTTACTTCTGACACAATAATTTTCTTCCAGTAAACTGTCATCTAGCTCTAATTATATTTAAGCCTATGTCAATTACCAGAAGTTGTTTTTCCCATATCTATCTTATATTGAGGTTGTCTATTGACTTTCAAATTTCCTAATAGCATCTGTTTTAATTTTTCAGTACTTCAAGACTCCATTGGCATTCATGGCCTTCAAAGATAAATGTCAGAATGCTAAGAAACCATAGGAGTCTATGTCCCAGAACAATGCTTTTATTTTTGCATGCATATACTTTGGTGACAATTATTCAAGTTTTTTATTAAGAATTTTCACTTGGTGATATACACACCTTCTTAAGTATTGTGTATAACATTGTTTGCAGGAACTTACCTGAGAGGAGACACTAATGAGACTCCCAAAGCTTTAGGTACTGCCCAGAGCATTTATTTACCATAATAAAAATTAACTGCTTATTTACAGCCATCAGCTCACCTGCTGAAAGGCAGTGTGAATTCTCCCAACACCTGGGCAATCTGCTTTTCCCAGGCCTCCAGTGAGCTGAACATTATCCTCCAGCACTATATATGCACTTGACTGTGCTGAAGGCAGGCTCCTTCCTGCTCTCTGCATGGTGTCCCACCCGTCCTGCACCTGCCTGGTTTTCAGGCTCTCAGACCTTCGAGTCCAACCAACCACCACTAAACCATGTCCCTAAGGACCACATAACTCCAGGGATGGTGACTCCACCACCTTCCCAAGCAGTCTGTTCCAATGCTTGGCAATCCTTTCTGTGAAGAAATTCATCCCAACGTCCAACCTGTAACTGCTGTGGCACAGCTTGAGGTCATTTCCTCTTGCCCTCTTGCTGGCTGCCTGGGAGAAGAGCCTGACCCCCATCTGATTACAGCCTCCTGCCAGAGGCTTGTAGAGAGTGATAAGGTCACCCCTGAGACTTTTTTCTCCAGGCTAAACACCCCCAGCTCCCTCAGATGCTCCTCATACGACTCTACAGACCCTTCACCAGCCTTGCTGCACGGGACGATGGCAGACATCTGACATCTGCCATGTGATGGAGTTGGGTGACAAGCCAAGGAAACCTTTCAGACAGAGCCACAATTCTCTTTAACGCTCTGTGTTAGAAACAAAAGTATATAGGAAGGCTTTGTACTTTTGAACTGTGAAATACTGGTATTCAGTAAATATCTTTATAATAACAATAACAAAAAAATAATTTATTGTGACATTTCCAGATACTGTCTCAGGGACCCTGTAGCCTCTTGCTGTCAGTGGATTCATGTATATGCTAAATCAATTCAGGTATTCATCTCCTTAACAGGGCTATCCTGGTCTGCTACGAAAGTTGCAAAGCTCATCAGATACTCCCTAGGGACAACTAAGCATTGCAAATTCTGTCTAATTTCCTTTTCTTCCTCATTTTGATGTATGCTTGTGACCACTGCTCCATTTCCATATCAATAATTCTTCTCTTGAACCTGGCTATTCCTCCCTCCAAGTGTTTTCTGGGGATCATTGAAAAGATTTATTTCTCCTTTCCAATCTAACAATTTTCTCAGTTTTGAACATGACTCCAGGCTGATACCTACTTCCATACCTGTATAATTCATAGCTTTTCTCATTTCATGTTGCTGTGATTTTCCTTAATTTATTAATTAAAAGGAACCTCCTCAGAATGATTGTTCAGACTTCTACTTTTTTTTTTCTTAGAGAAAATGTCCTCCTCCAATTTGCCCATGCTTGCACTATTCAGCGCTCACTTCTTGCAAGGTCAGTCTAGACTGCAAACTGACCATTATGTAGAATTCACTTATTGCTCTTAGTGACTGGGTGACTTCCTCTTTCTGCTGCCTGTATTTCATTGTTTCCTCTTACTCTGTTAGACCTAAGTGTTTCTTCTGGCAACAACAGTTTCCTCACACATACAGATAATTTCTATGAGTCTTTAATTTCTTATTTTCTCATTTCAGTATATTTTTACAGGTAGTTTTACCCTTGCCTATACAACATATTTTTCACTTTTTAGTGGTGACTTCTTCTGTATGTCAGGATTTCCCTTCTGAGGTTTTTCAGGTCACCTCCATTCTCTTTTCAATATTTTTCTGCTCTCAGATACTTACCTCCCCTTGCTCTTTTCTTTCTGGCTAGTTCTTCCTCCTAGTTGATCAATAATTCTTTTCAAAATATAATTTTAATTGTTCATCTTTTTCTAATCTTCAGTGATTTCTCCCCATCATTATCTTCTCTACCTTGCTTGAGTATGAACATCCAAAATCTTAGGCCCCCCACTCAACACCACTGGAAAAAAATATTTTTATGTCTCCTTATTGAGACAACATTTCAGTGGTTTTCCAGGGAATCAACTCTTACAGTTTGCTTTTTAGCCCTTAGTTTAATTTATCTATTGCCTTCTTCATTCTTTCTCACTACTTGTATTCTGTACTTAGAATCACAGAATGGTTTGGGTTGGAAGGGACCTCCAGGATCATTTAGTTCCAACGCCCCTGCCATGGGCAGGGAAACCTTCCACTAGACCAGGTTGCTCAAAGCCCCATCCAATCTGGCTTTGAACACTTCCTGAGATAGAGCATCCACAGATTCTCTGGGCAACGTGTGCCAGGACCTCACTACCCTTGCATTAAAGAGTTCCCTCCATAAAACAAGGAAAAATGAGGACACAATCACAGATGCTTCATACAGTATGGAGCACATCTCATTTGCCTTGAATATCCAAATACTTATGCTGAGAAGGATTCTGCCTTAGATTTCTGTTATGCTATTATTAAAATAAAGTATTTTAGAAACATGAATGTTCCATTTAATGTTTAATGTCTCTAAAATAGAAAAACAGTAGCGAGAAAGTACATACTAAATAATAAATTGAAGGAGTACAAAGCTCATGCTCTAGCTTGTCAACCTGGAACTTGACATTTGATTATATTCGAAATATTTAGAAAATATCCAGCTGCTGAAAATATACACTTTTTGAATTACTACTGTACTGCAAAATGCCTACATTTTCATATAACAGGAATTCTACTGACAATCTTCCAGTATAGGATTCAGGTATTTAATTTGCATTAGAAACTACAAAATGCTGTAAATACATTACTGAAAGACAGAAATGTTTACTTTAACAGATGAACCTTCATAGAACTGTTCATCTGAAAGCAAGTATGAACTTTCTGTCAGTAAAGATTTGCAGCTGACACCTGGCTTTGCAGTTAGGTGAGAGAGGCAACTCACTATGAGTCCTATTCAGAACTCCTGGTTAGTGACACTGAATGCATAAGGGGAAAGGGAGAAACAGTGCTGCAGTGGGCTTCAAATAATTTTCAGTCCCTGGAGTACTTTGAATGCCACTGAGACTCATCTGAGCACTCCTGAAGAGCGAGTAAGACATGTAAAAGCCAGATCCAGCACTCAGAGGCTGCCACAGGGATACAGGCAGTACAGCTCCAAACATGAAACACAACCTTCTGGTGTCTTTGCTTTTATGGCTACTTTTGGTGGCGAAAATCATTAAATAGAGTACATTGAGAACTGATGGGATCTATGCATCCATACCCAAAACATATGTAGTGCTTATATAGGGATAGATTTTATGTGCAGGATTCACATTTAAGATTGCAACAGAAAGGCCCAAATTAATCTTGTTCTACAATTACATAGTGTATAACCATACATAAAGACAAAACGATCTCATTATTTAAATTCTATAGCTGATATAAAAATTAGATTTTATTGATCAATTTGATGTCCCATTTATTGATCAGTTTACCTTTTAGTGGTTCTTCAAAGACTTCTGATAGGACACTTGTAGTAGAATCTCCTCAGTGCATTTAAAATAGCTTCCCAACAATGAGGGGTATTTTTAACCCTGCTTTCTCCAAAAAAGGAACACATGTCTGAAGAATGCATATGGCATTCAGACATGAGGCATCTGACTTGCTACCTGTAGAAAAATGCACAAGAATAATAAAATACAGGTCATTGTTTTATAAGTTGGGCTCCATTTATGTAAATAACACATTTAAGAATGCAGACTTTTTAAAAGACTTATGTTACATCTAAGCAAACATTTTTAGCTAATAGTTTGTACAGCTGACACTTACAAGTAAGGTATTTATATGTCCATGGGTTGGTAAATAAATCACTTCTAATGAGGCTTTCTAAATAACTCCGCTCTATTTTTTCCTTAGAAAACATTAGAAATGGGACAACACTGCATTTAGCTACCAAGCAAATCTTCAGAGTCTTTGTTTACTAGTTCATTTCTTCTAAAAAAGGTAAGTATACTTTACATGCATCAAATTTTTTCATCATTCAGAGTTCACAAAATTGTCTGCATATTCACTAATATGGCAGGATGAATTTTTCTGTTCATAGAACCACAGAGTCATTTAAGTTGGAAAAGACCTGCAAGATCATTGACTTCAACCTTTGAATTGAATTGAATTGTCAACTAGACCATGGCCATGTTCAGTTTCTTGAACACCTACAGGGATGGTGATCCCACTACCTCCCCAGGCAGTCCACTCCAAAGTTTAATAACCTTTGCTGTGAAGAAATTCCCCCCATGTCCAGCCTGAATCGCCTCCTGTGCACCTTGAAGACATTTCGTCTCATACTGTTGCTAGTTCCCTGGGAGAACAGCTCAGCCACCACTTGGCTACAGCCTCTTCTCAGGGAGTTGTGGAGAGCAATAAGGTCCCTTCTGAGCCTCCTTTTCTCCAGGCTAAACACCCACTACGTTCCTCAGCTGCTCCTCATGGGACTTGTGCTCCAGACCCTTCAGCAGCTCCATTACCCTTCTCTGCACATGCTCCAGCACATCAGTGTCTTTGCTGTATTAGGGGGCTCAGAACTGGACACAGCCCTCGAGGTGTGGCCTCACCAGTGCCCAGTGCAGGGGGACAATCCCTGCCCTGGTCCTGCTGGCCACACAGCTTGGATATAGGACCCAAATATGAAATAACTTACAAAAATTACGGAGATGGGTGGCATTTGTGTACAGTTATTATTCAGTCTAGAACAGCTGAAAGAAATAATTAAAATGTTCAGATTTAATGTAGGTTAGAGCAGATGATTGTTTTAAACATGATTTTGTAATTAGTGTAGTTACCAAGAGATTGTGCACAAAATGCAAACTTTTTGCTTCTTGATAATTTTGTTAAATAAGTCAATAGAGGGACCAAGACTGAGCAAACAAGTAGACCTAGTTATCCCTTCTTATCAAATTCAATCCTTTGTCTGTCACAGTTTCAAGATATAGTACTATCAACAGATTTTTTTCACAAATAAACATTCTGAACTTTCCAATCCAGACAGAAATAAAATATTCCAGAGTGATATCTGTGCAAAGAGAGTGAAAGAGATGTTAGGAAAGAAACTTTTGTATGCATTTTTTCTTGTACTGATAGCCTCCAAGCTGCAGATTTTATGTTCAAGAGTGAAGGCAACAGTCAATTACTCCATCCTAGAGGATCTACCCACTCTTTGAGGAGATTAAATTAGAGGAATGATAATGCCTGCTATTTAGCATCCATGCTCCAAATACTGTGTTTCAGATATTTTTGAGAAACGAATAAAAGTTAATTATATTCTGGACCCCAAATTTAAATATTTCTTCAGAATAGAACCATCTTGCAACTCAATGGATCTTTTTTTCTTCTATCTTGTTGAGCAAGGATGGTGTTTGACCTCAAGATACTTTCCAAATTACTGTGCCCTGATTTTGTTTAAACAAGGCTGAAACATTAAGCAAGTAATTTGTTTTTTCTTATTCAAGTCTATGGGAACTACATGAGCACATGAAGATACATTTATGGTTTTGGAACCTTGACTCAGCTCTTTGTCTCCAGTTCCACGTAGAAAAAACCCTCCCAAATTGTATCACAAAACCAGATACTCCTATTGGATATATAGACACTACGTATATTGATTTAAGACGTAAAAGACTGAATCTTAAAGTCATTTATAGTTGCTTTATTGACAATCAGTTTTTCAAACCACTCTACCATGTGGCTGGTGGTTCATCTTGCTTGTTTTTCTACCACAGGCATGTAGTTTAAGGGATCATGGACCGTACAGTAGACTCTTGTGCATTGTTGTTGTGTTGGCCTAATTCTCTTTTCAAAACAAGAAATGGCTACGTAGTGCTGATAGAAGATAAGGTTAAATTACTTATTTACATTATGTAGAGTATAAGTAGCTTAATTTCCCAAAATGTTCTGGAACACTAAGTGAAAGAAATGTCAGTTTCCCTGGATTTTGAAAATCACACTACTTGGACACATCACTAGGGCTTGGGAACATACTCTAAAGAACATGCTTTTGCATCTCATCTGTGAGTGCAAGAATCAAAGGTAATCTTTTAGATTCTACTTTACTGCATCTTTGTGAATGTTATGAATGGCTTTATTTTATTATTTTTCCAAATGCTTTATGTCAGAAATACATTATGCAAGGTCAGAGAAAATCTACTCAGAGGTCATCTTCTTTTTCTTTTATTATGGTTTAATAAGGGTCATATATGAAATTCTACGAAAAACCACAGTACGTATATTCCTGAAAATTACTGCCATTAAAAAATCCAAACTTGAATTGGTTTGACTTTCATATATGATATTGTGTCCTATATGAAATCCAAATTCAATTTAAATTCTTATCCTAAAAGGCCAGGGGCGGGAACAGGAGGTAAAAATACATTTTTTAACAGCTCATGTCTTTCATGCACTAAATCATAAAAATCAGTTGCAAACATAAAAACAGATTAATGCCATGACTAGTGTTTTGATATATTTGACCCATGAACATGGAATGTGCAGACACAAAAATACTGAATGTTAGAAAAATCATACATGTTATACTTAGTAAGTCAGAGCTTCTCTAACATTGATTTTAAAATGGAATCTCAACTGGCTGTTTGCCAGGTTGTTCTAAGGTGTTTTGAACCACGATAGTGTGCCCCAGCCAAACCATCTTTAGTTATGCTTATTGGAACCCCCAGAGAGTGACCAGGCTGGAATTACCCTCACCAGCTTCACCTGGCCATCCACCTTCAGGTGAAGCAGGTCAGCTCCTGGAGGGCTCTTAAGCCCAGCCAGAAGGTTCAGCAAGAAGAGAAGAGAGAGGCAAGAGGGGCTTGTAACTACTCTCTGTCTTCTTGTTTGGATTTCCTGCACTAACTTGGCTGCTGATCACTGTATGTGTTTTGTTGCTGCCATCATCTTGACTCTGCTTTCCTGGATCGGGAAAATCAAGGACTGAAAGATAAACTGTGCTAAATTGGAATTGAGAAAGGAGAAGCTGAAAGGCTAAATACCAAGACAGCAATGAATAGATAAAGACGACTGCACTGGATTAGGAACCAATTGCATTATCTGAAAAGTGTGCATGGAGCTCTTGGACAAAGTAAAGGGACTGATCAAGTAATGTGTAATCTCATGCACAGCAGTTGCAAATGTATGCATGCTGTATTATGGATAAATCAGTAAATGTGTAAGTACTGTGTTAAGTAAGTAAAATGTGTATTGCTGTATTACAGAAAAGTTAGTAAATGTATAAGTACTGTGTTAGGTATGAGTTACTGTGTTAAGGAAGTATAAGTAAGTGAACTATTTAGGTTATGTATAAATGTGTAAAAATAGTACAGTAAGTATAAGATAGGTAAGCCTAATACAGAAAAGAGGTGATAAGTAACTATTATTGAACAAATTAGAAGACATGTGCGTTCCTATGTGATGCCGAAAGAGGTGATGCATACTTTAAACAATAAGAGCTTCTATGTAATCACACTGATTCATTGAACAGAAGGGCTGAGTTCCTGCACCAGGTAGTGAAACTGACGGAATTAAGTCCCTCTAGATTGGCTCGGAAAATCTTGAATCTTCAGTGTAATGCCAAATATGATTTAGGAGAAACAGTGCCTGGAATTTGCTCATATTTAAATATTGCCTTCAGAAGAGAATAAGTTTAGTCAAAAAGAGAAAAGAAGAAAAAGCATGAGCATATAAGCGAGAAGTAACACAGCCAAGTGTTGCTCAGTTGTGCATACTCTACCACTTTTGTACTGTCAGGTACTGATACCAGTTAGGAAAGATTTGCGTGTGTTGGATGATTTTAACAATAGATCATTGTAATAAAATTAAGTTTCCTCTGGTATGCTAACTTGAGCTATACTTACAACCCTGCTCAGAAAATCTCTCTAGTGCATAGAGGAAGGCACAAATTCCAGGAATAGAAATGTTTTTTTCCTAGCTCTTTAAAAGGGCCCTGGAAAAAACCTGGGAGAAAAAGAAAGGAACTGTAATGGAAGAAGCAAAGTAGCCAGGGGAAAACGCAACGAGGAAAAAAAAAAAAAAAAAAGAAAAGAGGCAAAAGGAATAATTTTCTAAGAAAAACAGTATTTTCTACTTTCCAGTTGAGAGAGAAGTAGTAGGCCACTGAGGACGTACAGATTGTAAACAGAAAAACTCATGTGGTCCTGTTGGTGGCTCACAGCATTTTCCACTTCTATTCCCAAAATTCGTATATATATGAGCTTAAAAGAGATTAGCAAATGAAAGGCAGGGAAGGAAAATATGCCCTGATAACCATCACCCTTATCAACATTAACAAACTCCCAGAAACACAGGACAACCATTTTTTGCCAGTCTACACAAAACTTTATCTCAGAAATGGAGCAAAGAGTACCATTTGAAAGAAGGCAATTTGATCTATGTATTTCCATTGTTTCAAACATTTCTAGGAAGTCTATAATTGCACTATGTGAAGACTGAATAATATTAGAAAACATCTATAGCAAAGTGGCAGTGGCTATGGTTAGGTGACTTTTCCAGCTTAGTCTATTTAATTTCAGTTTTACACATTTACTTTAAAATTTTGTTTCATTGAGCCATGTTTAGAATCAAAGGCCTTTCTAGAAAGCTTTGTAATTTTAAGATTTCATATTAATTTAATTTTACTATCAATCAAAGGCTGTAGTATGTGGCAGGCTTTTGAGTGCCAGAGAAAATAATCCTTGATTGCTGTTGTTGTTTCATCAACAAGAAGGTTACATAGTGCATTACTTCTGTAGGTCAAGCCTACTGTGCACACTGGGGAGCCTTTCTTCTCCCCTCGAAGTGCACTGGCTACAAACATTCACATCCCCTGTACTTTGCCAGCTCTTTGCAGCTCCTTGAGTTCCTTATTTCATTCTAGAGTTTCTAGATATATCCCTACCCTTCCTTTTTGTCCCAGAATAGGATACCTTCTTGTCTTCCCTCCTGCCAGAGCATCTTGGAAGCAATTCATTCAGGGATTTTCATATCTTAAAAAGTTGAAAACAGGGGCATAGGTGAAAGTCTATAGGATGATGCAGAGGCACTTTTAGGTTCTGGCTGTGGTAATCAGAGTTCCATCTACTTTGATTTTCCCTGTTCATTGATTCACAGAAATTGATTAAATATAAAATTCCAGACATGGCACAGTAGAAGTAGGCAGAAATGCCATTGAGCTGCATGGTGAATCTTCATTCAATTTGGCAGTTATGCTGCTGCTGCTTCTTCATACAACCTCTCTGCTATCCTATGGATAGCAATGCGAAGCTGCTTTCCCTAGAATGATTTAAATACCCAGTTAAACTACAAGGCCTTCCTAAAATGAAATCACTGTTTATTGCAACTGCAAGAACAACCCTTTTTCAATAGTTAATAGCCCCAGTAGTGTGAACCCAGTTAGCTGAGTAGTCATATTTTTTGCTACTCTCAAGATATGTTTTTGTTAGGCTGGATAGAGAAAATTCTGTGTGTTTCTCCATCATTTTGTTTCTAGAAAACTATGTCAAAACTGACTAATGGGGAGCAGTTTCAGTAAGTATACTACATATTGCTATTCAGTATTAAAATAACTATCGATACATATGGAATAGCAAAATCATACTACATGTTTTAAAGAGAAATGTGAATACCTAGAAGTTTTAATGTCATTATTATGCATTTTTCTTATAAATTTGTATATTATACTTACTGTAAGATAGATAGCAACATTAATTTAGCCCATTAACTGAAAAAGAAGTACTCAACAGTAAAATACAGTTAGAAATAATTAAAAAATTATTTTTTTCCAAGGGCTTTCTATCAAGTTAAGTTAAAGGTTTCCTTGAAATGCATGCACTCTGTAGGTGTTACATATTTGGTCAGCATACAGATGATGAGAGACACTGGATTTAATACATGTAGTGAAATACAGAAAGGCGTTATAGCTTTGATTTGTATGCTGTATCTTTCATATGTGCAATTTTCTGTGCCCACTGTTATATTTTTCTGTGTCTAAAGACACCTTCTCTGAAAACAACTAGCTGGAAGGCCAGCTGGAGATCTTTTCAAAATGTACTTCACAATCTTGAAAGGAGGGTATTCTTATTTTTCTGGCCAGCAGTAAATTTTCTACCTCAGTAGCATGGCTTATGGTACAGTATTAAAGATCCAAGCTTTCACAGCAGGTTGTATTGGCTATGTAAGCTTACACTGATTAAGCTTCTAGGAAGAAACAGTCAAATATAAATACACAAAACAACAACACGAATTCTCAATTGAACTTAGCTAAATCAATGAAATGTGAATTGTGCATTTATCTCACTTTAATGTGCATTATACAACTAAACCCAATTTAATAAACGGTCAAATCCATGGCCTATAGATTAATCCATATTGATATTTTCCGTGCAGTG
The DNA here is from genome assembly GCA_020086605.1 of Lanius collurio. Lineage (NCBI taxonomy): Eukaryota > Metazoa > Chordata > Aves > Passeriformes > Laniidae > Lanius > Lanius collurio. The sequence goes on from JACBWW010000003.1 coordinate 47,992,720, forward strand.
TTATTTCGACTTTCCAGCACAAGATATCCAATACTACTGCTCTGTCTGTTGACAGTCACATTGGATTCTTTTAATAAGATCTGGTATTGCATTGCTGCTAGACTGCACAAGAAGCGAATTTCCACATGGGAAATTTTGGAAGAAAAGTAGATGCAGGTCTTACTATTACTACATCCTAGGGCAGTAATACATACTCTTTTTGACACATCAAGTCTACTGATACATACTATAGAAATGAATACAAAAAATCACCACTAATTACTGCAGGATCACACTTGCAGGGTGTGGCCTGGAGTCTTCCTTACCTGCTTGACTGTAAATTCACCTCTAGTGGCTCTTTGGAGGAGAGAGCCTTTGCAGGTATCACTACTTATTTTGTAAACAAGGTGAGGTGACAACATCTTGCTGAAATTCATTGCCTATAAAATATATTTTATAAAATAGAAAATAATTATTATATGAAGATTATTAAAAGACTATTAGCCTCCATCCACTCCCTTGCCGTATGTACCACAGAATTCTGTCACTGCACACACATGTCAACTCAGAGCTGGATCTTTACTACAAAATCCAGCTCTTTGGCTTGTTTTCCCTCTTGCCTTTGAAAAATGTTTAAGATTCTCTAAAGGTACTAGGTTTTCCTTTTAAAAAAAGCCTATATTTCAAAACTACAATATTTCTTATGACTTCCCTGTTTGGCAGACAGGTTTCCATTGAAAATAAGAGTTTCCTGACAATCCACATTGGCATCTTACATTGGCATCTTACTTTGCCATCTGCTGGTGGTCCCCAGCTTCCAGGTTCCTCTGTTTTAGCTTACTTTTTCTGTGAAAATCTTCCAAAAATGGGAACTCAAACCCACAAATAGTCCATGTGGACTTTGCACCATGTCCTGACCTTGATGTCTGGGAGCATGAGGACCTTAGCCCTCCCATTTTCCCTGGATCAGAGCTTGGTCATCTTGCTTTGAAGGCACTGATCCCTCAGTGCTATCTTAGGTGCCTGGGAGGTCTGGCTCAGGCTGTGACTTTGAGTTTCCAGTTTCTCCGGTGTAGAGCAAAGGGGAGGCAGAGTCTGGCTGATTGACCTTCTCATTTTCATTTAGAACATAGATACAAGACAAGCCATAAAAAGCCAGAAGGCTCTGAACTTGTGTCCTGTTCAGTTTCACATAGAATTTTTCAAATTCTCTTAAATGAAAATAAAAATCTTCTGCTTTGATTTTGAACAGAAATTCCAATTTTCTGCTGAACCTGAGAGAAAGTGAAAAAAATCTTCAGAGAAAATAACATCAAGTATCACATATATTTAGAGTCAAATGACCTGGACGTAAGAGAAATGTTTTTCTTTTTTGCTTCCCATTGAATGCTCACATGCAGTCTCCTCAGCCTCCTCAATGTGCTGAAATATGCTGTAATCACTGTTTTTCACTCTCCAGTGGTCAGCATATACATGAACTTTTCCCATAGCATAGAAAATAACACATTCTGCCTTGTAAACTTGGAAAATTAAAATTTTCCCTGAAGAAAGTAAAACTGAGTACAGTTTACTAGATGCATGAAACAAATTACCGAAGGAAGACAAATGTTTTTGTTTCTTTTCTAGTCTTGTTCAGGTATATTTATTTTAAAGAGTACTTGCAATTTCAGAGTGGAAATGGGCTTTGGGAATTTTTTTATTTTTCAACACTGTGTGCCAGTAGGTTGCGTTTTCACTTTTTTCTCAGCTTGGGGGCGGTATGAAAAGACAAAATACACAAAAGAGAAAAGTCAGACTACAAATCAATCTCCAGAAAATGAAAATATTCTATTATTGTAATTTGAGATAGGTGGTACTTGTAGAGAAAACAACTCATTCTCAGTAAGAATGAGATTTAGCTTTACTTTTTTACACTGAAATAGAACCTTAACCCTTGAGCAATCCCACAGAAATAATTTTATATTTTTAATGTTCAATCTGAGACCCTGATCCCACTGAAGTAAATGGCAAAGATTCCATTTATTTCAGAAGAGTCAGATTAATTCATGATCTCCTTGGCTGTTATAGTCTGTCCTGGCATCTACCTGGCAGCACAAAAAAGTAAAGCACCCTCACAGAAAAGGATTATGTACCTTTGATGAGCATCATGTAATTTAGTAATACAGAGAATTTAAATCATATTGTACAGATTATTAATCATTATCATATACCAGATTCTTGTCTTTGTTCTCACCTTTATTGAGCTTGACATGTATGGCATCTTTCTAGAATATAATTTCCATCAAGTTCTAAGTTTTAGCTCATGCCTTCTTACATTTACCTTGTTAGCAGCTGTGGTATTGTTTAATGTTAGGGTTAGCACTACAGCAGGGAAGTTGATTAGGGATGCAGGTGTCTGCAAAAGGAATTCTGTGGAAGGGAATACTCCTCTTCAGGAGCCGTTTACTGTTCTCCTTTCTGAAGGGTACCTTCTATGGCAGTGGAAATGATGGATTAGATTTTTTTTGCGGAAACTTGCGAACTTCCATTGTTCGGAGGCCTGTGGTGCAGGACACACTTGCAGACAAGTGCAGGCAGTTGGCTGGGAGACAAAGGAAAGTTTTGCTGGAGATCTCACTTTGAAATGATGGCTCCAGGATGTGACAGTTTAGCTTAGTTCAAGATTTACATTCATTCAAGTTCCTTTGCAAGTTGTGGATAGGCAAGTGAGTTTAATCACTGATACCTTGCAAGTGGATTTTCAGCAAATCTCAAACTCCTGTTATGGCTCCTTCCTTAGTGGAAAAAATCTATTATAAAGTAGGGGGGGAAAGAAAAAAGTTTGTGGGTGTAGTATAGGCTTAAACATGATCCAATATAATGTAGCATTTAACTCATCATTCTCTATTTCATTTTATCCTGTGAGACAACATAAAAGAGTCAGGCAACATTTCTAGATATTAAGGGAAGGAATATGTCTCCTTGTGTGCACTTTGAAATGCCTCCAACACCTTGATTCTTTATAAATTGTAGTAATAATAATATTAATTTATTGCTATGCAGTGTGGTCTGGTTTCCCTTTTACATCCACTATGATTGGTTGTGCTGTGTCGCTGTCCTGTTCATCACTTCTCACCTTGCACTTACATGCAACTTCTATTATGGTTATTTTTAGAATACATAAGGCACTCAAATAACATGATTACAAGTGTGGAACAACAGCCTAGGAAACAGATAGGAGGATAGTTCACAGAAAGAAGCAACACACAGCACCTAAGCTGTGCAAGATCAAACTTGACATTATAAAATCAAAGAGAGAGGGTTTAACAGGAAAATAATGTGATGAGACTACAATGACTGCTGCTTTTTTAAAGTTGAGCTACCACCATTTAATGAGTTTCTGGATGTATTAAAAAAATTCTGTATGTATGTATCCACCTGTGCGTCTATATAGGCAATATATATGTGTGTAAATATGTGCATGTTCACCTGGGATGTGTGTTTATGCGTGTGTGTTTTACAAAATACTCAGAAAATAGTGTGCTGCAGGAAACAAAATGAGCAATTTTAAGGTCCTATAATACTGTTTCACATTTCTGGAGAGAAGTAAAATGACCATAAGTTTCCTTTCCATGGAATCTGAGCAATCTTCATAGAAAGCCTCATTTTCTGTCAGCTTCAGGAATGGCATATATTTACATGCATTCAGACAGTTTGTGATGCCTGGAGGCAATGAGTATCAGGGAGAGGTGCAGTGTGGAATGCTCTCCCAGCTCTGGCTGACAGAGGGTAGTGAGTGTTTTGTTCCAGTTGTCAGTCGTTAGAGCACCCCTGCGATTTCTCCAGCTTCGTGCTGAAGGCTGTCTTGGGCTCTTATCGCCAGGATGGTGCGGAGCTGGTGGAGGCATAAAAGAATCTTTATCTCCCCTCTTTATTTCAGTGTAGCAGAGGAACGAGCCCAATATAATATGACCAGACCACCACAGGTAAAGTTTGTAAGTCTGTGTTCCTCAAGGTATTGACCTTTTATGATGTCTATCATGTACCCAGCAATGGAGAAATTTTGCATCATGTGTAATTCTTACCCCTAATTATTTTTTTTTCTGATGAATTAAATACTGTAATTGGTGTATCAAAAATACTGCAATAATATTTTGTTTCAAAAATAAAATTACATATATTTTGCATGTAACTGAAGCAAATTTTAAAATCATTATAAGCCCTCCAATCATAGGTACTCTTTACTACAATCCTTCTCTGAAAATTCCTGTTTGCCCTAAACCTGTTATATTATCTGTATTCACTTCTGCTGATGGGTCTCACAGCTGGAAATGTTACTCTAGTCTCTGGTCAATTTTACTTGTGGTCAATATAGTCTCATCTATTTTTGGTTTCATCATTTAACATTCTTTTTGGTGCTCCTTCACTTGGCTCACCTTTCTCTGATTGTATTAGGTCAAGGTGTGCATGCAACTCACTAACATTCAATGGGACTCTGCATAAAGCACTAGCTGGAGGTTTTATAACTTGCTGAAGAGCATAAATTTATATACATTTCTATATTGATGTTATGTTACTTTACATCTCTCAGGGTAAGAAAATGTAGTTAGACATTATTCTAAATAAAGAAATTATATCCCTGTAGATTTTAATTAATTTTGAACCATTAAGATTTGATACTTAAGTCAATGTATGCATCTAAAATAATTTTAACACCTTGAAGCAATGCAATTTTCACCTAAAACTACTTTTACTTTTAATTTTACTTCAAGAGGAATTGCTACAGGTCTTAAATAGTTGTCAGAGATAGTCACAATAAGGTAACATCTGGATAAAATTAAATTTTAAAAGAAAATAATTAATTTTAAGAAAATAACTCAGCCTGAAACAGATGACGGTCCAGCCTTTGAGATAATTTTTAATTTTAATAATTATTTTGGAGATTCTGTAGTTATTAAGAGCAGAGAACATGGAATAGGGTATAAGTATTCCAGCTCTACTGCTTAGAAGTCCCTAGAATAATGTAGTCAGTAAAGAGGTGTCTGGGGACATTAGTTGACAAGGTCAAGTGGTTGGATTTAATCAAATTCATTTTGCAGCTGGAGATTTAGTCATGGTTATAAGACAGAGAAGTCATCTCAAATAAGGAAGCCTAACAAGAAAGCAATATATCATCTACATGAAGTGAAATATATTGCTCTCAGCCATTTAGCTTCATGTCAGAAATAAAGGGAGGTTTTGGAAGAACAATTCTAGCATGTGCTATTTAAATACAAGTAAGTGATAATGTAAAGCAGTTGTGGGTTTTCTTTTTAGTGATATTGTGAATGCCTGGTTACAGTTAAACATTTTTGCTACTGGGATACACTGATGTCATAAACTGGCTTAGGACAAAGATCTGTATTCCATTACCAGTTTCAAAGTTTGTATAGTTTTAACATAAGGAACTGGTTTTCAACACCTTCTACAACCATCATGGAAGTTTAAGGCAGATATGGCATTAGCTTCACACAGAACTGGTCTCTGACTTTCTTATGCTGTTTGAAAATGGAAGTCACTGCAGGAGCTCAGCTGCAGAAACAGAAACTGAGCTGTCTTGTAGAGCATTGCTCATTGCCTCAAATTAAGATTCGGGTCATATGAAATGTTTGAAGTTTAGAGCTTTGTATGAGCGACCAAATTTTGGAACAAATAGTCTGAAATTGTGATGATTTCTAGATCTGCAATCCTCTCAGAAAATAGGGGAATTTGTTATGAATCATGGATCAATAATTGTTCCTGGTCTAAAATTGGAATCAGAGTTGCTGTCTCTCATAAAGGACATCCTCTGGTCTTTCAGTTTTTTTACTAGGTTCATTTAATACATGCATGCCTTTGTGTTCTAAGATCAACTTGTTATAAATGCCTTGCTCTGAATTTTAAAAATTGGAATGAGTTGAACTTATTTCAACTTATTTTCTTGCATTCAGTTCAAGATACTATTTTCAACACATAGGTATTTAAAAAAAAAATATACAACCCAAAATGAAACAATAAAAGTAAATAAAAGATTAAAGTTGTATATTTTTATAGAATTAAGATTTCTTGGAATTACAGGCTCTAGGTATAGGTCTGTCCAATTATATCACCCAGTCCAAATTGAGGAAATTTAACTCAAATTTTCCTTTTACTGTTTTTTTTTTTTTAATTAACTGAATTTTTAAATGAAAAGGCTTCACCTTTGTTTTAATTTATTTTCATTATGCAAAATCTCACAATGACAGGCATTCAGCAATTTTCTTGATTAGAAGACGAAACTTCCTGTTCTAGAATTTTACACTACTCCTTAAATATTATCTGTTACTGAGTATTTTTTCCAAGTGTGATCTCCTAGCTCTATCTTGGTCATAGTAAAATACACTTGTTTCTCATCATTACTCTCATCATTACTCGTAAGACATACCCCAGGTTACCCAGCTTCCTTTCATTTATTGGAATTTCTTTTTTTCATACTGCAGTGCACAGGACCAAGGCTATATCCTAGGAAAAGGTGTTAAGAGTAAGAACAAGAGAGATATGTTGACAAATACTGAAAAGAATATGAAAGGTAGATGATAGAACTATGTAAATGAGTGAATAGGAATTGAAAATTATATAAAAGGTGACTAATAGGCAAAATAAGGCATATTCATCAATATTTTTCTGTCTTTCAAATGATCAAAGCTTTGTCTTCATGAGGTAGAAACTGATGATTCTTCCTGTATGTCCCATATCTCGCATCCAGAGGCCTTTTCCCAACTCCCCAGGCAGAATGATGTGTTGGAGGACAATTAAAGAGGTGCATGGCTGTTCGTGGTGTTGAATTGCATGTTGCAGGTCTACATCTTTTCTGTCAGCATGATTTGAGTTAAAATATGTTAAAAGTCACCAACTAGGGGTGATTTAAGAATAAGGCAAATGTTAACTACATATAAGAATTAGCTGGCATTCTTCTACATGGTACAGGTATACAGGAAATTGTTCACAACCCGCGTTTTGGCCAAGATTATCAAAACTGATTTGAGTCCACAAGACAACTAAAGACATATCTGAGTAGGACCTTCATTTTTAAACCATATGATAGTTACTCCATTGGTTTGCTTCTATACAGTTTGAAATACTTTGTATTTTAAGAGACAAAGGTTAGCCATTTAAATGTTGGTATATGCACATTATGAAGCACTGAACAAAACAAAAACTGGATGCTTCAAATGCTTACCACCATGCTCCAAATTTTTACACTTGCTTGTGGGAACATTCTCTATGGCTCAAAACACCCAAAAATGTAAGTAGTCCCAAAGCCATTATCTGTCCTACTGCCATACAGATTTTATGAAATAAATTAATTTGTGCTACAAGTGTTATAGCACAAATATAAATTAATATTTGTGCTATTAATCAGTTGAAAATGTCTTAGAAAATTAATTCATAATATTATACTTTTTTCAGTTGCTCTATGCATGGTAATCAGATGAAATCCACATCCACTTCTATTTTTAGGTATTGCAATGAGTTTTAATGTAGTATTTAGATGAATATCTACTCAAAATTGTTGATCAGTCTCTGATTTTGAAGAAATTTTATACTTTGCACAACTGAAAGATATTAGAAAAAATAGTACATCTTTGGAGATTTTATTATTAATTATTTCAGTAGTCTACCTCTACTTATCAATAGCTCAAAATTTTTCACTTCACAGGACAAAATGAAAACTTAAGAACCCTTTAGAATAGCAATTATCTTGCTCTATCATCAAAAGCAGATGTATTCTGGAAAGCAGAAAATACAGCCTATAAACCAGATGTCCAAGTACCATACACGTTAGGAGACTAGAAAACATCATGGAACTATACATAAGTATAATGACAGGAATAATGACAAGAAAATTTATAAAAAATTTGAATTATTAGTTAGTTTGAAAGAGGTAAATTTTCCATTTGTCATCCTAAAATTCTCAGGCCAGAAATAACATGGACTCTCACATAGCTGATAGACAAACTAAAATGATGGATTAAAGAATCAGTGCAATTTGGAAGCTAAGTGGTGACAAGGCAAAGGAAGCAGCGTTGTCAATGATGTAACAAAAGTAAGGATCAGACATGTGACTTCAAAATAATAGAAAAATTCTTCATAAATAATTCCAGTCTGTAATTCAGGAAATGGATGAACATGAACAACTCATAAAAAATTTTGTTTTATTTGCACCAGTCCTACAGAGTGAGTGAAAGGGAATTTAAAGTAAGTGCAAAACAACATCGAATAAATAAACTCATCTGTGGCTAGTTGAGTCTATTTGATGTAATCTAGTATTTTATAGCCAGAAAGTTGTCACAGGAACAACCTCCAGGGAAAGGATCATTTAAACATTGAAAAAAATCTCTCTAGGATTTTGTTGATCAATGTCCATAAAACAGGAAAATACAAGCAGGAATACATGATCCATAAATTAGATTAAATTAGATATCCATTATAGAAATACTTTCAAATAAAAGGAAGCTGATTTGAATGAAACAAGTTCTATACATAAATAAACTCATAGATCCGACAGCTTTACTTAGTTACTTACACCAAAGTGTAATGTGTGCAAAGTAATTTATTTTTATGACTGGAGAACACTACTCAGTTGTATTGATGAAAATGATTTTATAAAATTGAGGGCAACTTACTGCCTTGGGTTCTTGATGGGAAAAGGCTATGGAGTGGTTATTCCTCAGGATTTTTATTTGGAGAGCTTCCACCTTAATCCTTTTAAAATCAGTGGCTGATTAAAAAAAAAATGAACTCTGATTTTCTCCTTTTTATACTAGTATAATTCCTAACTATCAGTATCAAAGGATTGTCTCTTGAGCAACATTTTTGGAAGCAGCTTGATTCAAAATTTAATTTTAATTTTTCAAGAGAGATTAAAAAGGAAAACTGAAAAGAATTTCAAGTTACTGAGACACTTCAGAAAAATCACAACCCTAGTTTTACATTTTAAAGTGCTACGTGAATTTTTGGATGTTGCTGGTGGATTTTAGGAGGAGAAGGAGGAGGAGAAGGGAATTTGAACTTAATTTTGTTGTGAGCAGATAGAATACCACATATACTGCAAATGTCTTCAAAATCAATGATGTATTTAAATCAACCAACTTTGAGAATAATTTAGCTTTACTGTGCTGTAAAGTGGCCAATAAAAATCCCATAGGTTTTCCTAAAAGAATATGGGGTTACGAACTACTGAGGGAAACTGTACTTTCCCTTTGTTGTTCAGTCTACTAGACTATTATATCTTTCACTTATTTTCTAAGTTTGCTGTGCAAAGTAAGCATCTGGTTTTGAAGGTAGAAAATTTTAGGGGGGCACACTTTCAAAAGACTGCATAGGAAGATTTCCTTTATAACATAGTCAGTTCTATTTATAGGATAAAGGCATAAATTGAAGAGTTGCATAAATTATGAACATCCCTTTAATAACCCCAAACATGTTTATGCTGCTGAGAGGAACCAAAAATCTCAAAAAGAGAGTCTATGCTGGCATAGACTTTGAAGTTCCAATATATATATTCCTATTCATGACAATGATGCATAGTTTTATATATACCTAAAAGTGGTAAACAATACCAGTTCTGATACAGAGAGGACAATTTATGCAACTGCTCTGAGGGGGGAAGTTTCATTTGCACAATAAGAGGAACAGATAGGACACAAGAACAGATGATACCATATACTCTACCAGCTATCACTATGCATTTGTGTAAGAACATCCATTCAATGGTTATACAGTAGAAGAAAAACTTGTTGAAAAAAGTTGATGACTGTCATTATAATGCCATAATGGTTAACTGGTACAATGACAGCTGTAGAGGAAACATCATATGTTTCCAGTTTTCTATTTTTGGTGTCCTGATCATGCTTCTGTGAATATTGGTGAGATGCTAGTGTGTATGCACCCTCCTTCACTGAAACTGGGCAAACTGAGATGCCCATAATATCTAATTTGGCAAGAGCAGAGATGCTGCTAATCTTTTCCAAAGGAAGTGCTACATAACAGTTATGGAGGAAGACCAAGAAGAGAAAATGCTATTTTACTTCAAACTCTGCAACTCAGGTTGTACTTTATACTCATGTCACTACTTTATGAGACTTGCACTCTGAAGTCAAAAACAGTAATTTGACAATATTAATGTTATCTTTTTATTATTAAGCTACATCTACATGAAGTACTGCTGTTGGCTTATCTAAAAAGAAATTAAGATAAAAATAAAGATTTTTTAAAAACTTCAGCTGTTCTTTCCCTTTTTCCTGTTTCTTCTATTCTACTATTCTGTAACTTTCCTTCATTTTTCTCATATCTTATTCTAAACTCCTCCCTCTCTGGGCTATAAGCTTCAAGAAAGTTCATGCTACATTATTGTTAGCATGTCTAAGAAAGGAGTCTCTCTCAGAAGCACTGTACAGAAGACTGGACAGTGTTAAGACTGTGCTAAGGGTAGTATGTTCCTGTGGAGGGTAAGGTCATGGAAAGCAGAGAAGTTCTCTGAGTTGTAACAAAACTGGCCTCTGAAGCCCACCCACATGCCAAAACAGTAAGTTACTGCTGCTGTGGGCTGCAGTCTTGCTACTGGCAGAAACCTGAAGTGTGGTGTGGGATTGTATATGTTTCAGTACATTTCTAAGTTTTCAGTAACCATCTGTAAGCAGTGGGGTGAATGGGCTGCATTTCAGAAACCAAGGCATGCAGGAATATTTCCTGATAGGATATTGTTCCTCCCATCCCATACTCCAGATGCTGCCATATGTGTGATGCAGTATCTTGTTGTGAACATGTATCCATATTTTCAGCTTTGTTCAAAAAGCTTTCTCTAGCTATGCCACACCTACTGAATTTTCTTTTCCAGCTGAAGGCACAGCACACGACAGGTTAGCTTGTGAAAGTCAGTTTTGCAGTAGAACTTGCTGATATTGAGATATATTTTTTTCTATAAAGGAGACTATGGATGTCAAAATTAGGAGCTGAGTTGTATGTATAATTTTTCAGAAAGAAATCAAATTTCTTTCCAGGCATTACTACAATCCTGTGCAGCGAAAGAGTATTTTTACATTATTATGAAGATCCTGGCTACTCTGTGATTCTGATTTAAAGTTGCCCAAAATGTCTAAGCAGTTTGGTAGACTATCATTTTGCTCATCTATAAGATTACCTGAGCAATATCAGAGAGCATCCAGTCAGGAAATGAAGAATAATCTTTGCCACTATTTGTGGATAACAAAAAAGGTATAAATTTTAATGTGAGACAAAAATTATCTTGCATAACTGAACTATCAAAAGAGATCAGTGATTTCTGCTCTAAATAAATACATGAAAAGAGACAGCAACCTCACACCAAGAAAATGGTAAGCTTTGAACCAACTAAAAATTAACTCTAATTCAGATAATAGCCTTTTCAGGAAAAGTCAGCTTAGGAATCTAAAAAGTTTCTGAGGTCACCATTTATTTCTATGCCATTCTTCCCTCTCCATATGTAGTGGACATGGGTTTTGGCCTCAAAAAACTGGCAGATGTCCCAGAATGGTTGCAAAGATCTGGACTATCAACGTGAAGTCTGACTCAGCACTGATTCCAGCCCTCTGTGAGTCTGGCTTCCCACATTGCTGCATCCATTGAAATCCTGTGGCCAGGAACTTCACTGTAAGATTGTGATCATTCCTAGGGAGTAAAACATTCACAAAAAAATGTAGTAGCAATTTGGTTTGAACTTGTCTACAGGACTGTTTGAAAGGGCAGCTCATATCCACTGGTCTCACCCATTGTCTTGGATATCCTCAGATNAAAGGAAAGGAAATCCATACTTGTTAGTCAAGAGGTTAATTCTGCTTCCAAGAAAATATTTCAAAATTTTAGTAGTTCCTCATTTCAATGACAGAATGGAAAGGTTGTTCTAAGAATCATTAAGTGTTCTCCAACAAAGGACATTGTTTGTAAAATCATGCATATTATCTGTGTGGAAGATCATGAAATCTAAGCTGCCCTTTTTCTAGTTTCTTTGACAGAATTTAAGTTTTAAACTGTGGTAATCATGTAGTTAGAGGGTTTCTATAAATCTTTGTAGAACCTTAGCAAGGTATAGAGAGGTGGAAGTGATGAAGTTCAAGATGATTAAGAAGTGAGCCTCTGTGGAGGTTATTTTCTTCTTCTTGAGATACTGTAATTAACTAAGAGCATACATCTTCTGGACTGGTCCTATGCCACCACAGCTCACAGCTAGTTACCATTTTGGTTGAAGAGAACTACATTTTTATACCATTCTTACTGCATAATTTCCTAATTATCTGTCAGTACCCCAAGCTTTTGGACAGATGGCCACCACTCCCTCAGTACAAAAACTGGACACATTTTTCCCCTGTCCCTATGCTCACGTGCTACAGTTGCCTCCTGGCTAGGGTTACTGGTCCCCCAGCCATGCTCTGTGACCACTGTCTGGTTGCTACAGGCAACATTCAACAGGTGAACATGAAGACCCAGTGAAATGTACAGGCACTGCACCTTGGTATGGACAACATTGTAACCACACAGCAGTTTCTATAGCAGTTCAGAAAATTATGCAATTAGCGAGGGACAGGTAGTTTGCATGATTTGAAGATCTACTCTGAATTACTCTCTCTGCAGGTTCACAGAAAATGCGGCGCCTATTCTTGACCCCTGAGGCAGAGCTACGCTGCTTGGCTGGCGTTCATGTGACTCAAGCCCCTGCCACAGCAGAAGCAAAGTGGCCTTGCCCACAGAGCTTATCGGAAACAGCTCCCGGTGAGCAGCACCGGAGATCAGCTCAGCAAAAACACCGCGTCAGGGATCACGTGCGGGGTCGAGCTGTTCCCTGGCCCGGCCTCAGCAGCTACACACGGCCTGCTACAGATTATTTTCATCTGGGATGCACTACAGGCTACTTGCTCTGCCAAAGAAAATGGGCAATTTCCATGAAGTATTAAAATGTACTAAATAAGAGCTCCTCTATGAATTAGAGAAAGTTTCTCATTAATTTACACCATTAATTACATTAATACAGCAGGCATATGTATGTTTCTTTTTTGGCATTTCACAAACAACTTTTTAAACTTTAGGTAAATAGGTCCAAAATAACCTGAAATACATGGAAATGACTAAGTGTAATAATCTGTTAAGAGATCAAAAATGTCTCTGAATGGCCATAGAAACTATACAACTTTATATGAACTCTTTTGAGCTGATGATGCAGAAAACAACCTTAATGACTCCAAACAGACAAGATACGTAACTAACAGTACTATTTAAATATTAACAAAAGCAGGAGTCAGCACAAAACTGATATTATGTAATTTACCCTAAACAGCATTTAAGAATAAACACTTAGAGACTCTAGCATTGCTTCATTTTGCACTGCTCTTTATCACTTATTTGTAACTGGTTTGTACCACATAAAGTGTATTAACTTTTAAGTTACAGTGACAGTTTTACAAGTTACAGTTCATATATTGTTCAAATGTTGGAAACAGATTACTCAACTTCATTCTTTAACATTTAAACAACAGTAGGTTTAAAGGCAGTATCTGTCAAATTGCCTATGCAGACTTAAAACTGTGTGAGAGCCTGGCACCAAAACTGAAATAAATGATCAACCTATATGGAGGAAAAGACATTGCTATTTGCAATTAGGGAGCCTGACTGCAATTGAAGAGAGCTGAGAATGTTGAGAATGGATAAAGATCAAATATTAACTTAAATTTGGAAGATGGGTTCTTCATTCTCATCCATGTAAGCCCCCTTCTGAGCCTTGCTCTGCAACAAAACCAGAGCAGAGCATTTCACTTGGTGTATTCTTACCATGTTTATCTTATGCCACAGAATACCTTCCTGAAAACACTACCACTGTTACATTGGCAATTAACCAGGAGCCTACACACCTCTAGGAAAGAAACTGAAAAACAAATCTGGCACACCACAATTACTTCAGCTAAACAGAAAACACTTATTATTTACTCAGATTCCTTAAAGTATCTGAGCAACAACAAATGTTAAATATTGTTCACAGTTTCCATCGCATTTTTTCTCTAATAAAAAGTGGGTTTGTAAATTCAGTTGTCATGTACAAGCTCTGTCTTCTAACAAAATATGATGGAAAATTTTAGTACATCACCATATTAGAATCTATAGAATTCGTCCTGCTTATATGAAGACTTCTGCAATACTGCCCCAACAAAAAACCACTGAATGTGTCAAGAAGTCAAGTCACAAACTTCTGTGGAGTGTATTTTGACCACAGAGGTAAGACTGAAAGCAACGCTTAACAGTTTACCTGAACATGTCCTGATAGTGAAGCTCTAAGAAGACTTACTGTTGTATTACATTCATGCGTCAGATCTGAAATTCCTGGAAGCACAGTAGCAAAGACATTTCAGTATCAAATGTCCTTCCTTAGCATCCATGAAATCCGGCTGATTCTCTTTTGTGTAGATAATGTTTTTTTCCAGAATTTCTTAAAAGTTAGTGTTTGACGACACTGAGAATATGGTAATGGACATGCAATGCTTGGCAATGCACTGAGATACAGAGAGCATAGTCTGTTCATAGTGGGTCACTTGTAACTATATGTAAATGACATAATTCAAGTCATTAGAACAGAACGTTCAAGAGAAATTTTGTCCATAGACACAGACTGCAAACATGGGTATTGCTGATAGTTTTAGCTATGTCAAAACACATAACTGGTGTCAGTAACGGGAGCGTCAAATGTTGGCTTCTACTGGGCAAGAAAAAACCGTTCACTATTATCACTGCTTGGAAAGGCGAAACTAACGAAGCCGAGGGAGTCAGTCGGCCGGCTTGTCGCCCTCGCTCACCTACGAGTCAAAACCCTGGCATTCGGGGCGGGGGGGGCAAACAGCGATGGCCGCACAGCCAGGACTTCCCAGGCTATCGCAGCTAAGTGCAAGCGGCCAGAGAACAGCAAGGGAAGGACGCTGGCAGCTCGCCCGTCCGTCGGCTCAGGCAGCGCCCGGGGCCCCGGGCCGGCTCCGGCAGAGCGGCCCGCGCGTGGCGGCACCTGTGAGGGGCGGCGGGAGCCCTCGGAGCGGAGGGGGCGGTGGGAAACCCACTCTGCGCTCCCCGCCTCGGGCCCTGCGGGACCCCCCGGCCTGGGGCAGCGCGGCAGGAAGCGCCTGCTCCGCCGCGGGCAGCGCGGAGGCCGAGGGTGCGCGGCGGAGCGTGGGGACAGGGCCGTGCCGGGACACCCCGGCGGGTCCCTGTGCGGGGCGGGGGGACTCGTGCCGGCTGCCTGCTGCCACAGACTTTCTTCGCCCGTTCGCCCGCCGTGCCTCTTTCAGGAAAGTTGCAGCTCTC
>JACBWW010000003.1:48013444-48123267 GCA_020086605.1 Lanius collurio
CAATATGGACAAGATTTTTGTTTTTAAAAAAAGAGATTTTTTTTTCTTTCTTATTACATGTTTTTTATGAAACTTTTAAAAGCACAGAAATATTCTCCGTGTTCCGGACATCCACATATGTCCCTAAAGAGGGTGAAGGAATCTCAGAGAGTCTTGATGAGATATTTTACCAGTATGTATGTCCCAGCTTTAGTTTGTGGGCAGGCACTCTAACACAAAGATAGAATTGCAGTTAATTTGAATATAGCCTGTAAATTAAATGGGAGGTGAAGCCAGTTGTCCTCTTCGATTTGCATGGATATGCCTTCAAGGTTGTTATCTTCCCGGCGGAGCTTTCACCTGTGTGTTTTTATTATTTTTTTTTCTATTCAAATGAGGGACAAAACAGGCTTCCTACTAGATAAATGTATGTTTGCCATTTCTATTCAAAATCCTATGACTCGTGTATTATTTATTCTCTAAAAAAGTCTTCTTAAGCTTTCTTTGCGCTATATTCTGTAAGAGTGCTTTTAGTCATTCATGTTCCAGGTATTCAGTGTATAGCAGTTTGTATAGCTTCTGTTCAAAATCCTGAAGTTCATTTCTCTCTTTTGGATGCAGATGAAAAGATTTAACTAAAATAAGTTTGAGTTGTGAAATTACTGGGATTGAGAAAGCGACGTACCCCTTTAAAGGTATTAGCATAAAGATAGCACATTTGTTTATTATGTCTCAAAATCAGCTTCTAGTATCTCTGCCACAGGTAACAATTGACTTTTCAGGCTTCAAGTTAATAGCCTTGTCTCTTGCTTGTAGGGATCAATATTAGTATTAATTAATCACCATTATCAGCTTTAGGATCTGGTTCTATTTGTTGTTACATCAGCAAAATATCAATATAGAAAGTGGACTCTCTGATCGTCATGGCAACTTCATCTCTTGGGTCAAAGAAAGTTTATCTTATCTGTGCATGGAGAGTGGCAAACTGTTTAGGGATCTAGTTTGAACTCTAAGAACATTGATTTAGTTTTTGTTTGTGAATAGAGGCTGAATTCCAATCACAAGGGATAGGTAAGATTTAAATATTAATGCCCACAGGCTTGTCTGAGAGGGTGTCATTACCATTACTGTCAGATTGTCTTTTTGAGATGACACAATGGTAGAGGAGAATTGTGTAGTCAAGGCTATTTACAGTTCAGTACTTTGTGCATTGGACAAACGGGATTTTAAGTGAAAGTATGGAAATTAAGTAGCATTCATGCAGTAATATTACTTTTCCCAATCATTGTATGGTTAGGGTTTCTTCCACTTAGTAACTGTTGAAATAGTGCAGAAACATAGATTAGGAATTGGTAGAAGGAACAGATTTTATTATGCATTCTTCCTTCAGAGATTTTTTAAGAAAGTGTGTGAGAAGTGTAGAGAAAGAATATCAATGTTCCACTCACTCCAGAATTAATGGCAAATAGACATCATGGAAAATCTGAATGCTACAATCTAGCTAGTTATTTTTGTATTTTATAAGTTGATACAATTATCTCATGAATTTGTGATAATAAAGTACTGATAATGCTATTTTATCATGTTAGGCCTCCATTTTTCTATATTCTTAGGTGCTTCTTTAAAGTTCTCAGCTTAGACAATGCACCTGAGATTTTCTATTATATATAGTCATAGTGTGGTTAAATCTCACGTGGAGGGATTTAAAGACTTGATGATTGCAAGCACAAGGATTACTTTGAGACACAAGTGCACTTTGTTTACCCAGTTGTTTGTATGTATGTGTGTATTTATTTGTCTGATAGTTCCTTAGGTTATGCTTTATTGCAGACGAACATACAGATAAAGATGTATATAGATGAGGAGTATTCTTGCCTTCTAGTTATAATATTTATTCTTTTTCATTTCTAGCGTGTGAAGGAACGAAAAGTGTGTGTTTTCCTGATGCAGCTAAATACTGTTTTAGGAAATCCTAAATGTAATAAGATCAATTTAGTACATTTGCAATTTTGAAGAAGAGTTCTTATAAAAATTGCGAAATAAACCAACCAACCAAAACCCAAACACTTGCATAAAGCTCACAGTGTAGAAGGAATCACTTTTCGGTATTGACATTTCTCATTGATTATTCAGTTTTATCTAATGCTTTGAAATGGTAGTGCCATCATGAGTTGGTAGCTGATGCAGGCAGTTGTCACAGTAGCCTTTTCTTTTTTAGAAAAGAAAAAGGGATCTAGTTTGATACAAGTGTTATGCAATCATCTGTTGTATTTTAATAGCTCCTGATATTGTTTGTGTAATTGTAACCTTGAAATTAGTTTGTGTAAGTTAAAATACAGCACTAAACAAAAAATTAATAAAATAAACAAAATTAATAAACATTAATAAAATAGACCTACAGTAAAAGTAAACATTACGAAAAGAATAGACAAAAAATTCTGTTTTCCTGTTACAGATATTGAATTAATTTTATCCTCATTATTTTCCATCTTTCTTCTCATTTTTCATATCTCATGTGTCCTGTGTTGAGGAAGGGTGTTATGTAACACTGTCACCCTTTGTAAATGCTAATATTTGTTTATATTTTTTAAGAACTGGCTAGGATTTGAAAACATGTTTAGTAAGAGTGATGATATATTTATCATCAGAAACCTTTTATATTTATAGAGCTAATAGGTTGCAAGGCTTATTTGACTTTTCAATTTTTTTTTTTAATATTAATTCAATTCCTTAGCTGTGAGTGTGTAAATCAAGCTGAATTGGGACCTTGAACTTTCTTATTTTTTGATTACCACCGTGTTGTTTTGCGAAAGTTTTTCATCAAAGTTTGTTCAATTACAATCATTTTACAATGTGAATATAATTTAGTAACAGAGTATCAAAAATAACAATTCTTTAGTAATTAGTGAGTTATTCTGACATATCTTTATAAACACTTCTCATCCATTACTCTTTGCACTCACGTAAGTGAATTAGAGTGATGTTGCTTTATTCTTCCAGACAGCTGAAGCTTTCAGACTGTGATTAGCTGACACAACTGCATGTCGCATGCTCTTTTTACTGTACTCAGTCTTTTTACCTTACATTCAGTATAGCAGAGGACAGTAAAAATCATCTTTAATCCAGACACTTTTCCATTTTTCCTTTCCAAATAAGAAAGGTCTGATGCCACCTGCAGTAAAATACCGCAGCGTTTCCCGTGTTACTGGGTTTCCTATCCATCTAACGCTTTTTTTGGGAGGTATAAATATATGAGAAACTCAAGGAATACAATCTTTAACTTCATTCACAGAAGCAGTCCCATTGATACTACTTAATGTGAAATGTTTATAGGATAGGAGCTTAAAAATACCCAAACCCACAAATGGTATCTAACAGTTTGGTGTATGTAAAATTAGAATGTAGAGTAGAATAGAGACTAGGTTTAAATGAAGTGTTTTCATTATGTTTGAAGGAATTTCAGAATTTGTGTTTTGTCTCCTGTGCTATACATGTTCCTTTTCATATTATCCGAGAAGTAAAAGTCAAAAGTTATGTGGCGAAAGTTATATAGAAAAATATAATTACTTTCTAAACATACTTGCAATTATTATTGGAAAGTGATTTTTAATGAGAATAGAATGAATTTTACTGTAAAATAAGAAATTTCTCATAGACTTGAATATGATGAGAGAAGTCTTTCTGTGTGTCTGTTGTAAAGATTTTCTCTACTGAAATTGAATAATCGTGGAAACAATTTTTTAAAGTGATACATGGAGGTGTTCATTAGGCTGAGAAGAAATTCTCTACAGGGTGTTACTATTACTTGCTTTTGTAGTTGCAGCAGAAGCCTCAAAGGAGGGCTGTGTTTTACTTGTGTGATTGGCATCATCATTATAACCCTGCTATTTAAGGCTTGGTATTATTTCTATTACTGAATGTGTAGGTTAACGTTTATACGACATTGTGAAAAAATTGCAAGGACGTTGTCAGATCTACTTGAAATTTTGTATATATTCTGTAGATTTTTTCTTCACTTTTCACTTTCAAATTCAGACTTCGTGTTAAATGGCAATAAAGATCACTTCTCTGAAGTTTTGAAGTACAGCAAGGATTTTCATCGAACATTTTATATAGCTTTATGCAAAGAAAATGAACCATCTGTAACTGATGCGTCAAAGTAGGACACAATTGTTAAGCCAGTGAAGACAGTGGTAAAATTATCAAAGCTGAAGTAGCAGTAGTTTTTCTAAAAAAAACCCTCAAAAAACCTGTCTCCACTCCTTACCACCCTCTCATGATACAGTCTTCAGTAATAAATATGTATGAAAAGGCTTTTGGAAGCAGTAACAGATCATTTTTGGAAGCTTTCAATCATTCTGGATTTTGAGTATTGTATCTGCTAATTGTACTTCATCTATTTCAAAGCAAGTGTAGACAAAATGCTCTGGTTTTGTAGGATGCAGATGAGAAGATCTGTATGTCCATAAAAGTACTGATTTTTGGGGCAGTTTAATTGTGTCAATCTATATTCATATGAAAAATACTGAAGTACAGTTGAATAGCAGCGTGTATGTGAATAGGATGGAGTACCTCTGAGAGGCCCTCGCCTCCCAACTAGCTTAAGTTTGTAAGGAAACGGCTTAATTTTTTAATAAAAATGCATATATATTTCTATTTAAAAAAACAAACCCCAGAACTTGCTTGATAGTTGTTCCAGAAATGCATTGTGGTATTTCAGTGAACACCAGGAAACTTAAGAACTGAGAAAAAAATCTCAAATATTTGACAGTTTATCTGGGAAAAATATTAGCTAGTTGCTAAAAATACAAGTGCACTCCTTAACAATGTGCATCTTGGACAAACAGACGCATATTTTGTCATCAAGTTACTTAAGCTTCTGAAGTCAGGGCTACAACTGGGTCAGATGATAAGATGAGCACAACAGAAAAACGAAGAGTGGCTCTGATAAAAACTGATTGATTGATGTCTGGCTTCCCCACCATCACAAGCAGTTGACAGTTAGTTTGGGATCAGATGATTTGGCTTTTGCGATAGAAGATGGGGCCTGGTAGGCAAGTCTGAAGGACAAAAAGGTCAGTTTCTGTACAGTGTCAGGCAGTGCTGGGTTCCCACAAGGTGGGGTATGGGATTAAGATTTTCTTTAGTTGCAGGACTTAACTTTCCATGGTCCATTGCAAGGCCAAATAATCTGGTCAGTATTACTGCAAAAATACAAAAGACTTTCAGTTGTGAGAGAAAGGAATAAAAACAGAGGAAGTTTACCTGTTGGACCAGTGAATTACAAAACCCCCCCAGTTTTGCTATTTAATTTCTGTATTTGCTTTAAGCATTATAAATTATGGCAATTAATGATTTGTCAAGTCTGACTTCGGAAATTGGTTTCCACAATGGATTTGTCACTGCAGGTGCAATGAATCTTATGTTACTTATATTTTGAGAGACTTAACTTGTAATACAACATTGTGGATAAATTAATGTCAGTTTGTGAAATATTGTTATTCTGTGACCTGTTATGTACAGGATAGCACATTGTACCTTATATATACAAATATGTATTTTTCACTAGATTAAGAACAATTAGCATGTTATACTTAAATATAATTAAAATAAATTTATGTGAAGTGTATTTTTGTGAACTGGAGATAATTTCAATCTGTGACCATACCACGACCACCTGAATGTTTATGGGGGTTTGTGTGGGTGTGTGTATTTTTTTCAGAACACATTTACAATTAGCACTCTCTGTAATAGTCACAGAAGGAGAGAAAATGTGCAAATGAAAATTGAGACATAATATGTTTGGAATGAAAAAGATTTTCAAGATGGCCATGAAAATGTGTACAACTGCCACAGAATTGGAATTTGGACAGCTTGGATTTGAATTTAGATTTTTGGACAATCTGATACTCTGTAGAAATCCTTTATAATGTATCGCTTTTCTCTGAGTTTTAAGGGTCACATCTCCAAAGGACAGTTGGGTCTCAGCTAATGCTGCTGACTTAATATCAGTAAGATGAATTCTGCAAGGTGCTGTATTGCTGATAGTATAGCTGGAATGCAGTATGAAAGAACCTGTAGTGTAACGTGGAGTGTTACCAGTAATAAGTGATCAGTGCAGGTGAACTGGTGGTCATTTGAACAGTGATTAGTTATATTTCAAGAAAGGTTGTTTTCTTAGTGTCTAATCTCTGGTGACCTGCTTCATTTAAGAAATAATGATTAAACAAAAGGTGTTTTCCAAGAAATACACAGTTTTATCCTGACTATTTTTGTACATCTCTTTTGAGCTGTATGTTAAAGACATATTTTAAAACACAGAACTCAAGGCTTAGAGAATTATTTATGAATGCAGATTTAAGACAAAACTGTGGAAGGGTTTAAGAGCTTCTCCAGTATTATTTATATTATCTTGGTGCATCCCTTTGGCATCAGAGCTTTGTTAAGTTTCTATACATTATTATCCTGATCTCTCACAGCATTACTACAGATGGTTTGAAATAAGCTGTAAAAGCCTATGATAATTTTAACATAGGGTTTGGATTTTCAGGTGTGTTTCTTTGACAAATATGTTGCATTACAGAATAAGTAATTCTTTTTTGAACATCTTGTACTGAAGTTTTCCAAAATATATGCTTAATAAAAATAAAAAGAACTTTAGAGTTTTCTTCAAAGTATAATTCTTGGGTCTGACCAGGATGGTAGCCTGCTTTGTTGGCTCTTTGGGATTTTTACGCCTTTAGGCTGTACTAATGAGACCCGTTTAGTTATACAAAGAGGAAAATTTGGATTGGTAAATCAAAAAGGGGAAAAAAAATAATATTGCCAAAATAATCAAGATCAGCAGTTCTTATAAATGAAGAGTAACAATCAGCTACTTAGACCAGCTAGACTGTGTAATTTTATGATCAGTCCTGCATCTTAGGAAATCTTATTTAAGAGAGAGTGTGCTTTGGGGAGGTTATGACTGGTCTGAATAGTCTGACATTAATTTTGATGTTCTTTGACTCTTGGTTCAGAAGTTTTCACTGTCAAGAAAGGTCAGATTCAGGTATGGCATTATTATGCCACAAATTCTGGCTAAATTTGTTTTTCAGCATCAATTGTCAGTTGAAGCATTGTGTTTGAAGCTATGGCCTTTACATTATACACCAAAAGAGAAAAAAAGGTTTGTTGTGTTACTCTTGCCATGTGTAAATTCTTTTAAGTCTTTAGAGTGATTTGTGCACCAGCAATACCAATGCAAGAAAAAATAACACCCATTTTGCACAAATGTACTCGTTTTTGAAAATGAAAACCCACTTTTTGCATTCACAGAAAAATCTTTGGAGAATATGGATGTGATGCCATCAGGGAAATAATTACTGTTTTGGCCTGTCTTTTATGTTTAACTTAGTACGGTTTTATGTTAATCTAGTCCCACATTCTTCCAAAATACTTTTTACTGGAGTCCTAAGTTGTGTAGTGATTTGAATTTTGTTTGCAGGGATGTTATAAAACATAAAAAAATAATTGGTGAAGACTAACTACATTTAT
The DNA here is from genome assembly GCA_020086605.1 of Lanius collurio. Lineage (NCBI taxonomy): Eukaryota > Metazoa > Chordata > Aves > Passeriformes > Laniidae > Lanius > Lanius collurio. The sequence continues at coordinate 48,020,960 of JACBWW010000003.1, forward strand.
TATTAAAATATTGATTTGTTATAAGAAAAACATTTTTAAATACTTTGCAATCACTTTGGTAGTCTTTATTAATTTCTTAGTGGGCAGATGTTCTTTTTAGTAAAAGTACCAAGATGCAGATGGTATTATTTGGCATCTTTTTAGATGCTTCACTGTTATCTGTGGTGAGCTGAACACTAAACTGACACATGGTTCTTCAATGGCAGTTCATATTTGCAAGAAATTATTTAAATAATTATCTTTGTAACAGGTCATGAAAAAGAAAAAAACACTGTTAAAAATAATAATCACAAGCTAAATAGAAATGCTTTGTGTTTCTGCCTGTATGGAAGTGTTTTGACTAATAATTTAAACTTGAGAATTATTTCAAACAATATGTTTTTTAAGAATCTGTTACAATTATCCTTATTTAAATAAACACGTATATATTTATCTCCATGTATGTGAGAATTAATGTGCATTGAGGCAGAAATTGATGTATAGCAACAATCTAGCATAAAATACACTTACTTTTGTGTGAAGAGAATAACATACTAAGGGTAAAGATAATAGTAATCATAAGCAAGTATCTTGAAATTATGAAGTAATTATTTTTTAATTTTTTGAGTAGTCTTGCATGCTATATCTTAAATAGACCCCTTGAAACAGGCAAACTCTGGAAATACTGCCTCCATTTCAGTAATACAAAAATGAAGGCTTATGCTTTAGGTTTCCTAGTGTGGTCAGTCTATACTTTTCAATCCAGGGGCATTTTATTTTTTTTATTTGCTTTGTTTGGTTTTGTGTTTGTTTTTTTGTTTGGTTTTTTTTTGCATTAGTTGTTGCGTGGTGTTGAGGGATTCTCACCACCTACAGCTCTCGCTGACATCACTTAAGATGCCCTAACTAGACTTAGACTCTTTCATGCCTGTTTCTGTTGATAAGCTATACTGTTGTCCCCCTTTTACTGGAAATTTCCGTGTGTATGTAATATAAATGCATTATATACCTTGCATGTTCATAAGTGTTACCGCAGAAAGTGTAGCTCTTAGGAGATTTTCCTTTCTGTCTTCCGAAAGACCTGCGGAAATATTTCATTTCAGATTAAATCTTACTTTGTAGCAAGATCATATAGGGGGAACTACCATGAAACCTCCAAACTTGAAAAGTTTGCCATGCTTGTCTGATTAAGCTGCTGCTGGTGCTGTGGGCCCTTGTCCTGGAAATAAGTTCTGTGTCTTAGATTTTAATATTATGCTTTTATAGGCACAATAATACAGAGTTTATATTCTCTAGGATGTCATCCTAAGTTTTGAAATTTGTAACTGCCCTGCCAAAACCAGTTCCTCTTTTATTCATATCAGATATTTTACATTCTGAGTGATTTTAAGATGCCAGGCATTTTTGTATTATACCCACAAAAATTTTTCTTACAAAAAACTGCAAACAAAAAAGTGCAGTGCCAAGTCTGGTGGGAATTTTTGCACCTTAAGGATAAAGTATCTTCAATTTATGCCTAATTGCTTTTTTTTATGTAGCTCTCATGTATAACATACCAGAATGTATAACAGTACAACATTACAAAGAAACCAGTCATATTATGCAAAACTGACTTACATTTATAGACGTCATGAATAATTTTGCTAATAGAAATAATAGAAAACAAGACTGTAAATGAACAATTTTGAATTTCTGTAAATTGACTTTATAAGGAAAAGACAGAGACTGGCAGAGGTAACGTTTTGCATGGAAGTGAGTGATTATGTTTTCTCTCAGTCGTTTGAAAAACAATATATAAGATCAGTGAAAATAAAATGTATTTATGGCAACTGAGATATCACACAACACTTAATATAGCTCTGATTGAATTATTCATAGAACAGTATTTTGCCCGTATGTGATCATCTCTTTTTATTTTATTGTTTTTAAGCTTCTTACAAAGTCCTGATTTTTAGGCTTTGGGTTTTACCTTTTAAGTTGTTGTCATGTAACATGTTGAATATTTGCTCTTGTATCCTTGCTTGTTTGTATTAGATTTCACTATTGTGAGGAGGACTTGAAAACTGTTAAACATGAGAAAAGCCTCAAAAATTGGCCTGAATTCGATCTCTTCCTAGAAGGGGAAGTGTCACAAAGAATGAAGCATTGTTTGTTCATTCATGGGCAAAAAGAAATACATTACCGAATCCAGGGAATTTAGGACATCCTAATACCTTTTTTCCCCCCTTCCTTTTCTTTCTTCTTTTGAGAGGGAAGCAGAAGCATACAACTTGTTTGTGCTATGTACAGGAACACTGAAAATCTATGAGGCACAATTGTTGATAACTTTGGTAGATTATACATTCAAATATATTTTGATACTTGAATTATTTGATTGCATTTGTACGTAAAATATTAAGAAAAGCTCTGGGCACCTCTGATGTCTGTGTTTTGTTGCCTAATTAATCAACTTACTAGAGGAACTTCAGGAGAGTGTGTTTGTTAAATGTTCTGCATTCTCTATAAAGTAGTACTTTATTAGTGAAGTACATGGAATGAATGTTCAAATTCCATTTTGTGTTGCACATTAATGATGCACTGCTTGTTCTAATTGTGAGTTCATGTAATGGCAAGGTGTTATGCCTGTGATAACCTGCATATAAAAGAAAATATGTACTTAGATTATTATGCCTTTCCTTTTTTTTTTCCATTTTGATTGAGTGGTTCATCCCTTATATCTGATGGAAGTTACTTATCTGATAATAATTATGTAATCTCTGTTGGAGTAAAACAGTTGTTAGTGAGTGATGGACTCACTTTAGAAACACAACATTTTTAACCTTGTTATAGGAATTATATTTTCTCAGAGTAATAGAAGACACATTCTATAGTCTGTAGAACAAAAATTTCTCAAGAATACATATGTTAAGTTTCTATTTTTCTTGGGCCCTTTCTGGTGTTAAAAGAAAAGTACCAAGCAGCAATATCAAAGCCATGTATCCTCTACTAATGGAAAAGTTATTTACAGGTTATTGTTTGAGCTCTTGGCTAGTAATAGAGAGTAATCTGTAGATAGAATTTCTAGACAGACTTCAGTATGAGATTTCTATGTACTTCTGTCACGTTCTTTTATAATTTGGTAAGTAATAGTTTGCTCCTTTGAATTTTTCCTCTTTGAAGAACAATCAGTATCATTACTCAGTTTTTGGCAAAACTTTGATTCAGAGACTAGAGATTATTTATCAGGCAGGTACTGGTAGAGCCTGCAGTAGAACTCAGGGCCTTTGTGACCTGTTTACCTGATGAAGTACGGTTTTTTGTGTATTTTAATCATACTCATCTCTACAATAGAGCTTGCTAATGTTAGAAATACCTCTTAATTAAAAGGAGGACAGAATCTCTTTCCTTCATCACATGATTCTAATAAAGAAAAGCCAGGCCCAATAAGAGATTGATAAGACTTTGACGTTTACATTCTGGTAAATATATATGTATATAAGGTACAGATCTTAAATATTTATATATACATATATAGATGTAGCTGGTCTGCCTATATAGCAGAAGGGACTCCAAAGGCCAGTGGTTTCCTGAGTTAACAGAAGTTATATAAAAGTAGTGCCATGTGGCCCTTTGTGGATTCACTATGTGGAGTAATTAGGCTAAACCTTATACACACACTTGTTGCACCAGGCAAATGGGAAGAAGTTAGTGATTGCCATTGGGGTAGATGGTGTAAATTGGGCAATGATAAATTTGGGAAAAGACACTATTTCTTGCTAATCCCATTTGGCCTCCAAAGCATTTGCAAAGTTGACAGTAAATAGAAATGAATAGAAAATGGATATCTTAGTGTTCTCCTGGCTACTGCTGAAGGAATAACTACAGTTTCATATTTATATATCTTACTGTAGATGAAAGCCTTTTCTAAAAATTGAACATCAGTGTTTTGCTGGATCTTCTTCATTTGTGTAAGTGGTAAGACCTAAATTTGTTTCATTGTCTGTGTGGTAGTTATTATTTCCCTTTTTTGAAAAATATATCCAGAGTGAAAAACAATACCTTTAAAAAACATTAAATGTAACAGCCATTTTTCAAGCTTTTTTTTTTTTTTTCTCCAAGAAATGTATCATTAAGTATAATACCACTGTCTCTTAACAGTTGGGAATTGACAACTTTAGAGTCACCATTTCTATAAATAATTTAAAAATACTTTCTAAAATAGTAACCAAAATTTTTCAGCTGCTGAAGTTATGCCATACTGGAAACAGTGGCAAATTTTCAAGAAATTGAGGGCTCTGCTTCTTAGTTATGTTCTATATATTCTGTGTTTGTTTTGTGTGACCAGTCACTGGAGAATGAATATAAGGAAGAGCAAGTAAACTGAATAGTAAAAGGCTTTTTTGACCACCCTGTTTATGACTTTGAGGGCATTGGGTTTGTGCTCTTTTTGCTTGATAGTGCTTTATGAAAAGATGTGAAGTGTGACTAAGAAGCAAAACCAAACCCACAACATTTATTTTCCTCCTTCTTTGGTTTGTGTCCTCATTGAAAGTCTTATTACTGCTGTAAATGAATATGAGGACAGTATGGGGAACTCCTGGAGTATGTAAAAGATGGATATTCTTAAAGATTGAATCAAATCAGCTTAAATAGGGATTTCTTAGAAATAAGTTTTATATCCAGTGCTTAATAATTGATGTAAAGAGAAAACAATAATTTGCTCCCTTAGAGATTTAGAAAGCTCTTAAATTGCATCAGTGAACCAAGACATAGTTCATCAAAAGCACAAAGATCAAATATGGCAATATTGGCATTTTTATGATACCAGAAAGGGAGAAAAACAATGAGCAAAAATTGTTCCAGGACTCACTTGCATGTTGCAGGTAAAAATGACATAATTAAGATACAGTTAGATGGAACCAGGCCATAGGTTTCATTGAAATCAAAGTGAATTTTTCAAGCACAATTTCATATTAAATGTTAATTTAATAAATTAGTGGAGATCAGTGAAAGGTCAGTCTGGAATGCAAAGGGTTAAAATGCTGAACAGTGACCTGAACAGGGAGTTGTTGTGTCTCTGAATCCCAGACATACTTTATTAGGACAATCCAGCTGGTTTTCTATTTCTATCTCCTCATTATCAACACGCTTATGGTATGGCCTCTTCCCCCTCACTTCCAATGCCAAGAATTTGGCAGGGACACCATGTGAGGAGGTCAGAGACTGATTGAGAGGAAAAATGAAGTTGAGACTGCAGCAGAGATGCAGAAAAAGTGAGTCCAGTCGATGAAGAGCTAAGGTTTTTTGTTTGCTGTATGGAGACTACCAGCACACGTTTGTTTTTGTTTTTTTTTTTTTTGCCTTGTGAGCAGTGATTACAGCTGTGTGTGAAATTAAAATACTGACAGGAGGTTTCGTTTCCTTCTTACTGAAAATGCTGTAAAATAACAGTCAAGCTTAAGGAATTGCATATGTAAAATCAGTAGAAAACTGAACAAAATTGAATTTTTGCTTTCTTCATGATGTTTGGCATCTTTTGTATATTTTAAGAAGAAAAAAAGCTGAAATTGTACTATTTTTCTTTGGAAAAGCAAAGATTTATAAATAGAAGCTTCATAGTGTTAAATTGCTTTAAATGTTGTATCGAGCTTTCTCTTCTGAGAGAAAAAAACAACCTCCAGCATATGTGCAGAGGAAGGAAGTGGGAGGAAAAAAGTCTTTCTCACACATTTCCATAGTTTGCATTTAAAAAAACATATAAAAATATTACTGCTTTATGACACATGGTTTAAATCAACAGGTATATCAGTTTAGTATTAATATTGATGAAACTCTTTGCATGATTTGTATTGATTAAACAGAAAATAGATTTGATGCTTTTTGTGTCCAAAACCATGGATCAAAGCAAATGGAGAAAATATAGAAAGATTTTCTATAGAAGATCGGTTTCTGTTGGTAACAGACTTATTTCTTCAAGACAATATGCAGTGCTTCATTTCAGTGTGATATGGATTATCTCAAAATTGATCTGTGGTTAATACTGTACTAAAAAGTATTTTTGGTTTTCATTGTTTTCCTGCCATTCCCCTTTAACATACTGGAAAATTGTCTGAATAGAAAAGTGAGTTAATTTCTTGTTTGTACAGCGAGATACTGATTTTGTAGTTATTACATTCCAGTAATTCCTATCAGAACAGACAGAGATTGTGTCCATAAGGAGTGGTAGGATTTAGTCTTTGTCAGATATTTGATTTCCAGTTTTTACCCAAATACTGTGTATTTATTACAGACAAATGTTAGGAGTAGTCTCTGCATTTATGCTGTGGGGCTAATGCTGATGTTTGCCTATGTGTTGAAGTTTCAGACTCTTAGGACCAAATGATTTCTCATCTCATTTGTCTGTGTTCAAATCCCAATTTACTCCCATGACATGAGCCATGTGGTTTCGGGTGATGTGACCCTTAAAGGATGTCCAAAGAAGCTGTTAAGTGTGTTAAAAGAAGAATGCAACATTCCTAGGCCTTGATGCTTACAAATTCTAAATTTCTTGTTAAACTACAGTGGAAGAATATTGTGCTGACTAGCATACTGTCCTGAATTTTTTACTAGTGGTGGTGGTGGTGGTGTTTTGAGTGTATGGGGAAAACCTAGCACTGAAATGAAGCAAAAAGCATGACTTCGAGATTGGTGGGGTATGGAATGGGAGGAGATGAGGGAGTGAGAGCGAGAGAGACTTATTTTGCTGAAAGGATGAAGGAAAAGAAACAAAATTCCTCTCACTGGTAAATTCAGGTACCTCCTTAATTGAACAACATGAGCACACAAGCAGGGTGCAGATAATAGACAAAGGAAAAAGAAAGGAATTCACTCTGGGCTGGGATTAGAACCTGGGGCTTTCCAGATGTGAAGAATAATTTACACTCAAAGAACCTATTCTCCTAGAGGAAGGGAGAACAGTGTAGTTAAGTTATGCCAGTAAAGAATATATTTCTGTATCCATTCGTAATTTTTAAAGTACTGTTTATGCTTTTATTTTTATACTATTCAAAATAAACTCCTGACACTTCTGCCCCCTCATAACAGACACCTAACAATGAAGCAGCTTCAATTAAGAAGCAGAACATCAGCCTCTGGCATCTTACTCTGTTGTTCCATCTTTTTTGCTAGGGAGAATTCATTTGTTTCTTAATTAAGAAAAACACCAATAGCATGAAAAATCTGCTTATGGTACCTGAATGGTAATTAGGTGAAAGGTAAAAAAGAAACACACACATACATTCCAGTAGCAGCCAAAATGAACTTGAGCTGATAAAAATGAACTAAACTACCCTTGCATAAATCGAGGCTGAGAGAAGTGTACAGTCATTATGGCTAAGACAATATGCAAACTATCTTCAAAGAAATCAAATTGCTAGAGTGTTTTCATTTGCATGTATTAACTATTAACATAATGAGGAGAAGTGACATTGGACCCGGATTGTGTGTCTGCTTGGATTGATAACTCTACCGCATCTGCAAACAGGCGCCCAAAAATCAGACTGGTAGTCAGATCAGTGTTGAACTCTGAAGTGTGTATGGCTTTTTGGGGGCTTTTTTTGTTGTTTGTTTGTTTATTTGATTTTTTTTTTTTTCTTTTGTGAGTGTTGTGGATTTTTTTTTAATATCTGGAACCCAGACATGCTGGGATGTGGAACGCAGTCTATCCTTCTATTTTCATTTTTTTTTAATGTGATCCTTCTGCTACAAGCACTTCATACTTTCAAGGTAGATATCAGTTTTGAACTTTTTTCCATTATATGTATTCCCACTTATATAGAAGGATGACTTACTGCATGTTAGTTTGGAGTTATTGATTGTTTGTGTAATTACTCAGCAATATTTTTTTTGTCTTTCAAGACAGTTCTTATATATCAAAATGTCCTTCTTAACCTGTCAATTACTGTGCTCATGAGGAGAGAGAAACCTTAGAGAACTCAGACTTTGGAGAAGTCAGTTACATTCTATTTTATGTGATTACTTAAAACAATAGCAGGCAATGTTTGTGATTGCAGTTGTTACCTGCTTACATATTGGGAATAAGTCTAAATAGTTAATTACATAGTATATAAAAACTTTGATAAATATAGCAACTTCTTTTGTTAGAAGAAAAAATAGAAATAATTAAAAAAAACTGAAGATTTTTTCTAAATTATTCATAAAAGGAAAAAGCTTACAAATTAAATGCAGTTTTTTTCCTGATTTTCTTTGCCTAAAATCTTTCTAAAGGTTTGATATTTAGGGGTCAAAATTTCTAAAAGAATGGAGTTTTGGAAGAAGGTGAAATTGGATGGGGAGCGGCTGCTGTGCGTTCTTAAAAATTGAGAATTTGTCATTTGCATAATGTGGGAAGAAATGATAATTTTTCTGTTGTATTTATGTATACACACACAGACAATGTATTCATGTGATTTATATAATTTCCTGTTCTTGTTCTTGAAGATTGTGACAAAACAGTAAGTACTTTTGCGTTACTAGAAGGCGTACATAAAATTTTGTCTCTGGATGTAAACTCATCTCCCAAGAGGGGAGGAATTCCCATGTGGTTGGTTGAGTGCTGGATGCATTTATTTGTTAACATAGCCCAGGAGTCATACTCCAGTCTGAGAGGTGAATTATGTGAAAACTTCTGTTTTGAAAAGGATATTCTCAAGGCAGCCCATCTATGTGAGTAAAGGTATGAGGAATATCTAAATAGGGGTCTGTATGTTTAAAGTTGATATTGTAAACAACAGGCACTGACCTGTAGTAAAGGTGTTATGATAACACAAACATTTTTCAGTTAATAATGGCTCAGCAAGCAGGTGTGACCCAAATACTTTTATTTTTTTTCTTGATGTGCTTGAATGCTCAGTAATTTCCAGAGGTATTGCAAAACTGTCACTGAAGAATTCTGACCAAAATTTTTTATTTTAGATGGCTTAATTTTTATTTTTACTTTGTAACTATGGAGGGATCACTGGAAACAAATATTTTCTCTTTGGCAATTTTTGAAAGTTAGAGTAGGATCTCCCACGCCCCCATATGGGGCATATTCTAGTCTTGAGTCTTTCAGCCTCAAGCCTGAGAATTAGTACATAACTAACCATACTGCAACTTGTTGCTCCTTTTGTCCTTGGAGTATTGGTATAGGAAGATCTCTACAGTGTAGGAGTGGATGTGAAAATGCAAGAACTTGTTGGGTACAAATCTGTTGTAATGGCCTATTCCAGGTTTCTGTAGAATAGAAGACTTTTTGAAGGATAATGTGAATTTCAGATTATCCATGCAGTTGAAATTTCCATTTAATGCTACCTTAAAATTCATTATGCTAACTTTTACAGAGACTATATCATGTATCATGTTAAACCCAAACCCAAACAACCTGAACATATGAAAAAATAAAAAAAAAAATCATGGAGCTATATCTTTGGTAAAGATCTTACTTGAAGGCTTTTGCTTTCTTCTCTAGAAAAGAAGGTAACTTTCCAAACAACTCAATAGTTTGTGCTATGTTGTTACCTGATGTTGGGCACCTAATACTAATAGGTAATGATATAAATATCAGGATGCAGACAGGAATTAGCTATCTTTGGTACAGGAATATGACATGACTGCCTTTCAGTTTTGAAATAAAAGTGGAATTTTAAGTATCATAATGTATGTAAGAAATCTGTCTTTTCTCTGTACCCATCTCATGCATAGAAGTCAGATGAAAAATGTTGTTTAAAAATAATTGAAGAGAAAGGTATTTCAGAATAAAAAATAAGAGTTTGCAGATCTTTCCATCTGTAAAACTTGAATATATTTAATAATTCTAATTAACATTAAATTCTTCTCAAATATTAAAATTCTCATTTGCATGAAATCCCACAGGGAAGCATCTTCTCATGAATTCTCTTAGGATAAGGAGTGAGCAAGTGTTCATCCTTGTGTATCAGCAATCTTATGTCCCATTTTTCAAATTGAGGAATTAGACATGTCAAAAATAGTGTGCATGTATGTGTGTGTGTCTACACGGAGGATTAATAGGAGGATTCCAGAGAGCCTACTGTGAAGAGTCTACCAAGAGAAGTTTTAGGATCTTGTATGTCTTACTGCATTTTGAGATTAATTTGGGGGGAGGGAATTCCCCTCCCCCTTTCCTCTTTCCCCTTCTACTACAGAACCTTAAGTAACTTTTTTTGTTACTGTTTATATCCTAGTTATATGTGGGATACCAAATTTCAGTAGACACGCACTAATTTTTAAGCTTCATTTTCATTCAGTAGTAGAATTGTATATGAAATTGTTTATCACTGCATTTTTGGATGTGATACAGGGATTTCTATCACCTGGCTTTAATGAAAAGAGGTGTTTAAAGCACTCATTCCTTAGTGTCTTGGGTAGGATTGATACACCAGAAATACTGTCTGAAAAACCAGATCCAAAGAACCCAAGAAAGTTCTTGGATTTAGTTTCTACCTTTTGTTTATGAAAACTACAACACTCAATGAAATGATCTGCTTCACCTTTTGGAAGATCGATGCTGCTTCTGCTTGTGATTTCTGGCTTTTTGATGTCTGGATAGGAGGAACTGTAGAAAATATTTAAAGTCAGCCTTTTTAAAATCTGATGCTCTTTGCAGAGATCAAAGGCCTCAATAGTTTCTTTCAAAAAAAAAATGGGAGCAGTGGATGGAGCTGTATGGCAAAGCCTGTTGTACCTTGAAAGTCAGTCCTGGAGCTTGGCTTAGCAGGTATATGGTGTGTTCAGGCTGGCTTCCCACTCATGTCTAATGATTCTCTTTCACAGTGACATCTCTCTGGAAATATTGTAATGGTGCAAAGGATCTGTTTTCATTTACTGAAAGAAGAAAAATATTTTTTTGATTTTATAAGTCTGATAATGTTCTTAAAATAGCATTGTAATTCAAGTAATGTATAAGAATTATAATGAGTGTAATGATAGTAATAGAGTTATTAATATTTTTATATTTGGATTTATGTCCATTCTAAAGAATCCCCTGTGGAAAGAGAAGAAATAACCATAAATTTGTCATCTTCAGTGAGAAGGAAGGGTCAATACTAGGGTGGTAGATCTGTGGGATTTACCTGCTCCTTACTCCTTCACTGCATGAGCATTCATGTGTGAAAAATGTGGCTATACTGTGTGATTTACCTGAATGTAATAAAAATAGTAAATTAATTTTCCATGGTGGACATGATTTGCTTATACACAAATTGTCATATGATTCTACAATCTAAAGTTCGATTTTATTTTAAAATATTTTTGTTTAAAATATTTTGAATTTTTTATTTCCATTTTTCATGAAGGAAGAGGGATGGTATGCCTGGTGGGAAAAGTTTAAATAGTAGTGGTAAAATGTGTCATGCTTATCACAGAGAAATGAAATTTGAATCCTGAATTAATTGTATTTTTTGCAAGAAAGCTCCTCAAGGATTTTGAGAGCGCATTTGGCTATGATTATCTACACCATTTGGCACCATTTATATACTAGTTTGCTGTGCTGCTTTGAGCAATGGTACATGTTTGGGGAGTCTTCTGTTAATACCTCTTCTCTTCCACCAGGTTTGAATAATTTGTCAATTTTTAAAAAAATATTTTTAAAATTACTATATCCCTTTTTTTCCAGGAGTACCTGAGATTCAGTGACAGGCACATTGGTCTTTATTGACGTGTACGTGGATTTTGTTGATTTTGTTTGCTTGGTTTTTGTGGTTTAGTTTTTGTCATCATTATTTGGGGTTTTTGTTTGTTTGTTTGTTTTTGTTTTGTTTTGTAGTTTTTTGGTGTGTGTTTTTGGTTAATTTTTGTTTAAGCATCTCATTACCCTGAGGTCCTAGAGGGATTTAGAATGAACTTTCTGAGAACCTCTGTCCCTTTAATATGCATTATCATGTTTCCTATCTTCTCTTCTTGATAGATGTCAGAACCAAAGTAAACCCCAGAAATCTTGCATAAGGATTGTGTGCAACATTACTGCAGAAACCAACAAGACATTTATAAATTAAAATATAAAAAAAGGTTGGTTGTAGTCACGAAATTCAGCTTCTGCTTCCCCCTATCTGCGCTGTCATTGCACTGCACTCGATGTGCCAGTCTAGATATTACATTGAAAAGGGAGGGAAAAAATGAAGTGTTGAAGTGGGAATGTCAGAAGGGCATATTAAGATGAGGTGATCTTCTCAGGAATTTTTTTTTGGAGAGTAATGATCTTAAATTCTCAGTAGGCACAGCTGCAGTATTCTGTGTATATTCGAAAGCTACAGAGCAGTCTCTTGGCGGAGTCCATAGCCAGTATTGATGAGGCTGCCGAGGCACGCCCTGCTGGCTCATGGGTTTGTCTCCAGATACCAGAAGCCCCAAGGAGCCTCAATAATTAGTCCATGTCCAAAGTAACTCTCCCAGTGTTGTCATTTCGTGGAGGTATTTAATGTGTTACTTGCGCAAGTTTTTATTAGCTTCCATTTCCAGTGTTCTTTAGTCACACTATTTTCCTGTGTCATAAATTTTGAAATTTAATCTCAAAGAACAAATAATTGATGGTTCTTCATATTCTTGTACTAGGTTACTGCTGCAGAGCTTGCAATGTGTAATGTTTGTGAGGACATTAGCTGTGTTTGTTGAGCTGACACCAGCTGCTGATCATTTAGGATGTTCTTTAAGTGCAACCTGCAGATGAGATTGAAAGCCACTGCTTGTGAGCTGGGGATGTTCTTTATGTCTTAGGGATGTAAGTGCATTTTATGCAGAATATGGTATAATCTTTCTAATTTTACTTCCACAATAAGTGAGAATAACCATGTATCTCATTTCCTTTTAGACATACTGCAAGATAATTTTCTTTCCTATACCATTCTGCTTATAGTGGGGAAAAATAAATTCAACATGAAATTTGGGGAATAGAAACCAAAAAACAACAAAAATTTACCCGCCTGTTTTTTACTCTTTTAAAAATATTTTTTTTACTGAGTTGTTCAGGTACCTGATAGCCTGATAGGAAACCAAAGATACAGAATTCAAATAGAATTAAGATCTTATTAAAATTGTGCTTTAAAATTTTTCTTATTATTTTAGATCTTTATACTAAATAAAAGAAGTGAGTACATTTTCCCCAGTCCAATGATGACATAGCATCTTTATAAATACTTTTCTATTGTGGAAAACATTAACCCTTTGAAGCACACATGAGTCTGAGTTGGACTGAGAGAGCCACAAGACATTTGCTATACATTCTGGAGATAAAAAGAGGAAGGGAAACATTGTGAGGGGTTCACAAGCAGTAGGTCTCCGGGGATCCCACTATTTCCTTACAAAATGACTAAGCTCTGTGAGCAGTTCTGAGAAAATACAAAGGATACCCTCAGCAGTCACTTCCAGCTCCCTCTCTCCCATGTCTGGGCATTCAAGCCCACCATCAGCTGTGTGCTGGTGATCTGTGTAATTGGTCATGCCACAGCTCTAATATGCAAGCATACTTGCTGTCAGAAACGAATGTGTCCAAACACGTTGCCTTCTTAAGCCACTTCTGTTCAGCTGTAGTCATGCTTTTCAAGCCTAATGCTGTAAAAGCACTACACTTTGATATGAAAAGTTTCAAGAATCTATTTTCACTGTTGCCCAGAAGTGTGTAAATTCAGTGTCTGGGAGACAGTAAAGCTTGTGAAAACTAGAATTCATACTAGAATTGCCCAATTCTGTGGTAATTTTTGTAGACATGTGAAATTGATCTCTGTTTATTTTTGGCTTTATGATTGTAGGATAAAATTACTTTTTTCTGGAGTAGATGAGCATGTGCACTAGGAGAAGGCTGAAATCTAATTCATACAAATGAAATCTTGCCATTTTAAGGAAGATCTAATAAAAGGCAGTAACAGGTTTTTGGGTTGAGGTTACAGTACTAAATGTAATGATAAGTCCCATTTAAGTGGCTTATCAAAGTGATTGAATATATTTGATAAACTTATATTAGTGTACCATAGTTCTATCTTTCTATTTGATAATGTTCTACTATGAAACTATATCAAATACCATCCCAAGAATTTACAAATAGCTGAAAGAAAAAGATTGTGAACTTTCTCTTGGTAGTTGGTGCAATAAAACTACTTGAAATTCCTCCAAATATTTAAAATGTTTTTGCTAATGCATTGGCTCCCAGCAGTGAGAATGGTCCAGGTAGCAGGCTACTAGCCAGAATTGGTCAGTTACCCATGCCATGTGCTACTCAGGGCAATGAGCTTCCAAATTAAAGGTGGAGAGAGATGACTTTAGGATATTTGGTACAAAAAGGTAGCTAATATTTTTTCAGATTTTTGGAGGAGGGAATGTGATTAAGATATACTGAATGGAAATCCATACAAAACCAGTCACATTGTTAAAATATTCAAATATGCCTTACTGTAACAAGAAAGCACTGTAATGTAGTGAAATCAGCAATAGAACAGCTGTGTTTTAAAGGACAGTACTTTGAATGTCACTTGACAATTTGCTTTCAATTAGAAGTAATTTACAGGAAGATGCCCACAAGCTAATCTTTACAGGATAATTAAGTTCCATTTTCTTTACTTTTAATTAAAAAGCAGAAAAGATTTAGCTGATCCATAAAAAATGTTCTGTTTAAACATTCATCAGACTTCACACTCTTTTTTTTTTTCTTTTTTTTTTGTTGTTTGTTGTAGCAGATGTTATCAAAACTGCAGTCTGCTGTTTTAAACCCTGTATATTTGGGAAGTGAAACACAAGTTGCAATAGGCGTGTACAGCTGAGGTACGATCATTTAGCTTCTCTGTATTTGAATAGCTCTAAAATGATATCCACACTCTGGGCTTTAATCTTTACTCCTTCCATTGCTTGCCGTTGTGGTGAGAGAAAGCAAAGCAGATGAACAGCTCTGGGGATGCTAATTTTCCTCTTACTTTCCTAAAGCCATTAAAACCTGAAGTCTAAACGTAAAGATGAAACAAGTATCTTTGTCATTAAATTTGCATATTAGCAGAGTTGTCTGCATGCTTGTAGAATCGATGAAAATGAGAATTCCTTTGCTGATTTCACATTGAATAAAAAAAAAAGTGCAGTTTATGCCCAAATATCTGTACACTCAGATTCTTACACTGCAATGAGTTAATGCTATTCTTAAGGAGGAGAGATGTATATGTTTTTCCCAGATATTCCCTCATCATCTTCATAGATTTTAAGAAGTCAAAGGAAATTTAATTCTAGATTTTAAATTTGTCCTGTATGCTGTGAGAAATTCTACATATGAAACTGAATCTTCAATATTTTTTTAAATGTGAGATCTAATTGTTTGTTGGTTTACAGCCCAGTTACTCCAGTTGAACTTGTGAAATGGTATGTTGGAGGGCCATGATCTTAACAAAAATACCTGAATGCTGATGTTTGGTATTCAGCATGTTCTTTATAAATGTTTAACTCAGGATTGACAATGTATCCATGATCACATTTGAACTGAGAATAAAACCATAGAATCATTGTGTTTTATGTTGAAAGGGATCTCTAGAGATTATTTAATTCAACCGCCTGCTCAAACAAGAGCCTATTTAGGTAAGGTTCCCAGTCAAATTTTTTATTGTCTTCAAGGTTGGAGATTCCATAACCTCTTTTAGCAACCAGTTCTACAGTTTTACAGTCATCACTGTCATCTCTTTTTCTTTAACATTTACTCAAAATTTCCTTTGCTACATCTTGTGCCGTTTACCTCTTATCCAATCTCTATGGACCTCCAGGAAAAGTGTGCCTTTGCTCCTCTGGAACCTCCCATTAGTTAATTTGAAAACAGCAGGAAGAACTCTTCCTAAACCTGAACAATTCCAGCTGTCTTGATTTTCCCTTGCCAAAGTCCTGTGGCAGTCTTGCACTCCTCTGCCAGTCATTCCAAACCTGTCTGTCTGTCGTGTAGACATGGCACTTAAAAGACGTTCTTACTATTGCTGAGTAGAGGGGAATAATCATCTCAGCCTGCTGTCTAGACTTGCTTACATCTGTGGACGTGGTTGGCATTTGCTGCTGCAAGGGCTCACTGCTGATTCATGCTCATACAGCAAAGCTGTTTTTCACTACCTTCATCCCCAGCTGGTACTTGTACCAAGGATTTGTCTGTCCCAAAAGTAGAACTTAGAATTTGCCTGTGCTGAACTTTGTATTTCTGACAACCCAGGTCTCCTTTGTAGCAGCCTTGCCTTCTAGTGTGTCTTCGTAGCTCCTGTCAATTTGATACAATTTCAAACTTGCTGAGAGCACTCTGTTTTGTTGTTCAAACCATTGATGCAGCTCTTAAGCCATATTGACCCCTGAGGGATGCCTTTAGGTGAGGAACTCGTTAGATTTTGTAGTAACCCTTTAAGGCTGATGATCTAGCCAGTTTTCACTTTGTAAAACCAAAAATGCAACACATACCTTAGGAGGTAAATATTCTTAAAACATTTGAAAACTTTAGAAAATAAAGGTATTTTATGTATGTTTTTTCCATAAATTAATTCTAAAATTACAATATCCAAATACACTGAATTGTTCTGTGTTGCAATTATTGAATTCTTTTGTTGAAATAGTATCTACATATTTCAAGGTCTAGATTTGCTCTAAAGTTAGCAGATAGATTAACAAGAACTTTCTAAGTGGTCATACTAAATAGGCCTTGGTGTAACTAAAAATATGTTTTTGATGAAGTTAAGAGTAGTCAAGTCTGTAAAAAACATAGAACGAAATTCTCAGAAGTTATTTTCAGATTGAACTTTTTGAATGGTCGGAATTGTCTTGCTTGGAAAAAATCTCTTATATTTTTAAGCTATGCTAGTGCACAGCAACCTGTTTGTACATAGATACATTTTAAAAAAGCATTTAATATAAGCTATTCAAATGATTTCAGCTATCGCTCTGTCAGTTTTAGCAAGTTTTTACAATTACAACTTATAATTTCACTCTATGGAATTCTTTCCAGTACTATTAAGGGCAGAAGGAAGTAAGGAAGTAATTTGTTGTTGTAACTGGCATTCTTGTGGGTTCTTTTACAAATGTCTAAGCGTGTTTACTTTCATCAAAAGTGGAAAAATGGAAAAATGAGGACACACATGAGTCACCTTTTAAAAAGGCTAGAGAACAGTATGGAAATAAATTTGAACATGTGCTTGATTGCAGAAGAACCACTTCATGTGCAGTTAAATAGATGATTTATGGTCACTCGTAGTGTAAAAGTTTTCAACTATCTAATAAGCTAATTATTTAGATTCCTCTGTAGGAAGGAAAATAAACAGTTTTCCAGGGTAATTAATTTTTTTTAGTTTTACACCCTGCTTCAAGATTTGCTTTAAACCAGCATGCTGCTGAGAAAGACAGTGATGACCTCTTCCTTTTGGCTGTTAGTTCTTATGGCTGTTCACATATGGCACAAATGTTAGTGTGTCCATAGAGCAGACTGGGGAAAGAAACTGTTCCAAGTGAAATCCAGCTTCTCTCCCCATCCTCCATGGTTCAGTTTTAATTCAAATCAATTTCTTTATCTAGTTCACCTGATGGCTGCAGAAGTACTTTTGCTAATCCAACAAGGAAGAGAGCATAACTTTAAAAGCGAGCAGAAGGGGTAGGGCAGCCTGTTTTGGGAATGCAGCCTGCTGGTGTCAGCATAAAGAGATAATAACAGTACACTGCCAGACAGATGTTTTAGGATGGAATCACTCTTGGATGCTCAAAAAATATGCTCTGCTTTGTTTAAAATAGTAGGTAGTGATACGTAATTAGTGTAGCAGATACTCTGGTTGCTCCTTGCTTATACTACTACTGCAAAAGGCAGAGTCATATGTGTCTTGAATGAGAGTTTTGTATCAGAGACAGCTGCAACTTTTTTCCTTGTATGCCTTAGAGCCTCTTTGCTTCTGTATACACTTTTGTAAGTGAACTTGCTGTGGACACTTAAAAAGATATTCTGTTTTTTTTCCTCATGAGTAAAGAATCCAGGTTTGAACTCATATTAGTGTAAGAAAGTATATCCTTTAAAAATTTGCTTTAGAAAGATAGAACTAGTTAGAACTGAACTGTTAAGTCTCTATCTGTAATACTAATTCCCTTTGATTGTAAAAATTAATAAATAAAATACCATTGCTTTTCTATGACTGTACAGAAAACTTAGTTGTGCTTAGCAATGTAATAATGTATTCACCCAATGTTTGGTTACTTTTTGGTAACTGGTTAATCAGTGGAGCTTTACACTACAGGGGATTCAGTCATAGTCCTGAGATGAGAGTCTTGATGAATAATTTGAGATATATTCTGATCCATTAATACTGTGTATATAATTTCAGTTGAAGTGATCCCAGTTACTTCAATAGTGAAGTTCAGATGATTTGCTTTGATGGACAGGGAAAACATGTTAATTTGCAAAACTGCAAACAAAATAGTAAAAAATGTTCCTTCGAACTCAGAAAGGTGAAGATAGTCTATTTTATATTCGAAACCTAAAAGATGTTAAAATTTCAGGGATGTGTCACAAGATGACATTTTAGCATTATGACTGTAGCATAGTTGCCTGAATCTCTCTGCAGAGCAACTTTCCCATTTAAAAATTATTTTGCTTAGCTTCAATGATTTGTACTTAGTCTTGTAAATCCAAAAATATTATCCAGTCAAGAAACAAAATATTATTTGAATTGTTTTCAATAATGTTAACTAAACTATTAAACTACTAAATTTAATTTCTTCTTGTTTCCACTGTTTTTCTTCTAACAATCTAATTTAGTTCAGAATTTTAACAGTTTTGATGATATATATGTCACTCCTGTGTTTCATTATGAAGGCCACATGTGTGCTGAGAAAAAAAAAAGAATGAAATTATTACTCACAAGGTAGCTTTCCACCCTTTTATTAAATGTACTTTGTAAAGTATTTTAAAATTATGGCACAAAAAACATCACTTGTATACTTTAGAGACAAGAGTACTAATGGCAGTCAGACAAACAGTAATTTGATATGCCAATAAATAGGACAATTTAAATAAATGAGTTATAGCAAGAAAGAGTAAGTTCCATAATGGGTAATTATGGGACTTTGGTACTTAACCTATAAATAGAAGACCAAGGTGTAGGAAGGTATCTCAGAAGAAATGTTGTATGTGGTTTCATATTAATGTCATATTATGACATTAAATGATACTACGGTAACTTATTTAGTAGTATGATTCTAATATTAAAATATTAAACCCATCTGTCTGAGAATATTACAGTATTATAAAAATCATACTTCTCAACCCAAAATATAGTTAAACATTGAAGGATGTTCAGATTTGACATGAGCAGACATTTAGTGAGTTTGTGAGAATCTGAAAGCCGAGGAGGGACTGGAAAGATTTTACAGTAATAGTTCTCTCTTTTGTGTAATATTCAGCCATTTCACCTTGGATTTGCTTTGCTTTAGAAATTTTTCTGAATGCACAAAAGCAGTCAGAAAAATTTTGTATGTGTATGGAGAATGAGGAAATGATATGAGGAAAGGGAGAAAAGAGGCTGTCTGGGGAAGTGAAGTTATCGGCGTGTAGCTTAAGGAAATGCAGTGTCAAGAAATGGAAAGATGGGACAATTGTTTGGGAAGTTGCAATTCATTTTTACTTAGTCTACAAATTGTTGCTATTGATTCTTAAAGTTCATTATTCAGTTGCAGCTAGAAATAGAAACCAGAATAATTTATTTATTACTGTAGTTACTGCAGTATTTATACACAAGGTTGGGAAAAGATGCTCCAATAGAGTGTGATGTATACCTGGATGTGCTGTGGTCATTTTCTTCAAACCTCTTGTATCTTCTACTGAATGAGTGTCAATCCTCTGCCTACTCTGAAAAGCTGATTTGTGCAACCAAAATGCTTAAGTATTTGCTTAAGCAAATGAGTCGATTTGACTAGTAGTAACCATGTTAACTAACTAGTTCTTTATGCTTTCCTTAGAAAACACTTCCTGGGCACTGAATTTTACCACCATAATGTAGCTACCCAAGAATTAACATGGGATATATAAATATAATGCATACATGTGTATGTATAAACACACTGTAAAGGAAAAATTGTACTGAGGAAGGAATATCCAACCTGAAAGCAGCAATACTCCTAGTCTCTTTTTGAATGTGAGTGCTAAAAGAAATTTATTTTATTTATGTAGCACCTTTCATTATCATCAAAAACCCCGAGACCCCATATAAGACAATTAAATCAATGTGATAAATAAATAAGAAATATAAAGCAAAATCCCCAGGATTTTTGAATGGGAAAAGAGTTCAAATGAATGGCAATATATCCATACTTTGAAACTCCCTAGAGAAAAAAAAAAGTGAAATTAAATAAATTTTAGGGGAGGGAGTACTCAGTAGTCCTTCCTTTAGGGACACAGAATTTGTAAATACTGCGTGCTACTTAAATAATGATATCCATCAGAATTTGACTTGCTTTTGAACTCAGGCTGATCTACCTGAAGGCTTTAAAATTCATCAGAAGGGAATATCTAAAGTCACTGTTATTTGTAGGCTTACCCTTTAAGGAACACAAGGTGAACATAATGTGTGACAGTACCATTGGGGGACTGGACTCAAACCCCAGATGTCCCAAGATGTATAGTTCTTTTGGAGCATAGTTATCTGAAAATGAAACTAAGATCATGCATCTCCACTTCTCCAGTAAAACTTTCAGTGGGATAGGCACTAAATAGGAACATAGCTTTTAGACCCATAACGTAGTGACTACTGTTTAAACCCACCTAAGTTCTTTTCAAAGTAATGAAGCAATCTGTTTTGATCAGCATAACTTATGTCCTTTAAGTTAAGGAAAAAGTCAGGAAACATGGCAAACAGTCAAAATTTAGAACATTTATGGTATTATACTTTAGAGACCTTAGGAATTCTTTTATTATCAATATTACAGGATGTCCTCTTGATTCACTAAGTATGTTAGATTTGGAATGAAAGTTAAGAAAATAAGTAAAAAGAACCCATCCTCCTCCCTCAATTTGATATCTTTGTGCCCATGAAAGAAGAATACTACTTTAAATTTTTTTTTTTACTACAGATTACTTATTCGAAGCTCAAACAGTCTCTAAAGTACTGTGGCCTATTAGCTAACAGGCAAATACATGTAATATTTGGTACTAATAGTTACTGTTGTGAGACAGCATTAAGCTCTCAGCCTGTCATTGTGGGAGACCATAGATCCAGTCTTCTTGGAGCACTTGCTGCCTGCCTGATGTTTACTAGAATAGCTGTAGGTTTGATTTAGGTTCCATTTTTACTGATGGCTACAGATTTAAACTGATTCTTAAATGTAAACCTGTACCTGCCAACCAGTTTATGAACATACTTGCTTTTCTTTTGGCAACAGTCAAGCTTGACTGTAGAAGTTTTCACTTGAGGTCATCTCTGCTGATCTTTAACTTGTGAACTGAGCTGATATGCCTTTCATACTGGCCTACTGGGTAGACAAGTGCTAACTTCCGAGATCTGGTCAGAGACCTCAATAAATAGTTGCTACCTTCTGTTCCTGGTGTCATTCTGATAAAGAATTTTTCGTTCTCTCTACAGTTATGAAGATTTGCTGCTCCACAGAAGCCTTGTTTTATTCTCAGGTTACATTGTGGTATACTTTGTTTTCTGGGGTTAAAATTAAAATTTTGATCACTTTTTTCCTAAAGTAAAGCTTCATGAAAACGCCCAGCAGTTACAGCTTATGTTTCTAGCTTAATTGTACCATAGTTGATTAGCAAGTACTTTGTGACAAGCAGTAAATTTCCATAGGTAGATTTTGTAGGGCTTACCTAGCAAATGCATTGACCTAGAGGGCGAGAACCTGACTGCTTCCTCTGACAGCATTTGTAGACAAGCTTTATTGTAGATTAGGACTCTTCACTTTCAGAGCTTAGAAATTACCTCTGGGCCTAATTGTGAAGCTGAGTAGAGACAAGGGACAAACGTTTGTAGCTGTCAGCAGTGACTCCTGTCCTTTCATGAACAGTGGCCAAAATGTAATTTTTTTGCTGGTCTTGAAAACTGTGTCGAGTTCTCATGGTATTTTTGCTCTGCTTTTGACTTTCATGAATGAATAGGAATTTTCCCTAGGATGTTCGAAGACTACTCTGTTCTGTCAGAAGAGATAATGAAGAGCTTTAATATTAATGGTGAGACAATGATTCTGACAAACTTGCCTTTATACTTTGCAGAAGAAAAATGATAAAATGATTGTATCTACAAATTGAGTAGACTCTGATGAACAAAATTTTAAACAGGTAAAAGCTTGCTGATCCCAGGACAGCTGAGCAATCAGACAGAAATGTGTGATGCATCATCTTGTGACCTTATTATTGGTTTGGATTATTACTGGCTGATATCTTTCCTCATGGCCATTTTGGTTTATTCTTGCTCTGATATAAACACAGAGTTTTTTAACGGCATTTGAAGTAAATGAAAATATTTTGCCTGCTCCAGATGACACTAAGTCTGATTGTAATAAATATGAGTATTTACCATTGTACAATTCAGCACACTTGTTAAAACTTCAGGAAATATCCTTCAAGCATAAACACACTCTACCTACTGTTTCTGAGGTTGGTGAATGAACATATAGTTAGCAACAGTCAATTTTTTTTACTGTAATTTTAACTGTAATTTATGGATTATCGTGTGCTGTGTTCCTACTAGGAGATATTTTCTAGGACAGAGTGGAAAGTAATAATAGGTCTTTGCATTTCTGTGATATCCAGTGTCAAAGTGCTTAAAAGCATTAATTGATCAAAGCTTGCAATGTGGCTAAGTTTGGTAAGGATTCAATTTCTGAAGCAAAACCATCACTTAGTAAAAGAGTTGTTTACAGGGAAGTTGCAAGCACAGATATCACTCCAGATGTGTTCCTTCTATGAAGCCTTCTCTCATTCGGTGTTATGTGCCTGCCAAGTTTTTGACAGATTGGCAGCTCCTTCTTTTTTCATCTTTTTTAAAATAATTTTCAGCATTCAAAATGTGGTACAAATATTATCAGTAGATGGTTCCTTTTAAGGACTGAAGCACTGTAGATGCCAAGTACAGGTGTCAAAGTTTTTAAAATGTAGGTATCTGCCGTAGCTGGGTACTCTGAGTCCCTGCATGAAATATTTTGGGGTACATCCTCCCTCTAGTCATCAGGAGACCTGTGTTTCTTCAGAGGATGATGAATTATTCTCACACTGAGTTTGAAAAAAGACAGGATATTTGATCAGTACTGCAAAACCACTTCTGAGCTCCATGGAGGTGTCATGAGGCCTGAGGCAGGTGCCACACTCCATGCCTTTCGTCCTTGGAGGACCAGGCTGAGATTAGTGATTTAACTGAACATATCTGCCCTCTATCAAGTGACTACACTAATCAGGAGGCAAGAACCGTTTTTGCTAGATTTCTTTGGGTCCCATTACTCTTCCAGTTGTGGCTGAAAGTTGGTAACACAAGAAGCTGGAGTGATTGTACTTAACATAGCCTTTTTGGTATGTTCTTGAAATAAAGACCAGTGAAACTGAGGCATTGTTTTACACACTAGTTGACTTTCTGCTATTCTGCAACAGCAGCTGTGTTATACTGGGTTTTGCACTTCATGCTTTGTTTATCTGCCTTCAGTAAATTATTTCCCTGGGCAATATCTTATCCTTACATCATATTTCTGGTATCTCAGTGGCATATGTTGTACCCACTGGAGCACACTTGGTAGTAATGTCTTCATGATGCTTTCTAATGTCTTGTCATCAAATTGTACATCCATCTTGTGCTTAAAGATAAACAGATAAAATTGCTGTAATCCAAAGAGGACAGCCACAGCTCTTCTTCTGTGTGAGAGCAGCTCTGAGAGTAGCTCTGGCTTTCTGTTTCTCTCAAGACCTTATTAGATCCTATGAGCTTTGGATCAATCATACTTATTAACTACACCAGGAATTCTGCTTTAGCTCCGTAAGGTCATTTAGGACTGATAATAAGTTAGAGCTGATTTTTCAAGAGTGTAACAAGCTGTATTCCTCTGTCCAGGTTTAGTGAGCCTATTGAAGGGAAGACTTGCTGTTCAAAGGAAGCTGAATTATAACCAAAGTATTTCAACAAACAAATAATTCCATGATTTAGAAATCCAAGTAGGTGTCCTGTCTCCAGAAGATTTCTCCTTAAACACAGTGCAATAAACAGTAAGTAAAAGATACTACAGAATTGGACACCAATGTCAGTAAGAACTTGCTTGCTTTCTTTTGCATTTCTTTAAAATTCTGTAGTCCTGAAAAAATGTTATGTGACTGAGGGCAGAAAATAGACTGCTCCAGTATTTCTTTGTAAGCAACATATTAATAACTAATACAGAGTATATTTAACATCTAGAATTAAATAGAATTTTTATTAAAAAATTATATACATAGTGTTTTCATGTAATGGAACAGGTATAAGTGGCTGAATCATTGCAGCTGCAGCACATCATGTAATAACACAAGCCAAGAAAATGTTATCTAAAGGTGAAACCCTGGTGTCACTGGTTACCTCTGCCATGTTAGATTTCCAGAAGTGAGACCTATCCTTTGAAATAGAGCCTTAAGAATAGAAGCTTGACTCAAAGCATAAATTTAAATGTAAGTGAATGTCATTACTGTGTATCCAGTCTTCAGTCTGGAATTACAAGCTGCAGTTGTTTTACTGAAGAGGCAATAAAACTTGTATTAGATAGTCATACATTGACCAACATAGTTCCATAGGCAGGATTTTGTAGGCTTGTTTCCAAGAGGTGAACAGGCTGCTGTACCATCAACTGTAATATCTGGTTAAAGATTTATGTTGTAGCAAATAAAATAAGCCAAAGTCAGTTCAAACATTGATAATTGTATGCCAGTGTCTGTAAAAAATATACATATGGATTCATTAATATTAATACTACTAATAATAAACCAGTTCTGTGTAGGTAAGCAGTGACTAAGACTGCATTGTAGAATTGAACTATAATATTTCATCTCAGGTCCTGAGGATGTTGTGACTTCCATTCATGTGAATATCTTTTGATAATTATTTTATTGCTCCTGTAGATGAAGCATTAAAGATTAAAGTTTCCTGTGAAAAGCCCAGTCAGGGAAGTCAGACTATAAGAGGAGATTGTGCAAATTGCACTTTTTGTTATTTCTGAGTTAGGACAGATTGATAATTGATCAGTAATTTCAACATTAATTTGATACTGGTTGGATTGCTTATATTTTAAAATTTTTGCTTAATTAATTACAGTAGGAAAGCACATAGGAATTAAATGCCTAGGTCTCTGTTTTGAAGTTTATGGTTATATTTGAGGGGGTAGGCAATATTATTCTGATTCTGCAAAAAACCCACCTCAGGACTACAGCTGATCCTGTACTGAAAGTCAGATTTCTGTGGAAACAGAAGACACCATAGATGCTTGGTCTTTTAAATCACAGGGATGTTTTCCTTTTTACATAAATTCAAGTTCTTGCACAGTCTGGATTGTCATTCCCTGGCATGCTGGTTGTAAACAGAAATATTTCAAGTGATCTAGTGAATGCACTTTAACAGAATAAATATGGGTGGCTTCCATTGGTTCAGAGCAGACTGTCCTCTTCAGCAGAGGTTTTGGTAAGGCTGAAGAAGATTGAGGCTACTAGAAGCTACAGGCTGATATGAGATTCTTAAATAGCTTATTGGGGAAACAGAGGATGTATTTAGTAAGGTAGATAATAATAAGCAGTGGTTTCTTCAGCAAAAGGTAACAGTGGATATTTCAGGAGTGGTGCAACACTTATGCAGAACTGTGTGTGCCCTCCCTTAGAAAGTGCCTGATGTCCCCTCAAAACACAGGTTGTATTTGTTTTCCTTTTCTTGGCTTCTTGTTCTTGATAACCAATGAAATCACACTGGATACAGGAATATTCCCTGTAAAATTCTAAGATACTTGTTTGCATTAGGAGGTTTTGATATTCAGCAGTTAGAAGAAGACTTAACAAAGTAAATTACAGTTTATAAATTACAGCAGATTATAGATTTTACTGTTTTAAACAGAAAGAAATAAATAAACTATTAGTGTTTTCAGGTAGAGAACTAATTTTTTATAAAAAATTTAAATTTTCAAATAAAATTTTTAGTGTGCATTGGCCTCATTTTTACTGGATATGTTTCATAACTTTGAAAAAGTTTTGCCCTGTGAAATGTCAAATAAAAATTCCTTTTCATAGCATCTGCCAGCATATAGCATGTGCATGCCACCAAAGAAAAGCACTTGCAGTGGTTTGTAGAATAGAGCTAGAAATTTGGCTAAAGAACTGTTGGTTTGTTTCTGCTGGGAAAAATCTTACGTTGTTCAGTGCCCAAATGATGCTTTAAGGTAAACTGGTTCAGTTTATCCCCCTTGAAGATTAAAAGACCTGAATAATTTCTGGAGGGGGGGTGGGGCTGTTTTTTTTGGTTTGTTTTTGGTTTTTAACCCTGTGATCCCATAGAATTTATATCTGGCTCAGAACAGTAAGCAATTAAAATTAATGCTTAAACCCCACACTTCCTCTGTTGACAGTGAAGAATATGCTACTTTTCACCTTTGAGATGATTTAGAAGTGTTAGCAATTACTGCATTTTAGGAATAATTTTCATATTTCCAGAAGTTTTTAAGTGACTCCAAATTTGTAAGGAGTATTTATGAGTCTAAAAATGTACAAACCTTCCTAGGATCAGTTTAGTCTCTTCTCTTGAATAATGCTGTTACTGTGATGTAATAAAATATTCCACTGAAGTCAGTATGACGTGAAAAATTACAGATTGTGACGCAGTAAATATTTTGTATTTTAATCACCTTTTCTTAAAAATTAAAAATATCTGCTATAGAATAACTACAAAATGGAAAACAACAAGCAAGGGTAAATGAGGGAAAGTAAATTTGAAATCTTCTGCAAAAAGAGAGAAGCGCCCCTCAGTATCTTACAAGGCTTTATCACATAGTGTCCAGTGGCTATTCAACAGTTATTTTACTTACTTCAGAGACCTGTTTTCATTCACTGCAGCACAGGGGCCTTCATCATAGTCATACTTGTCATTGTTGAAGTGGATAGAAACACCAGTATAGGTATGCACTGATCTGCTTTTGAACTTCTTGTGTATGAATTTGGTGATTGTCAACTACAGTCAGTAGTGAGGGGATCTTACTGTCCATCTTCAGAATTAAACCTTGACATGCAAGAGGCTCGTCTGTGCTTTCATGCTCTAAAAGTAACCACCTGAAGGAATGTTATTGCTGTTTATACTTGCATTACTTGTGTCTTAAATCAAGCTTTTATTACATTGAAGTTGATTAAGGTCTTGTATTCTTGACAAGAAAACTATTTCAGTCTGGAGTTAGCAGGTTAATAAGTGGTCATGAGCCTGCAGTTTTCTCTTAAAAAGATGTTTAGACTGACATCAGATCTCTGCCCTGGATGATTCTGAGTCTAGAATGGACTCTTGATGCCAGTTTGAGTATATCAATGTATATTTTTAACTTGCTTGCATTATAAATAGCCATGCTTAACACTGATCAGATCACGAAGTGCAAAGTGTTGTGTTCCAGCCTTTTATAAAGAGAAGGAATTTTGATAGTTAGGATGAACACCAAATACTCTTTTTTTTCCAGCAGTAATTTTCACTGTAAGTAAGATATGAATGAAACTGTGTATCTGCTATGCTCACTAGTTTTCATATTTTTTAATAGCTTCTAGACTGAGTGTAGAAATTACTTAAATTGCTGGCATTATCACTTCAGTAGTAGACTGCTAATTTTGTATTAAAATGTGTTGAAAGCCATCAAACCTTTTTGAAAAGTTCCTCTCTTGTCATGCCCCCATCCCTGCCACCCCTAGGAATTAGTCTTTTATAAAGATTTTGTAGAAAACTCTGTTTTTAAAAGTATAGAAGTTTTCTTAAGATTAAGTCTCATGTAAGAACATAGTAGTACTTAGCTACACAATTTTCCAAGATATTTGAAAACGAATCTGTTCTCCTTTTTGCCATGTAGTTCATAGAAGATGTTTCTGAGCATTTCTCATGTTGCAATTCCTACGCTATAGCTTTGTTTCAGTCAGATAATAGCACTTAATTTTAAAATGCTTGTACCTGATGCATTTTTCTCAAGATATCTGAAGTCAACCTTTTTTTGTTCTAGTATTATTCATTTCATCTTGCCTTTAATACAACTCATGGGATGAAGTATTTATTAACAACTTGTTGGTGTTAAATGTATTTTTGTCCATCAAGAATATGTTATCTATGATTTTAAAAGCAATTATCAAAGTTTTGAGTCTTCTAGAGTACACATGTAATAGCCAGAGTGAAGAAATAATGAACAAAAGAAACATTAAAAAAAAAAAGTTTGGTAAAAAAATATAAATTAACATAATAAAAACGATTAATGAAAGGATCTACAACACAGCATAGCTTAGTTCTGTACAGTGTGAGCCAAGCTCCAAAACAGTTTTGTAAGTATTTGATTCTAACAAATGATATTTTCTTGGTACTGCAGTCTTGCATATATATGTCATAAATCAGCTGTACAGGACTAGACCAATGTGCTCCCTTCAGTGTCAAGCAGCAGTTGGCTCTTCTGCCTTACCGTGTATTTGGCTGTGCGGCTTGAACCAAATGGGGCATATTTATGTTTGTGTCTTATGACTGGAAGGCTGTGCCCCATGAAGTGTGAGATTTTAAAAGTATTTGGTTCTAGGCACAATGGTTTGTGAATGTCATGAGGACGGCTATGAAGCATGCGGGTAAGAGAACACCATCAGAGTCTGGCAACAGGGAAGAAAGTATGCTTATTTTTTGAAGACTGCTTCAAATTTCTCTTCACAAACTTCCCCTCTCACCATGTTGCTTTCTTTTCTAAGTTAAAAACCAAACCCATTCCCTTCATCTGGTATTACCTGTTTGGTGAAGGCACAAAGACATTGGTTTGCATTGTGTGCTGCTCCCTGAAATTTGATATTGCTTGCCAGAGAAAACTGGAAGGACATCTGAGGACATTAACTGGCAACAGAATAACCCTTAAGGATATTTCAAGCCTGGATATTGATGATGAGAAAAAAATGCTGTTCTGAGTGTTTCTTTTGCTGGGACATCAAGAAAACCCTCAAAAGTGTGTATAAAAAGAAAAAAAAAAAAAACCAACCGTATCCAGCAGCCTTGTCCTAGATAAATAGCAATTACTTGCTGGCAGTGTCATGATAACAATAGTTTCTCCAGTAGTATTGACATAATAATCTAATATTATTGATAGTCATAATATATGAATTGACTGTAAAATGTTTTAAATTAAAGAATATCGAACCACTGTATTTGATGGCAGAGGAGAGGAGGATGAGGAGGAAAACAAAGCATAGGAGAAAATTATTAACCAGTAAAAATGAATGTGTGTTTCAGCCTGTCATTCCATGGTCTGGTTTTCTTATGCTGAAAAATCTTTAAATTTTTTTCTCTGGCATGAACTGGGAGGAGAACCCACAGTTCCTCTCCTCAATCTTCACTCACAGGTGAATATAATATAATGCATGGTGAAATTTAATATTATTGCAGACTGTAGACGTTTTAGTAATGTCTCTTCTATAAACATGTCCATCTTGAAAATCTAATTATTTTTGGAACAAGTTTTGTTACCATATGGCATGACAATGCTATGCAGCCTGTGACAAGCAGTGCAACGAGCTGTTTTTAGTGTTTCCTTCTGTAGTATTAACCACGGCTAACCATTTTTATCTATATTGCTGTTACATTTTATGCTTTGATTTCAAACCTTTTCTTATAGAATTAGTCTTGAATTTGGCACTGTTTAATAGTACAACTCACTTGAGTTGGTTGTCTGTCTGTAACGATAAACATCCACATTAACCCCTACTTTAGTCCTGGATACTTCTTGTATTTCAAAGTGTCATGGGTTCCCTCTGTTTTTTCAGGGCTCCTGAGGTGTGACAGTCTCATGTAATATTTTCTGTCACTTGCCTTTTTGATCCCTACGAAGCAGGAACTATATGCTGAATTCATGCTGTATTCAGTTCTGCTCACCTTAGTACTGGAAAATGTAAGGAATAACAGAGAAGGGTGCTCAGAGGATCAAGCAGTGAGATATCTGAGTAACTCTTAGAATGCAGTATGTGAAGAAGATTAAATTGTAAGAACACTTGCCTTTTAGTAAGGTGATAATTTAAAGGGTCATGACAAAAGGCTGTTAGTGTTTGAAGGTATAAACATCTGAAAAAATGTGTCTTTAGAAGAGTTATAATGAAGAGGGATAAATTGAAACTGTGAAGGAATTTTTCCATGAGCATTAGGTAAAATGTTGTAAGCGACTTCTTTTCCAATAAGGGACAGTTGTTCTAAGGAAGATGTGTAAAAGCAGCATCTTGATCTTTAAAACTGAAATAGGCAAAGTATGAACAGTATGGAGGATCAGTTGTCTGTTTCCAGATCAGAAGTGGCATGGTATGATTGGCTTTCCTACAGGCCAAGTTAGGTGGTACCAAATGGAGTTAACTAAGGATTATTGCTCTATGAATGCAACATGAAACAAAGTACTGCATTGGATTTTGTGTGATTGCTGAACATACATATACTTGTGCATGTATGAACAATGTCATGGGAGGAGTGTCAGTGCAATTTTTCACAAGGTTAAGGTAGAACAGCAGCAGACAGGAAAATTACAATTATGGCATAAAACTAAGGGGAAGATGGAGTGAAGACCTTGTCAAACCTTCCAGGACCCCGATGCAGGAAGTGTGAATTGCATTTCTGGTGCCTTGTAATTATTTTTTTGTGACTATTGCCTCAATGCTACAAATGGTGCTAATGCCTGTATGTAATTAAAATCTTGCTAGAGCACTTATTCTTGGTTTGATAATTTTGGAGGATTTCAAGGATATTCTTCTATGTTTGTTACCTCTAAGTCTATTTGATGCTGGGGTTGGAAGTCTAAAATAGACGAGTACTACAGAGAGTTCTATTGGTGTTAGTTCCTGGTAAGATAGTACAAGAAAATGTGCAGCATTTCCTGATATTAACGCTGAATCACAGAATGTCTGAGGTTGGAAGAGACATCTGGAAGTCATCTTGTCCAACCCTCTGTTCACACAGGGTCACTCAGATCAGAGAGATGTGTCATTAGCTATGGCAAGAGATTTTAAAAAGGGCAATTATTTACTGGAGAATACTTTGACAATTGTGATTTTCTTTTTTGTAAAGGGGAGCTATATTGGGCAAGAAGTCTTGGGGAAAAGAGTTTCCATTTATTTTGTCCATAAGTTCTTTAGTTGTGTTTTGACATTATTTCATGATAAACCAGTAGCAGTTTTGTGTAATTGTCACTGCTCCTATTAGCATCATAAAGTGACACAACCTTACATTAGCTGGAAATGTTTTAACATGGTTATACAGACAGGAAACATTATATTGTAAGAACAGTGGAATTTTTCCATAAGTTATCCTATGTGTAAGGATTTAAAATACAAACTGATGAAATTCAGTACTAACATTTATTAGCAGTGAATATGTCAAGGATTAGTAAAAAAGCAAAAGAATGAAAAATAGGACTAAGACATATGGAATAATTTTCCAATTTTTTTTTTGTTTGTTTGTTTAAACAGTGTCTTTCTGTACCAGACCTTTTCAAAGTATTTAGCTCCATGAGAAATATTTATAAGTGCGTTGTTTCATCAGTTAAGGTACTTCTAAATATTTAGAAGCCAATTTCCTTTGGAAATCAATATTTCACATTCAGTTTCTTAGTTTTCTTTTTGGTCAGTCTTAGCAACTTAAGATTTTTCAGAGTATTCTGCAAATTTTGTGGAATAGAATGCTGCAAAGTGATGCAGCTCTATTACTTGAACTTCGAAAAGCTTCTTTGAAGTGTAGAGTTTTAGTTGTAGAGTGAAGCTGGCACTTACATGAACATGGAGGTGTTAACTCTTTTAAGTGATAGAAAATAACAATTAACTCTTCTGGATTTAATTCTTAACAGGAGAAAAATTGGCTAATCCAAAACATAAACCAGTCAAGGATATTTAGATAATCAAATTATATTAATAGTAAAGCCAGTAAACTTTTCAAGTTAGTAAGTTTACTGAGAAGACTCAGCATGGAATAAGATTATCATATTCGAGTTTGGCATGTAGAACAAGATATCAGGAAGGTTAAAAGTACAGGCAAAAAATGTTTTCAGAACTATTTGCTATGAAAAAGAAAGAGGAGATGGGTTTTCAGCTCATCATTGCCGAAGCATCCAATTGTATTATTCCATAAGTTGGTTCAGCAAAACAATGATCATGATAAGAGAAGAATGAATTCTTGTTTTGATTTCATGCTTATTGCTTTGAGATTTGCATAGGCTCATAATAACACTTAGCAGCCATCTGGTTTCTGGAGGAAAAAAACTTTTTCTTACTGAAAAGGCTAGGATGTAACATGCACCATTTAAAAGCTCATTGTCTGGAAATGACATAATGACTTTCTGTTTTCAAATTATTGATTAGTGATTAACTCAGAAAACCAGCAGGTTATGCCAGCTCTAGGGGACATACAATGTATTTTGTGCAACCTTGCAATTCCTACCAGGGAGGAATCAAATTAAACTAGTAAAAAAGTGAGCAAGGATATTAAAGAGCTCAAGTACATTGTAACATGCAGTTTCTTTTAAAAGATGTAGTTTGCTTATTTATATTTTGGGGTTTGTATACATGAATGTATAAAGATAAATAACTTTAAATGACTTACGAATATTGTCATTCAATAAATCCCACTCTGTATGTGACCTAGACTACAGTGTCATTAAATTACATATTCCTGAGATGTGATGATGAAAGTCAAGGTTTTTTCATCGCATTTGTAAGATGTACATGATGTTGAGGGTTGATAGTCCATTATATTTCTAGTTAACAAAATAAGTGCTGTAATACTGTTAACTATTTGAAGAATCTTAAAAAAAAATAAAACACAAACAAAATACGCTCTTAAAATGTCATCCTTATAGTGCATGTGCATCATAGTAAATTACACCATCTATTATTGTAACTAATCATAAATGACATAAATTTAGTGGGAAAAATGAGATTTCAATAGCTACAGAAAAGACATTATGCATTAATATTTCTTTGCTGTGGGTCCTCAGGTTGAGATCTATACATGGGAGAGACTCTGCTAGCTAATACCCAATTTTTGGCTTGTGGTGAAATACTACAGTTTATTCTACCTGACTTTTTCTCAGATTATTTGGTTTTTGTTAAAATATACAATATTATTTTATGTTACAATCTGATGCATTTTACAACCTGATCTAAAAATTTAATTCTAATTTTGAGACCCTTTGGTTTTGTTCTGTGTATCAATAAACTCCCATTATGGCATTAAAAATAGCAAATCCCCTGTAGGTATTTAAAATTCAAGGCTCTAAGAATCTGAGTATACCCTCAGCAAGTTTGCTGATAATACAGAACTGGGAGGAGTGGCTGATACACCTGAAGGCTGTGCTGCCATTCAGTGAGACCTGAACAGGCTGGAGGGTTGAGTGGAGAGACACCTAATGAAGTTCAGCAAAGGCAAGTGCGGCGTCCTGCCCCAGAGGAGCCATAACCCCCTGCGCCAGTACAGGCTGTGGGCTGGCCTGCTGGGAAGCAGCTGGATGGGGAAAGGACCTGGAGTCCTGGTGAAGAACGAGCTGTCCATGAGCCAGCAGTGCCCTCGTGCCCAATCAGGCCAATGGAATCCTGGGGTGCATTAGGAAGAACATTGCCAGCAGGTTGAGGGAGGTGACCCTGCCCCTCTGCTCAGCCCTGGTGAGGCACATCTGGAGTTCTCTGTCCAGTTCTGGGCTCACCATTCAAAACCAACAAAGAACAAGTGAAGAGGATCCATTAGGAGGACCACGGAGATGATGAGAGAACTGGAGCACATAGTTTACGGGGAAAGGCTGAGGGAGCTGGGCCTGTTCATTCTGGAGAAGGGAAGACTGAGAGGGAATTCTTTTCGAGGCATACAAATATCGTAAGGGCAGATGTCGAGAGGATGGGTCCTGACTTTTCAGTGGTGCCCAGTGACAGGATAAGGGCCAACAGGCACAACCTGAAACCCAGGAAGCTTCATCTAAATGTGAAGAAAAACAGCTTTACTTTGTGGAGCACTGAAACAAGCTGCCAAAGAGGTTGTGGAGTCCCCTTCCCTGCAGACATTCAAAACCCACCTGGACACAGCCTTGTGCAGGTGAACGTGCTTTAGCAGGTCATACTATTATCAAATTAAAAGAACCTCCATAAGCTAAATTACCATGCATTCTAGTACATGTCTGTGAGACAAAGATCATGAAGTTTGTAGTTTAGTTAATTCCTAACTTCTCAACTTCTCTTTCCTGATGCTTCAGAACTGGCAGTCACATTAACCATGGTGTTTTTTCCCATCTGAATCTGTTATATCACCTACTGTGTTTCAAAGTTTTTCCTTTAACTGTTGTCATTGTGTTATGGATCAGTTTAGGTGTGCTGACTTTTTACTGAGGTCTAACCCAAATTGGCCCTGAATTCTACATACAATCTTTGTAACTTTGGTCATGTTACCAGAGATTGAATTTGGGCTGTCTTCAGGGGCTCCTGTTTCTGCAGTATTCTCTGTTTCACTTGTATTAGAAAAGACACAGCAGAAAAAAAACAATAGTATTTTGAAGAAAAATAGTACCTGGAGAGAGAAGTCATGGGTTCACTACTGATTTCGGGACCTAAAAGTCCGGATTCCTTTTTTTCTGCTTTTTTGATTTAATTGCACGATGATGTATGGAGATGAGAGACCAGTTTCCATCTGAGGAAATGCAGCTAGAAACAAAAATGAATAGGAATAATCTGCAGCTACGTACAAACTTAGAAAATATTAAATAAACAGAAGAAGAAAGACCCCTTTATTTTCTATAGCAATATAGTGTGTCTTTGCTGGATGAGAAAAATGTGAGTATTTTGTCTTGAAACTGGGGATGTAAAATTACAGCGAGTAATGAGTATGTATTCCTCTGATCCCTTAATGTACTTGATATGAGGTTCCTCTTTCATCGTAGCTAACATGCTGGCCATTAAATACACTGCAGCAGCATCATTAGTGGCTTCAAAGTGCTCCTACTTGCATCACATTTTTCCCTTCAGCAGGTGAGTGAGAACAGTGATTAGCAAATACCAGTATGTGTCACTCACTACTCATGTGATTGCCAGTGAAGTCCTATGTTTGGGGTAAGGGCAGCACTGGAGTTGGAAGCACAGTGAACTTTTACTGCCTTCATGGCTGTGAAAAGCTTTCAGCTCCAAATATCCCTTGGCTGTGTGTAAGATAAAATTCATCCTGTTTGGGGTGTGATGTTTGAAACTGCTTTGCTGTAGCAGTATGTGGTGAAGGAGATGGGCTGCAGAGAAAGGTGTCCTGAGTAACAGGCGGTGTGTTACCTACAGGGCTGAGGTTCTGAGTGGTGAGATTAGGACATGGAAAGAAAGTCCTCTTACTTAGCAGTATCACAGTTTGTTATGGATGGAGGAGAGGATTCACTGAAAATTTGTGGATCCTGAATCCTCAGAGGATTTTCCTGGACTGTTTAGAGCTGGAGTCCACAGATATTATATGACAGGTGTTTGTGTAGATTGGTTGGTGTAGATGTGTCTATTCCCCGATCTCTTATGTTGAGCTTAAAAAAAGAAACCTACAGTAGTACAACAAACTGAAAAGAGAGTCTCAGTATTATTCTAAAAATATACCTTTAACTTTTATATACTTTGTTCTAAGATGCAAGATGAGGGATTTTTCTTTATTAGAAAGGTGAATATCTGATCTTAAAATACTTTATCTGTAGAAAACAATATGAGTATGTTAAAAAAAAAGTTATAACTTTACCCTTTTTTCTTTTTACATATAATTTTAGGGAAGGACACAGAGTTAACAAGCAATCTTCTTACACAAGTGGTGCTTTCTTTTTCTGTTTGTTTTTTTTTTTTTCTTTTTTTTTTGTTTTGTTTGGGTTTTTTGTTGTGGGTTTTTTTTTGTTTTTGTTTTTGTTTTTTTTTTTTGTTTGTTTGTTTGTTTGTTTTTTGGGTTTTTTTTAAGCCTTTAGGTTTAAACATTATCATCATACTTCTCTAGCTAAAACAATACACTAGAAATGGATAATGAGCTGTACATCATGGGGCAAATTATATTGCTGGTATTTTGAATCAGATTGCCAGTAGTTTCAAACATTTTTTTGTAAAGTTCAGCAGATAAGAGTCGTACAGAA
The DNA here is from genome assembly GCA_020086605.1 of Lanius collurio. Taxonomy (NCBI): domain Eukaryota; kingdom Metazoa; phylum Chordata; class Aves; order Passeriformes; family Laniidae; genus Lanius; species Lanius collurio. The sequence goes on from JACBWW010000003.1 coordinate 48,057,206, forward strand.
ATAAATGATGGGTTTAAAAACTGCAAAATAGATCATAATTCATGGAAAAATGCTTCAGGGATAGTATTTCTGTGTAAGGAAGCAAGAAATCTTCCTTGTTTACTCTGTTAAATTTAAGAAAACCACTGATAAACTACCATTGTAAAATTATTCCTAATATGAAAAGTTATCTAAAAGGATCACAAATGCATCTCTGAGAGCTTTATGTCCAGTATGTTGTTTGCTTCATAGGCTTTAGTTAAAAATTCCCTTCAGGAAGGTTGGAAACTGGTGCACTCTGGTGCTGTGGTAGCTCTGTGTTGCTGCTGTGATTTTAGTAGGGTGCTGAGTAAGAATACTCATCTTGTCACCTCTGTTCTTCTTTTTCTCCTCTTGTATCACCAGAAATACACAGAACAGCATCTGCTGGGGAGCATCTGCTGTGCAGCTGTTACAAGTGTAGGTAGAATTAAGACATGTATTTTGGCATGAACCCCACTTGAAAACTGAGGTCTGATATTTAACTGCAAAGGTCTTGCAGTTCATGTTCTGTGCACACTTCCATGCTATTTTTTGAAATTAATGTCTCCCTAAGCATATTTTCAATGGTTCCTTTTTCATCATTTCACTTTTATTGATTGGAAATATTCTGGCCTTGGATCTAAGAGCAAACTGACCATAGACATTGTCAATTTTGTTGTGGCCTCTTGGATAATGGTAAGAGAAAAGAAGACAAGAGGATAAATGAAAGTGAAGTTCCAAATTACTGGAACATTTAAAGGTCTTTGAAAAGTTCATATACAAGCACAGTTAATGCTGTCATGCACCGAAGTGCCAAAAGACCTAGCAGTGAAGAATATTAATCTACTTTAATAAAATCAAAGGGTTCATATTTTTTTTTTGTAAAGAAATAATTTGAATAAAATTTGACCCTTTCTACAATAGTCTGTGGGTCAAATTGAACCTACTATTAAAATTCTCTAATATCTTTCTTATATTACCATTTCAAAACTCAATTTAAATATTCACAGAGCTCCTTTTTTAATAAACTTAACAAAATTCAGGTAATTTCCTTCAACTTTCTTGATTGAAGGAAGGCAGTAGGTACAGATATAAAAAGATGTACAGCTACAAGCAAAACCTGAAATCAATTATATATAAGAAATAACATAACACATGGAAAGAAATTAATCAAAAGGAAAAAATTCTGCTATATGATTTTCTTGGTCTGCTACCTGCAGGCAAGGAACGTAAATGAAAAAAAAAAAAATCAGCATTCTTCTTACAGATAAGGGGAAAATTAATAAAAATGTTTCCTTCCTACCAGATTCCCTGATGCAACTTATGTTAAAAGTGAGTGGCTGCAGGAAGAACTTACGTGTTTAAAAATCACTTTTTTTTCCAATGGAAATATATTTTTGTACCTTGCTGTTCTCTTGCTGTTAAGCTCAATTACATCAGGATGGTGTAGATTTATAGTGGCCAAAGAGCATTTCTTTTCCTTTCTCTCTATTAAGTTCGTCACTGAATCATGGTCATAAAGTTTCTCCCAGTTTGAAAGGGAGGAATGGTCCATTCTGCTTGGATGCCCCAATGAAGATGTAAGGAGTTGCTTAAAAATTGGAGCAATCTTCCAATCTGGACAAAACTTCTGAAGTTCAGCCAATTTGCTAAACAGATTGTGGAGGTTCAATGTGCACAGACAGCTCTGCATCTCTTAGGTATAGCTCAAAATGTAATAGAAATAACAGAAATAACTTAGTTAAGATAAATAACCAATAAACTCAGTGGACTGAGGAAGACAGAGAAATCTCTAAGGAAGTCTGCTATGGAAAACTGCCCAAGAGGAAGAGAACTCTGAATTATCATATGGTTTCTTCACTCCCATTGCTATATTTAAAATGAAATAAATTGAAACCTTTTTTGCATTTTTAGTATTCCTGACTGAATTTTTAGGAAAAAAGTTCCCTACAATGTGGATTAATATGATGTTTGCCCGCTGCTTTTCTTATGTAATTGTTTCTACATAGGAGGAAATGTTTATGTTCAAACAGGAGACAAATGGATTGATTTTTCTGAAGCTTTTCCCTCTGTAATCAGAGAACATCACATACCTAGGTCTTACCATAAGCTAAGGATAATCTGTATGTGGTAAGCATGTTTTCCTAGGAAATCCTGAATGGGTCCCACAGAACATGCAGAATGTCTGATGTTGATCCAGTCAATTTCAGGCTTCTGATTTATTGGAGTTGTTACTGTTTAATACTGCTAGTACTAATTATATTCATTAACCTCTCCCCAGCCACTCACTTTCAAGTATTGTAGTCTTTCTGAGGCATTCTTAATTCGTTAAGAGCACCGATTTATATTCCTGCTCTGGGAATGTAGGAGAATACTGGTGAGTGAGAAGGAAGCTAACCACTTCACATTTTCATGAGATAATTATTTCAATGATACTTTTCTACTATAGGATACATGCATTTTAAGTGCAAAACGCTGGATGGGAAAGCATATAAGCATGTGCTTAATTTGAGCTTGCATTTAAGTGGTTTCATTAGGACGAAGTCTGATGAATTTGACTATGAGAAATTATTACAGAACTTAGCCAGTTTAACATTATTGAATTTCAATTATTTCATTACAGTTATAGTACCATAAAACTGGAGTCAAGCATTGATGAATCAGGACTAATGTGCTCAAGGGGTTCGATGCTCAAATTTGTGTTAAGAGCAGTGTTTATGGTAGCAAAAGTGTGTTTTGTTAAGTGAGTGTAAATCTTTTTCTGATGGTTCATTCTCACACTCTTATGTGCTGTTAAAATTCTTACAATGCTGGTTTGGTTTTGTTTTATTAAACGTGGTCCTTTTAAGTGCTGAGGTAGCATCTCTTACTGTGTAATGACTGCCCATAAGTTTGCTATCTTTGTGTGCTTGCATCTATATGTTTGCATTTACATTGCAGTATATGATATCTTAAGACTATATATTTATTTAGCATATAATAGTGCTAAAAAATAGGTCCTTGCGTGTCTATTAACCTGGTACAAATTAGGGAGCACAGCTCAGATTTCCCCACACTGTGTTGGCAAGTGGCCTCAATCAGAAGTAATTTTCTCCGTGAACGCACACGCAGCTCACTCGTCAGCCTCTGCTCAGTAGATCTGTTATTTGTATCAAATTCTATCTGGTGGTTTCTCGAAGTGGACTACTGTGTCCACTGTGCCATACAGGTTTCTACCATATTGGCTACTTCATTGCTGTCACTAGTTGTACTGTTTTCTACTGTGGCTTGTTTATCTGTGCTATTTGCATAAAGAGTTGAGATTTGTATTCATATCAATAGATATTCATGAATTGGAGTAAGTAACAGGTGAGTAGGTAAACTACTCAACCCCTCTAAATCTTCTGTTGTGTACAACATGATTGTTTGCTTGTTTTATAAAAGAAAAAGGTTTTTTCAGGACTTCATGCAAAATCTGTGAGTTAATAGAGACTTAATGTGCCTCAGATTAAAGTACCCCCATTTAAGACTAGAAATTGAGGTTTTACCTAGAGTGATTGGGAATTCTTAACTATTTATCATATATCTAGCTGATCTGAGGCATTTCAGAAACACCTCTCCTTACATGGCATCACGTTCTTTTACAAACTACTAATAGGAAAAGAATTGCTGAAATGAGAAGACAAACATCTAGACTGTCTCTGGAATTAACTATTCATCTAAATTCTTAAACTGCTTAAGTTTGAAATTTTACTGCTTTAATTATTAAAGAGTCTAATCTTATCTCAGAGCTGTTTATTGTCAGATCACTGTGACATGCAGATGAATTTCAGTAGTAGAAATTTTTGGATTTTCATTGCTCTGTCATTATGGCTATTGGTTGTAAAGTCACACTTAATCAGCAGGTATTGAAAAGGATTTTTCAGCAGAACAGGATGGGACCTTAACCCTGGTCCAGTTGAAATAAAAGTAGACATAGTACATGTTGTGCCACAAGTACTTAATAACATAATGAGTTTAAGTAGTGGGAGTAATACTATTAAATTAAATCAACAATTTAAAAGAAATGCAGAAGGTAAAAGCATGGTATTAAAGTAACTGATTAACCTGTATTTAGACTGTTGAAGGTAATATATCAACATAATAACAACTGGGGAAAAAAAAGCACTATCACAGAAAACAGTTGAAGGAAACTATTGTTTTTAAATGCATTTGTTTTTGTCTATATGACTCAATATTTTAAATCAGGGAAGAAGTTGCAGTAGCTTTTGTCCAGGTTGTTCCCTAGATAAAAGAGCTAGTCAGTGTTGATAACCTACCTATAAGTCTTTGAACTAGATAAATTTTCAGTTCTCTAGCTGATGTAATTTACTAGTACCAGCTGGAGGATTTTGGTAGCATATGACCAAATCAGGCAAACATAAGCCTGCATAGTTAATGTTTTTTCATTTTTTAAGAATATGTAATTCCATATACTCCTTATTGTGAGATTATGAAAATGTATTTTTATTTATTGTCTGTTTATGTGCAAGTAATTTGATGAAGTAGTCAAGAACAGAGAATTTACTCTGTTTAAATTTCCTAGTAACGGCTTTGGATTTTAATGTTTTCTTTTCACCCACTGTACGTTTGAGTGATAATTAAAAATGGCCACAGAAATCATTGATTTTGAGTTCCCATGAAACTAGCAACTGAGAAATACTTAATTTTGGTCTTATTCTTGGGACTTGGTCTTACTAATGTTGAACAATGCCTTACTCTTTAGTTAAAGTTATCAGTTATAAAATACCTGTTCTAGGCATGAGCTTAATATATTTTGAAATTTAAAAAATGAAAGACAGCTCAACATGCATAAGACAGAATTTGTCCCAAAGGTCAAGTTAGAGATGGGTGAGTTAGACAAGGCAGCAGCTGCCTGAAACCTGGAAAAATATCTATTCATGGATCCTTCAGTTTCAGCAACACTCATTGCTGGTGTTTGAGGTGCACACTCTGATTCCAGCCCCGTTAGGTAAAGCTCTGCTGTGTGCTCACGTGTCTCGATAAAGTTCTCTGAGTTTTGTACGTGGGTGGCACATGCAAGGCAAGGGCTGGTGTAGATGCATGCACACCTCTGATCTCCCTGGGATGTGGCAGCATTTAAATTTATGTTTGCAAAAGCTGGGACATGTAACTTTAGGAAATGTTACATACCTATTCATATGTAGGATGTATCAATGGTAGCATTAGTCAGTATTTTTTTTAGTCTAAAATTAATTTAAAAAATAAATTCCTGGCTGACAGAATGACAGGGGTTTGAATGAGTGCTTTGGAGCTGGTGTGTACATTGTATTTCTTCTCCTTTCTTGGAAAAAGTTTCAATGGAAATTAAAAGGTGAGTTTCTATGACTGCTGCAAATGAAAGCATAGCAACTGCATTTCTGTTCCTTTCCTAATTAACATACAGTGGTGATTAGCTTGCTGATTACGTATTGGTGACCTGATCAAACAAACTGATTTAACATCTAGAAACAGACCTAAATGTCATGTATACATGCCAGCTGGATTACTTTCAGGTAAATTGCTTTTGCTGTATTTTGTAAGATGCATTGTAAAAGTCAGTAACAAAGAGCAGGGAATCAACTTTCACTGAAAATGTTGGCTGAAGTTTAAATTTTTTCCTTATATTTAAAATACTTGGAAAATTTATTAGGCTTATAGCTGCTCCTGAAATGATGCAAAATACGGTATTAATACATTTTTATATGTGGTAAAAACTTACATTTCCCTAAAATAGCATATTTTTGCCTAGTTTATTTATCCAGGTGTTACTAGGAGTACACACTAGTAAATGGCTCACACCAGACAAATGTCACATTTTAATAACAAAATGAAATTTGAACAGTATTTCTGATAATTTGTGCAGAGCCCCTTGTGCTTTCATTTCATGAACCTGGGCACATGTAAGGTGCCTGGGGTGCCCCTGTTCAGCTGCAGCGCACTGCTCCAGCGTGTGCTCGTGCTTTGTTCTCTGTTCGTACAGTGCCATCGCCGCTCTTCATCCCCTGTGCATATGTAGTTGCTGGATTTTTTCCCAGCATGGCTGGAAGGTGCAATTAACAGTAATGGATACTTTGATAGTGAGAATCTTTATTTCTTCAGCCATAATAATAGCCCCTTATTTTAGGAGCTATATTGTTGAATGACAGCTACTGTGGGCGAGTGTGTGTCTACAAAAGTGGGTTCATTTGGTCAGATTCTCAGCTGGCACAGAGAGTCATATTTCCATGAAAGATAGTAAGCTATATTAATTTATGGAATCCCAGCTGGGAATCTCAATCAATTTCAATAAAAAGTAACCATCATATTCCTCTGAAGCAAGAATTACACAACCTAGCCTAAAGTGAATTTTGCTGTTTTAATAAATGTAGGTAGTCACTGGTTCGTAATAAATTACATAAAATTAGAGTGTAGTCAATATTTGATTTCTTTAAAAATTTATTCCTTCCTTTTCATTGAACACAACAGAATCATTTATGTATTGTATCTCGGCATGATAGATTATATAGGAATAGTGTATTTAATACCATAAAACTATCATATAAATACAAATCACATTTTTTTTCATTAGCTAGCCCGCTTTCATTTCGAAGAAGAAATACTCAGTCAATTATAAATGTGGCTGTGCTTTCATTGGAGAGTGAAATACATAATTTTTTTCCAGCCTCAGCCATGTATAATGAAATCTCTCTTTTGAAATCCGGTCTTAAGATGGATTTTGAAACATACTGACATTTAATAAAATATTCGTTAAAATGTGTTCAGTTATTTCAAATCTCTATTTAAATCTCGGGTAAAATTCTACATCCTGCACAAGAGATGTCTTTAGCAAATGGTTACTATTAACTAGTGATTATGAGCTGTGTGTATATATGAAAGATTTTAGTTTTTGAGCATATTCTAGTTGGTGACCTTGGTGTTATGTGTTATAATCTGTCTGGCACTGTCTCTTCAAGAGGATCTGTAGCAATAGTATCTCTAGGTAACTAGAAGAAAAGTCAAAGACCTCAGACTACCACTTCAACTCATGCACTGTTTCTGTAACTAGTTTATTTTTTAGTAGCCCTGGGTTGATAGTTTACCAGGATATTTGTTTGACCTCTGTGAAATGAACAAATAGTCTCTTGAGTCCTGTCCATTAACTGGGAATCTGTTAAGAGTCTGGCGTGAATCATCATGGATACCATCGGGGGCTGGTTGAAGAAAAATAGCAGAACAAGCTGAAGTTTGTGCTGTCAAAACCTTTGTAGTGTTTCACTGTTGTCAGTACTTTTAATTTGATTAACAAAGCCTGTGAAAGAACATTTTAAGTACTGTAATTCAGCATCAAAAACAATCACTAACAAACAAGGCTCTTCACTGTTTTTGTTGTTTTACAAATACAGCTTTGATTTCCACTGTTAAAACTGTGTTTAATAGTAGAGCCCAATGAATAATGAAAAACCTCCTTGTGTGAGTATTATTAATACATATTATTAATGACACTTAGCTTATTCTGATTTGAAATCATCAGGAAAAGTCACTTTCAATTTAAATTTCCATAAAATGTTATTTTCCAATTCTAATAAATGCTGAACACAGCTCTGAAAACAAAAACTGGCTAAAGAACGCCAATTAAAAGTTCAGTGAGGTTTTATTTCACATTGTCCTGTTAGATGGTTTTGCCACAGTGTTCCTGATTCTTTTTTAAGGGCCCCTTGAAGATGCTACTGAGGATGAAGAAGAGGAGTGCCTGTCTGAGGAAAATGATACTATCTCAAAAGAAGACTTTCCATTGGAGGAAAGCTTTTCTGCAGAGTTTGAGCCTGAAAATCTGAGCTGTGAAGAAGTGGAATACTTTTGTAATAAAGGTAATCATTGTAGCCAACCTCTTGAGAGGATACTGGCCAAACTGTGTCCAACGAGTCAAAGAAAGTTTTTGGTTTAAAATGTACAAAAAGCCCTATTATTACTACTGTAAAAACAGGAAAAGGAGTAATTTGTGAAGTTAAGTCTGGTAAGGGATAAATATTTAAGCATGTTGAAAGACACTTTTCAGGGACATGAATCATCTTGCCTTAATGTTTTCCTCGAAGTGTTATTTTCTCCATATTTAACTGTAGAGAACAGACCCCAGAAGTCAATTATTATCAGATCTGAAGCTAGCAATGCAGCATGTCTGTTCATTGCTTCTCCGACTAGGAAACATTGCTAGGAAAACAGATTGTGTCTGTAGATTCTAGGATTAAAATAGAGCATATTATAGAATTTATTATGCGTGGTAGAAGACTAGTGATTTGTGAAAGGATAACTTTTGAAGTTGCAGATACCTTTTTGGTGCGCTTGTTACTTGCAAATTATTGAAGATTGAGGTACTTCAGCATAAGACACAGCAATTCATTCTAACCATTTCAGTCTGCAAGGTTGTGCTGCTTCCCAATCAGCTGACAGAAAAACACACTATTATTACTCAGAACACTGAATTAACCTTCTTCCTGCCAGATATCCACTTGATTGCTCTATTGTTTGTCTTCTGGAGGTAAGGATGCCTATCAAATAGCTGAAGTTGTTGTGGTGGTATTCTTCTGTTAGTCCACAAATCCCTCAGGCATATGGATATTGATGGTTTCTCTGTTTTTCTGTTCTTTCCCAGATACTGACATATAAATAAGTTATCATTTTTTCTTATGATAACTTGATATGTTGCTGGTTTTTTGTTATTTTCATCTCTCTTGGACGAAGTCGAATAAATCCATTTGACGAGTCAAGTGTTCTGACTGCAGAATATTAGTCCTTCCTAGAGAGTCTTCAGTCATCACTGGCAAAGGCATAGCAGTGTATTTTCTCCATGTCCTCTATGTAGCTTGAATACTTTTTACAAAATATTTACTTTGGCATTAGAGGTTCTTGATACTCAGTGAGCCACTGATCAAAACAGTCTAATTGATTATTTGGTGTTCAGCTGCTACAAACCTCACTGTGAGGGGAGATCAAATAATGAACAGATTATTTACAAACAGAAAGAATTTATTACTATTATAACTATGAAGTGAACAACTACTACAGTTACTTTGTGTTCACATGCCTTTCAGACACCGTTTTCCTTAGCTACTAAAGCATACTCCTCCTGTTATTGGCAGTACTAAATAAATATTTAAAACACTATAATTAATATTTAAACCACTATAATTGTTATACAGGCGTCTCTTGAATTCCTCCTGTAAACAGTGGAATAATATGTCCTGCTATTAGTTCATATCATATCAGTTTGATTTAGTTACCTCTCTGTATTTCTTACTGCATTTCCAGGGCCTACCAGTGGAAAATACTATGGTTTTGGTTGAAATCAAGAAAAAAATTTGATTTTTTTTTTAAATAGCAATCAGTATTGCAAATTCACATTGAATTTCAATTTATCTTGGATCTTCCCTTTAGATAAAAATCTTTCAGGGAAAGCACTGAATCCAGGCCATTGTATTAAAGAAGATCAGGCATCAAATAGGAATCTGAATCTTGATTATATGTTTTATTAAGAATATCTGCTGATTCTTCAGGCTAAATAAATGCCTTCTGACTTCCTAAGTGTGTTGTAGTTATAAAAGAATCTTAAGTCTCTCCAGTGCAACTGCTGCAGAAGAAAAGTTGAAGATTTCTAAGGATCAAGGGGCATATAAAATTTCTAATCTACCTCCAGCTGAGGCAGTGTGACAAAAAGTCCCACTTTGAAGCTAATTGGGAATATCCCTGGAAGAGGATAGAATGGGAAACTAGAAATGTGCTGGGTTTTTATTAATGTCTCAACTTCTGTGGAATGTCCTACTTCTTCAGGGTCACATCTTAAGTGTCATTAGCATGAGGCCGCCTGTGTTTTTCTGAAGATAAACCCTAAGAAGACAAAACTAATCCAGAAAGCAAATAAATTTATTTTGTGTCCTTTTCTTGGTGAAAGGGTTTGAGACTCTATTATATAGTAAATACTAAAAATGAGACTAATTCTCATCGGGTTTTTTCATTAATCTGTTAAGAATTCATAGCCTTCTGTTTTTCTTTGTAGTGCTTCAGCATTGAAACTAAAAGATGGTATGAGAAATAAGCTTTTTTTTCCTAGAAATATTTTTTTTAACATCATGAATGAAAATTCATTAAGAAAATAAAAAAAGCTTGAAAATGAGTTGTGTACCAAATAGGTTAGGGAACAAATAAATGTAGTCTAATTTCTGGTTTTGGGGCCAGACTTTTGATTTGTCTTCTGCTCTTTGATAGTATTGGCAGCCTGTAAATGACAAGTAATTTTAAATAAGGGAAAAAATCAGTGTAGGTTTGCATTTTCTTATGCAACAGGTTTCCTTTCCCCAGAAACATATCAGAACTGACATGGGAGTCCATTATGCTGTCTCTGAATTCTGCCCTTGCTAGCATGGCCCATTAAAGGTTCTAGAAGGTAAAGGTGTTTTTCTTGTATATAAATTTTATCTGTCCTGTCTCCCTATTTCCCTCCCCTGGGGTTTCTTCCCAGCTAACCCAGAACAAGAGGACAAATGAGTAGAGGGGCTTCCTGCAAGGATCAAGAGGCATGGGGAAAAAGTGGCACAGCTGTTGGGGAGGAGATGTTTGTGAGGCTTCATCCGTGGTATGTTTTTTATACTTACCCAGCTCTTTAAATTGAGGTACCACCTAAAACCAGAGGCTTTTTACTATCCAAACTAGGTACCAATGGCAAAAATTTACTGAAGTCACAATTCATTTTGAGGAATGAGAATAGAGGACTTACAGGTTCACAACTTGGTAACTTTGGTTTTTTTTGGTTTTTTTTTTCTGTCAAACTGTGCCTGATGGTATTACAAGCAGAGAGCAGTCCCTAATTGTCTAAATTGCAAACAGGAACCTTTATAAAGCCGTACTTGTCATTCCCACCTTATTAATTTAGGTTTGTGAGATACATTAAGCAGAATAGTTGCCAGAATTAGAAGGTGAAGGTGAAAGCCTGTGCAAAGAGTGAAACAAATTAATAACATTGATTGAGCTACATTTCATTTTACAACTTCTCAGTTTTCAAAATTTTGACTTTCTGCTATTACTTTTCCCTTCTCATTTTGCTAGTTAATGGCTTTTATGACAAGGAATTTGGAAAATTCCTCTTCTCCCACAATTCTGCAATACCACAAAATTAACTTTGCTGCATTTGAATGTTTATTCCTATATAATCTTCATTTACTCTCAAATATGAGGAAGTGAACAATGGTTTAAGCATGTAAATGTTCAAAGCTGAAGTGGAAATTACCAACCTACTATTTGTCAGGGATTGCTTTAAGCTTACAACTCTTATTTTTTAACCTTTTGGATGAAGAGCTTCATAATAGATGGTAGCTAAGTTTGATTTGTTTGCAGTTTTGACAGTGGGATTAGGAGAAAGGGAATATTTTGGAATCAGGACAGTGATGTTCTACTACAAAGCTGCACTGATCTCTGTCTTTGAAATAGAAACAAACAACTTTGTAGAAGGCAGCCTTGATGATAGTTCATTGCATCTTGTCAGTTTGAAAACAGGCTTTGAAAATTTCTGTTTATGTTTAGTTGCTACAAATTGATGTACTGCCAATAAAGAGGGTATCTGATCATGCTGTCCACACAAAGCTTGTAGTAGCCTGGAACCTCCCTTGATGAATATGGTTTGTTTTTGTTTTTTTTTAATGTCCAGATAGTGGGTATCTGGAATCAGAGTCTGTATCAGATTAAGATTAATTCAGATTAAATTCAGATATAGAAAATTTATTAGTTGTCATTTATTAAATGTCAGTATTTCAGCAATCTAAATAAGGAGAAAGTCGCCTGTCTCCCATGTAGAATAGGGATAGGATTTGGAAGCTAGGAGATAGGACATAAAGATTAAATTTTGTCTGTTGTAGGTTGGAATAAGAGAATAAGGTGATGCTAACAGAGATGGAAGAAGTGAGCTAGAAGTGTGATAGGGCTAATAATTGCAGAAGGGCAGATAGAAGGAGGGGAAAAACATCAGAACAATACAAAAGCCAAGTTGAAGGTGATAGGATGAAAATCAAAGTACTAAATAAAGTTCATTTGTGAGGTGAAGTAGTTTATGGTTGTTTTTTGAATCTCTGATTGCTGTCATCCTCCTTAGATACTCTCAGGAAAAATAAAGAAAATGTTATTGTCTGTTACTTAGAAAGTTTGCTGCGCTCATATGGTGACATCTTTTACTCTCTGTAAACAGGAAGGAGAACAGGAGCCTTGCAGACTTCATAGTGGTGGAAACTGGCTAAGCAAATTACAGTTCCTTCCTTATAGAAGTGTTCAATGAGAGTTTTAACTTTCAAAGGAAAATTATATTGAGCAATATGAGAGATCACTTGAGATTAGTAGATCGTTAAGTAGCTGTGTTCACAGAAGGAAAGAGGCAAGAGAAGAAAATGGAGGAGGTGTATAATCAAAGGAGAAGATGTTGGATTGTTGCCAGAGGAAGGAGGCAAATGAAGGAATGTCCATATCTGATAACTGGTGAAAGAAGCCAGGTTCATTTCTTGCTCCTTGCCAGGACAGTTGTGTCAAATTCTCCTGTTCATTGCTTGTAGTATGGCTATTGCTCTTGTTCCTCATGTTGTAGGATTTCCATTGTAACTTCATCAAAAGGACACATTGGCACCAGCCTTCAGTTGGAGGAGATTCAGTGGCCTTAAAACTCCTCGTGGCAGATGGGAAAGCAAATGGCTTCTTCTTCCCAGTGTTAGGTCTACTTCAGTTGGTGACATAGGGTGATAGGGAGGATTCATGAGGTGGGATAGAGAGTGATTGTTTCAAGATGCAATGATTATAAGATCTATAGCACACACTGCTGTGTATGTCTGTAGCGATCTCTGTAGCTGGTCGAGTGCTTCGAGTTCCTGATATGTTGGTTATCTTTATTTATGGGGGAAGAAGAGGGAAATGAGGGGAATCCAGTGCAGTCTGAAACTCATATGCAGTTCTAAGTCAGCAAGAAGAGAACTCAGGGAATATATGGCCTGCATACTGAATGTATACCTGATTCTATGTTCTCATATTCTGTTTGGGCGAGAAGGGACGAGTTCCAGACCTGAACTAAGTTTTCTGCTCATGTACATATACTCATGCTCATGTATGTTGTTGCTAGCCTGCCAGACAAGCTTGGGACTGGAATTTCTTATGTTAAACCATGTGACCTGATTGTGCAGCCAGGCTTGAGATTCAGAGAAACAGCTGCAGTATGATTCTTCATATGAGAAAGCATATACAAAGCTAAGTTCGTCTGTGTATGTCTTCTATCCCTTTGTACTTCATGTGCAAAGCTATCGTGCTACCATCTATAGTACCAGCCAAAACACCCTGAAGATGATTTCTGTGTGTCCCCTTTTCCTCTGGAGTATGACTTTGTGTGTATGCCTGTGTGCATCTGTGTACATATTCCCTACTTCTTTTATATTACACATATAATGACTAACAATATACTTGCTATTTTCTGCTTCTACATCAAACAGTAGATTTGTGCTCCCTTTTCTTTATTTTTTTCACATTTTTTTTACCAGAAACCTTTTAATAATTTTTTTTTCCTTTTCAGTAATGGATTTCATTCTACACTTTTGCTGTAGCAAGTGGAAGTAGGATCAGCAGAAGGCAGCTATACCATAATCACTTTGAGCTCAATAAGGAGATCTTTACAGGCAACTTTGTTCTTATTTCTTAACGGGATTAAGAGGCTCAGCTCTTTAAATTCTTGCATATAACACTGACATTTCGAGGGTGTGTTTGGACCAAGGAGTTCAAAGAGAAGGAATAAAAAAGAAAAGCCAATATGACTTTGTTTTTTACCTTGCTGCAGGAGCTGTTTGTGCAAATCGCCTATAAGCTTATTGACCTGAATCTTTGACTCCTTGTTTTCTCTGGATTTGGCTGGAGTGTAGACACTGATAGAGCACTGATAGAGGTGATTGCACAGCCCTCGGCTTTGCTTGGCACCCGCCCCCCCCCCCCTCCCTGCGTCTGACATTATCTTTCCCTGGCAATACTTCTGTTCTGCTGGAGCTCATATTCCTTTAAATTCTTTATATTTATTTTAATTCATTACATTTGATTTAGGTAGGCTTTATGACTAAATGAAGGATACATTCATTCTCTTTGGTAATCAGAGAGAGAAGGGGGCATGTATCTATTTTTATCTCCTAGGATAACTAGAATGTGCATAAGAACTCACAGCGCTTCTCCTTCCAAAAACACAAGAGTTTCCTCCTGTTGACTTGTCTGCATGTTTGTGACACTGTTGGGTTTTCATGTGCCCCAGAATAAGGGTTCCCTTATGTTTATCTGTATCACATTCAGCTGAAACAAGAAGACAAGGCTGGGGAACCTCATTACTCTCTACATGCACCTGGCAGGAGGTTGTAGTGAGGTGGGGGGTCAGTCTCTTCTGCCTGCCTGCAGTGAGAGGATGAGAGAAAATGGCCTTAAGCTGAGGCAGAGGAGATTCAGATTAGATATTAAAAAAACACTTTTCACCGTTAGGCATTAGGAATTGATCAGGCATTGGAATAGGTTGCCCAGGGAGATGGTGGAGTCACCACCCCTGGAAGTGTTCAAGAGGTGTCTGGATCTGGCTCTGGGTGATGTGGTTTAGGGGTTACAGTGGCAGTGCTGGGTGAACAGTTGGACCTGATGATCTTAAAGTTCCCTTCTAACCCTGACGATTCTATGATTCTAATGTCCTGTAGTTTTTGTCAGATGCTGAATATAGACAAAGAAAGGAAGGGGCTTCTCTGATAATAGCCTTTGAACAATGCTAAGTCAGAATTAGGTTGGATCCTAGCGGGATGACAGATCTTTTTCATCTCAATATCAGTATTTGCCTTGTGCTTTTCCTGTTATGGTTTCTTACTTTTTCCTGCTACTGGGGCTCAGAGGACCACCTGTTTTCTTGCTAAAAAGGAAAAGAGATATCTGAAAAGGTTTGAGTGATCTTTTTTTTTTTCTTCACCATTCACTGGTGAGCATGTAAAGGCTTCCAAAATAAAAAGTACAAGATTGTCTATTCTATACTTCTCTTTATTTACTGCTAACCCATGTCATGCTAACCTGTCATGCCATATTTTCAGTCCAGCTGAAACCTATGTAGGTATTGACATCAACTTTAGTTGGATAAAAATTTGACCTAAATTAAACACGCAAACACTTCTTCTAATCAAGACATTAAATAATTGGTCATCAAGCAGAAAATGATATCTCAAAAAGAGACTAGAAAGCTATGTTTCAAGAAATAAATACAGAGATCCAAATAGAAAACATTATTTTAACTGTACAGAATTAAAAAGTGAGAGAAACACTTAAACAGCTTACTCAACTTTAAGCAGTTTATCAAAGCAACTCCAGCCTTTTTAGTCAGCACATTTTGATTTTCTTAAGAACAATGAAATTCTGAATTCTATCACAGCTAGGGATAGAATTCACAAAGGGATTATTTGGTTACAACAAGTAGTGTAATGTCTTCTTTCTAGAAAGTTACAAAACTTGAACTTGAATTGACTTAAATTTGAGCTCAAATTTTACAGAATATGAATTGCAAATTAATAAGAGTATTCTTTTTTAAAACATGAAATGCACAAATGACAATTTCCCCACATGTTCTTCGTTCATGTGTACTGTACATCTGTTTCTAATTTTATTTATAATGAAGGTCCATTTTGTCTCTTTGGTGTTGTCGTGGTTTAGCGTGTGAGTCCTTGACGCAAAAATTCTGAATACTTTCGAAGAGTTCTAAGATATGGTTGAAAAAATTCTTGTCAACCGAGGCCCAAAAACCAGACTTTCTCACAGGTTGTGTACTATATGAATATATTTGCATTAATTTAACTCTGGAGGGATCAGTAAAAGTCAATTAAGCAAATGCCACATTTATGACCTCATTGAATCAATATTGATAAGACAAATACTACTGCTGGAAAGAAAAAAAGAAGCATGCATTTATGACTGCTAAGTCTTTTTCTTGGGTTTGACTCACAGAAGCCTAGACTGGTTTTGAAATCCTGCATAATACAACATGTATGTGGAAACACACCTGTAGTGACAGGGAGTTGGCTGCTTTTGATATTGAAGCATCTGGAGTGTTGATTATTTCAAATAAAAACCTCCAGTTGTTTTCAACAAGGTAAATTTAAATTTCACTGTGTACGAACAAGTACCTATTGCTATTTGTTATGCAGTTGTGTAGGAATCACAAAAAAACTGGATTCGTATATGATAATGATTTCAACTGTAAAGTATAAAATGAGGTGCTCTTGGTTAGATGAAGAATTTTTATAGGAGATGGAATATTTCTTCAGTAGAGATGGAACAGAATTGTTATATAATTAAATTGAAATATGAACTTGCAGAAGAGCCTTCAAACTTAGAATTTGAAACTTGTTAGAATTTCTCTGAAGTAATCTCTCTGTTCTGCTGCAGGCTGCTTTAGAATCTCATGGATTGTTGATTTCCATTGAAATAATTTTTAAAAATTATATTAAGCAACAGTTTCTATTTGTGGCATGTAAAGATCTTCTAAAATGTGCTTCTGCTGCTTTTCTAATTAAGTACTTAGAGCTACGTAGTTTGAACCCCAGGCTAGTACTTGCATATGTCTAATAGAGTTCTTGTATTTGAAGTTTTAATGGGGAAAGATTGAAAAGATGCAAGACTTTTTTCTTTTTTTTTTTTTTTTTTTAATCAATAGAAGCTCTTGAGTAGCCATTATATGATGCTCATTTGTAGCACTGATGTTGCTCCCTAAGAATTAGAATATGCATATAATACGTATATACATATATATATTTAAAACACATTGTTAAAAAGAAAGTCAGGAATACAATTTAGAGTACACTTTCACTGTTCTGCAGGCAATACATTTGAATGAGTGATCCTTGTCTTGAAAGGACTTCAAAAGCAAACAGTGGCGATAATGAGAACATATCAAACATGTAGAGAAAGAGGAAGGCCAGACTCAGTCTAGATGAATGTGCTGCACAGCAGTGTCTTATCCCAGGAGAAAAGTGCTTTTGCTGAAATGGTTAGAAATAATTGACACTGCTTTTTAACGTGATCACTGTGCTGAAATCTAATGTGTCAAGATGTCATTTTATTAAACAAAGTGGTGATTTTAATAGGAACCAAAATAGTTTCATACCACTGTTTTGGAGAGCTAACGGCTTGCACAAATGTAGGCACTCGCCAACAATTGAATATTCACAGACTGATCCGAAAAGTTAAGGAAAAAGACAATGCCTTGGTTCTGAGACTTGCTGGATAAATAATTCTAAGAGTGCTTAGGGCAAATGGAAACATGCAGTTATTTCAAATGAGGTTTATCCCAGGAGAAATTATGATTGTTAATCAGCATGACAGAAAACAATAATTGCTTGCAAAGAAGCAAAGTATTGAGGTGATTAATATAATCTGAAATAAAATGCAGTAGATTAACTTGTTCAAGTGCTGGTTTCTTTCAGGTACGTTACCAAATCAATCATCTGTGGGCCAGATTTTGCTCATACTTTCTGTATTTGTAGAGTAGGGTGTCTCAATTGATTTTTATGGGCTTCACTGAACTTATTTCTGATATTTGTTACATGAATTGATTACAGTCTGGTAGTGATAGCACCAGATCTCTTCCTCTATCTTTCTGTGTCTCTGCCCTTGCAAGGCTTGTAGAATAAACCCATGTGCATGGCATTGTACCCACTGTAGTTTTTTTGTCTTGTCCTCACATCATTTGGCAAATATGACAAAGTGTATAAACATTCCTCCCAAATTATTTAGTGTCTTTATTCTCAGTGTTCTATTACCATTCCAAAAGCTTATATAATTTTTTTGCATTATTTTATACCCAGAATATTTTATATCTGCTGAAACCTGCATTGCCATTAAAATTTTAGTTAAATATATACATAGAATACTTTAAAAAGAGATAATCCACAAGAAGGTTAGTAAAGGCCTGTTAAATGTCATTGGTCTTCTTAAGAATAGTGTGTGCTGCTAAAAAGTAAGTTACATTGAATGAATTAAGTATTTGTATTTTAAGTTGTGTATGGTTTATTTCAAAGTATGGCTTCTGAAGAGAGGTTCCTGGCAACAGTTCTCATCTTACAGTGTGTTTCTTAGGATTCAAGGGCAGGATTATCAGTGTGTATAAGCTCTGTTACTGGTTGCAGGCATTGAGATAATGCAAGTAAAAAAGGACAATTTTTGATTGCTGATCTATAGTTTCTGAAGCTCTGGCATCAAGTTCATACATATAGTCTCAGACTCCTTCTTTGGTTGGAGCTAGAATTACTGCTGCTATTGACTGTGGCAGAAAGGAGAGAGCCCCCTCCCCCTTCACAGTCAGTCACACTGGTCTGTCACCATACATGAGGTTATGTCCTTGACAAATGAAAAGTCTACAGGGAGTGACTCCCCAAGTCTTTGCATTGAGTCTGTTTTCTCTTTTGGCAATACAGAGTGCTACAGGCTTTGCAACAATTTATTCCTGAACTGATCTGTTATTTTGAGAAGCGATGTTTTACTCCGAACAGCTGTATGAGGACGTTAACAATTTAAGTTTACATTTATGCTGCCAGGAAGAGGGAGGACTGAATTTCAAACTTTTAATGTTCTCTCACTCTTAATAGAAGCTGCTCTGTGCTTTTTGTGACTGGTACAGTCCTTCACCCAAAGCTATTTTGTCTGATGATAAAACCATGAGTGTATGAAGCTTGCACGTTTTCCATCTCTTTTATGACCTTATCTTTTGTGAGCGGCTTCTGTGAAGGTATCCTAACTATAGGAAGCACCTGGTAAACATACATGATATCTATGCCATGATAAGCAGTTGCGAACAAGAAAGTAGATCTGTCAGTTCTGAACTGTTCATTGTTAAAGATACTTTGTTGATTTAGCTGATTGCAAAATACGTTATAGTGTGCCTAACAGCTGCTATAACATTCCTAGTCAAGAAAGTTCAATAGTTATATTGTACGAGACTTTCTGTAAGAGCCTAATACTGATAGGAACAACATGGATTAAAAAGCAGGGTTGAGAAGAACTGCTAACCCATGTGCTTCTTTAAAATACCACAACTACTTGTGGTACAAGCTGATTAAGTACAAATTGGAAAGTCTTTAATTTGTTAAAAAGATTAAAGTGAAATTACTTGTTAATATTCAAGTCTCTCTTTTCCTACTTGTCAGTGTTGTCAGAGAAGTTGGAGTTCTCTCTCTCATGTTTCTGGCAGTATGTCTTTTACAGACTTCAGATTTCCTGACCAACTTCACCACCTTGAATTACAGTGAATTGTCTTTTGGATAAGCATTAGGCTACTTAAACGACATTAAAAAAGCTTGAACTGTTTTTGAAGACAGCAGAAACAGTTAATGCTGGTAAGAAATTATAAGGTCAAGATGAAAATTCTCTGCACATTACATATTGAAGTTGTTTGAATAAGACTTTATTTTTTCCTCTTAGTTAAGCAGTATTTTGTGTATTCAGCATTTCAGCATAAGTCAGAGATTTGTTTCACCCAACTCTAGCTGACTAAAGATAGGTTCCTAGTCTAAGCTGTGTGTTTAAGAGGATGATTCATTTCAGCTCTCTCAGACACCAAGAGGGGTCTCATATCTCAGGCATCCTAGAATAGGATGAATCACTCAGGAGGTTTCTTTCTTCCCTGCCTATAGGAATGTCTACGTAAATTGTCTGGACTAGCTTAACTTTTAGGCACCTGAGGTTAGAGGTGATGACTTCTGCCAGAAGTGTAACTTTAATACCAAGTATGGAGAAGTAGTGGAAATTCTTGTAGATTTACTTGACTCATGACTGAGCATAGTTTAAGGTATTATATGTGCTTACTCACAAAGAGTATTTTTTCATGCAATGATCATTTAAAGGACAGAATTCACTTACCAGGCTTAGTTGATAAGAAGCAACTGCCTAAATAGAAGCAGGTTTTGGTTCATTTTAGAGTACTTATTGCTTTTATACCACTCTTTGGTGTTGATGGGAAAAGTTATTTATCATTTAACTTAAATACAAAATGTAATTGAGCAGCTAAGTAAAGAAAAAGTGTGGGAAAATAATGGGATTAGAAAGGAATCAACAAGTTTGTAGCAAATAGGTAGTATATATAGGCAAAGAGCACTTGATTGGACTTAGAAGAAAGAAATAATTAATGTCCTCGATCCAGTTAAGTGTCTGCACCTGTAAATTGAAGAAAAATGTAATCAGTTCTAAAATAAATATAAAAAAAATAGTCTTATTGAGACTGAAAAGTAGTCAGTCACTGAACAGAAAGAGTAAACAATGGAGAGAAAATAAGTTCTGAAAGGAAATAAACTCCTTTGTGCTAAACAAATGTTAGCTGCTAAAATAGCTTCAAGTATTGGGAAAGAAAGGAAAAAAGCTTGAGACATGTGCTTTGTTATCAGCTCTTTTGCTAAGCTTCCTTTTGGCTTTTTAAAGTTGCAGTGTCTCCAGCACCAAATGGATTGTCTTATTGCCCATTTCAATCTGACCTTGATGCTCAGCTGAGCCTGGGATAGACTTCACTCCCTGGTGGATTTGGAAATTGACAATGATGTACCATTTTGTGGTTTCACAAGCAGATTGGAGTAGTGTGGGGGAACAGGAGAAATCAGTGTGGTGATATTTCAGGTGTACAATGCACGCGCTTGGCAGTTGGGAATAATGAAAATACTTAGGAATGCTTCTAGATGCAAAGTTTTCCTTAATGTAAATTCCACATTTTATCTATGCTGTTTGCACAAGGCATGCATCAATTCATGAAAACTTGACTATGAGAACCACATGATACTTCATGAAACACTGGAAAAAGGAAGTTAATGGAAAGTGAAGTCATCTGCTAACATACATTTTCAGATCTTTCCTCATCTCCCGAAAACTTAATTACTGTGTACCTTAGCTATTGTTCTGTCCTTTTGCTTTTCAGCCAATCTTTTGATGTAACTTTTTTCTCTTTTTTTTCTAATGGTTTAATTTGTTTGATATTCTGGTTAGTTGCAGTGATTGGAAAAATGCTGAAATTTGCAGGCTAACACCAGGTTGGCATATATTATAACCTGGAAAAAAGTAATATTTTGGAAGTTAAATTATCCAATTATCTGTGCTTCTCCTCTGTCTAAAAGAATTACTATTTCTAAATTTTGCTGTTACTGTTCTGATTTAGTACATATAGCTCTATTATATACAGTGGAAGAAAAACATTTGCATTCTATACGAAGAACATTCTAAGGACTTTCTATGTTGGTTATACATCCTGAATTAGAAAACAAGAATTACTCTTGCTGTGAAATCCTTTCTGGCATTTTTGAGAAAACTGGAGTTGATCTTGCTAGGTTTGAACTTAGGAAAAATTTCCTTTGTGTCTCTGCAATGAAAGACAATTTTTTACTGCTTCAAGTAGCTATGAATATAAAAAAAAGGGAGGTAAAATTATCCAAGAGGTTCTTCAGTCCACCCAAAGAAAGCAGAGGTCTGATTACTACAAAGTAACTGTGGAAATGCTAATTCAAAATAGGCTAGTTTCTTAAAAACAAATAATTGCTAAAACTACTTAATGGAAACTTGATGGCTTTCTCAGCACAAGTATTTGGCAGTTTGTTCTGAAAGGTAACTTCAGATTGAACTGAAGCATATGAACTTCAAATGCCTGGCTACAGTTATACAGTCAATTTAACACAAAAATTATACAAGATATTTTTGTCATATTCAAGTTTTCTTTTACACACTACAAGTGCCTATGAATATTCTGAACTATGTTTTTAGTATCACAATACACTGAACTGCAGTTTTGTAATCAAACTCTGGAGTGATTATAGTATTGTGTTTGTGTGAGTAGCAGTTTATCAGGCTCTTATACTTCATATTTGAAAAGACGTGTTTTACGAATGCAAGGAAGAAAGTGTTATTACAGGATATTAAATGTGCATATGAAGTTTATACTTTATAGTGTTTGTACATAATCATGTACTTGAAAACTCCAGGTCGCAATCTTATCCGGTATAAATATAGCTCCAGTGATAACATATGGGGATCTGGCATAGTTTGTTGTAATCACATTTCTTTACCTATGTTGCTAATTAAAGCTTTTGTTATCATGAGTGGGGAAAAAAATTCAAGTTACTGCTTAATTGCTGTGCTTTTTGCTCTTTCTTGGTCTCCTGTTGTTAAATCAACAAAGGGTCTGATTTTCCAGTTTGTAAAATACACAGTATTTGTTTTTCTAGTGCTGTCACTTTTTTGTGGTAGACCATTTATGAACAAGTGTCCTTCAAGTTTGATAAAAAAATTAAACCATAATCAGTCCTTTTTGAAGTAGTTAATAGCATAGATTTGATTTTTTTCTTCCTATTCTTCGTAGTGTTTTCCTGTGCATGAGTTTCTTGGATAGGTTAGTATTAAAAAAAAAGGAAATCTACAAATTATTAAAATTCCAACCTGGAAAAGCCTTCAGAGATGTCACTTAATGTATTACTGTGGCCAGAGTGTTTTGTGTTAATACCTGAACGCTTCACCTTCAATGTAGTTTTCATAGTGGTTATTTCAAAGTATTTTTGCATGGAGCTTGCCTAGTGTATTTGTTTACTTGAAATAACTGCACTTCCAACAAGCAGTTTTTCAAAAAAAAATTAAATGGTCATCTCTAAAAATTTAACCTTACCATAATTTTCTGTGTGTTCTGTATATGACCTTGTAGTGGGTAGTAACAGAGGAGAGACAGACATATTCAGGTACTGCTGGATGGTGAAAATTTGAAAATTCATCAAAAATGTAGCATTTCTTTAAATAAAGCTTGATAGAGAGAAAATTACTTTAGGGGCCTGCTGGTATATTATGACTTTAAGGGCAAATTCCTTAAATGCTGAAATACCATGGATTAGCTTTCCACTAGTTGGGTGAAAAAGCAAAATGTTTAGTGGACCATATTTTTGTTTTGAGTGTCATTTATCTGCAGTGCATAAGAAACATTTAGGTGTCAATTCAAGAAAATCCATGACTGAATGCATGTGTTCCTGGCAGGGGGTCACAAGCAGATTTCTTTCTCTCCTTTGTGCAGACTCGGTGACTTTATGTGCTTTGGTTTACAGAATTAGGTGCAAGTTGTGATTCTGTTTTTTAAGGATATGGAGTAAACATTTTTTTCCAAGATTTTCTCTACATGGAACTGGAAGTACTGGAAACACAGGGTTTCTTTGAGTCAGTGGGAACTCATGAACGTTTACATATCTGATTTTTTTTTTCATTTTCTCTCTGTTTATAGACATGCATGTGCTTTCACTTAGCCATGTAAGTAGTTGTTTGGATATTAGAGGAGTTCTGCTTAAAAGTCACTATTGAAATATGTCAATACTGTATTTTTTTGATGGTTTTTTTTAGGCAATGAGGAAGGCATCCAGGAGGCAGCAGAATCTGATGGTGATGCAAGGCCAGAGAAACCAGGGCAGCTTGCTGTGGAAACTGAAGATTGGGATGGGCCAGGTAGGGAAAAACGTCTGAAAGCCAAGAGAAATTTCTTGAACTAGACTTCAGTATTTGTTAATTTCATTATTTTAGTAGACTTCTATGCTTTGCAATTATTTTTAATGGATTGTCTCTTTTACGATCCAGGATATTGACTGGTAAGTGCTAAGATGAAATTCTTGGGTAAAAAAAATGGCTTTGGTGATACCATTTTGTAAATTGTTAAATATAAAATGCCTTATGCATTGATGTAAAGGAAAACTCTCTTGCTGCTTAGAATTTTAGGATTAAAATGTGTCAGTAAATTCTTTCTTCCATGGTTGAATTAAGCGAGAAGCACTTACACTCTGTTTTCTGAGATCACAAGACCACTCAGATACTTTGGTCTCTTCTCAAGCTTTGTGCCAACGTTTAGCAACATGTTTAGCTTAATTAATAGGTGTGATGTCTACTAACATTTTCAAGAAGTTTTTTTACCTGTTTGAGCATGATAGAAATCATTTAACACACCTGGTCATTGGTTTCAGTGGAAAGAGAAACTCAGACTGCAGTCAATGAAGTGTTAGAACTTCACATTAAAACAGTAATTCAAGGTAACATTTTTCACTGTGAAAGTGAAGATGGTGTAAGCATAACATTGCTAAGATGTTATTGGTAATATGGCAATACTTTCAAGTATCTGTTCAATATAAATATGTAAAACCTCTGTAATGTAAAAGTACCTAAGGCAAAGGGGTAAATTGTATTTCTCAATTAGGCAGTTCTGCAGTTGAATGCAGTGTTTTCACGGGCATGGACTTGGGAATAGGCCTTAAAAATCCATTATATTGACCATAATTTAATAAAACTGTTGCAAAATGTGCATCTGAAGCCAAACACACTCTAGCAGTAGCTGTATCTCTTATGGAAATTTTCCCTCAAAAGGATGAGCACATCAGAAGAGAGTTCCAGAACCGTTCTATCAATAATTTATAATGCAACAATAATATTTCATTAGAAAAATTCCTATATTTCAATTACATTTTCATCCTTGCTTGATTTTGCAAATTACTGTATGCTCTTCATGAAGAGAAGAACAAAACTAATGGCAATTTTCTGAAATCAGTAGCTGGAAAATACAATGCAAACAAAAATGAAGACATACTATATCTAATTATTATGATGTCATTTAAAATGTTGTTCATGATAATACACAACTTGATATTCTATATAAAACACTATGGTGTTATATGGAAACAAGGGTTAGTATTACACTACTGTACATGTAAAATAATGCAAAATACATATGTGGATGTAGCAGAATTGCCTTTTGTAGCTGCATAGCAGATTAAAAGGGTGTCAGTACTTATCATATGACTTGTTTTTAATTTCATTATAAATAAAGTCTGCAATTTGTAATTTTTTGTTGCATATTTTTGTGTATTTCAGCATAGTTGAATATGCGTTTTGTGGGCTGTTACTGCTTTTTATATGTGCTATCTTATTCAGAGGTTTCTGAGATCTATTATGACACTGTGGAGTAAAAGGAGATATTTTCATTTTGTTGGGAAAAAATTCAGTTAAACAGTAGAATGTGTGTACTTCTTGTAATATTTAGTGATAGCTTTGACATGGGATAAGATGGAAATCAAAGCTGAATGTGGGAAAATTTCTTTTGACTTCTGAAAACAGATGACCACCAGTATCAGTATCTCTCTTTTATTTAATTATTGATTCTTTACAAGGGTATAATACGTATGAAAAAGGAATGGATATATACTGCATCCCATACTCTCTGTCATGCATGAAATGAAGTTGGTTACTACTGACATGGAAAAAGAAGCAATCAACAGAAGATCATTTTCAGCCATGCAGTACAAAGATAACGTCTTTCAGTTTTTTGGAAAAAGCCACAAAGCATGAAATATTCTGCTTATTTAGGAACATATTTTAGCACAGCACAAACAGAGCCATTCAAAACTTTGAGTCAACAGCTTTACCAACTGTCAGGAGAGGCACAACTTCAAAGGGCAGATGATGATACATTCATTGTTATCTGAGCTGTCTCTGGTCTCCGTACCTACTCTGGTAAGGAAAGTTCCGTCTCTGAGAGGTGGAGCCTCTCAGAATCCAACAACTGTGTTCTGCATTATACAAGTTGCTGTCAACTGATAATCTGAGCTGTGACAACTCAGGAATTTATATAAATAGTAGAGCTGTTTTGTTATTTTAATATTTTATGTCTTTTTTTAGCGCTAAGGGAACATATTGTGACTTTCAGAGCCAGTACTTGCTAGGAACTGTAAAATTAAGCTTCTGGCATTAATTAGAGTTTTATTTTGTTTGAAAATTTGCATTGTTAAATGGTCCACATGCATTCCTAAGTCTTTGTAATTAGAATATTTTTATGAACAAAAATCTAAAGTTAAATGTGCTGTAGCTTCAAAGAGTTTCTGCAGAAGCAATATTTCAGATCACAGATGCTTGTGACCTTCACTGACCATCAGGGAATGTCAGAGATACTGCCTACTCTCTGTAGCTACTTTGAGGGTTACCTGAATGTTTTTCAACTACTCTCTGTTGTCACTCTTCTTATCTTCAGTTTTTAAAAATTCCCATTTAGTGAAACTACTCTGAAATAATGGAAGCTGAGGTCAATAGAGTGTATAAACGCACAGTGAAGGACCTGATCCTTTTTGTAATAGCCAACAGGAAAAGACCGAGAAATAGAAAGAGTCTGAACAGCAAGACTGGTTTAAATACATTTTATGTATAAAGACAGTTTTTAAATGGGGGAACAGAATTCATTTTATGGCTTTATATAAGCTGTTTGCCCTGGTACATAAGAGATCTGTAGTTCTGTAGCCTTTGTGTTAGTGTTAGGATGTCAGTGCATGTGAGGGCAGTGCTTTAGCACATAATGAATGGAAGGATCTCCTACATGACTTCTACAGATCACCCAGATCATTCTGGTTTCTACTGCTTCCATAGCAGAACTTCCTTAAAATCTCTGGAAATTTTAGATACCAGGCACCTCAAGTAAAATATTGTTAAGCCAGATATAAGAAAAATATATATTGTATGGCATCTTGAAAGATAAATTATTTATAGATTTGGAAATGAATACCTGTTTATCATTATCCAGTGGTCATTCTTGCAGTGATGGATACAAATTCAGTCCACTGTACTTGTCATTATAAGAGACAGCAAATATGAACTCTATCACAGAGGAGAAAAGGTTGTAATTAAGAAGTATGAATTATAACTTGGAAGTGTTTAAGAACAACTTTTTAGACTTACCAAAAGCTATAATAAAAGAAAATGATATTACCAAGAAAATAATTAAAAAAAAAAGAAAAATCCAAGTGGATGTAACCAAATGCTTTGATATCAGGCTAAAAGGAAAAAAAAAAAAAAAAAGAAGAAAACCACCCTTAAAATCTATCAGTAGCTTCATTAATAACAGTAAGATGACATTTTAAAATGTGGTAAGAAAAAAATAATTAGAAAATTGGTATTGATCTATTAGAAGCCATGACTCAATAGTTAGAGGGGACAGGTAAAAGGGTAATGTAATTATTTCTACTCTGCTTAAAACATTTGTGCTGGAAAGCCTGTTTGACTGTAGGTGATGACTGTACTTCTGTACAAGCTAATATAAGCAGTCTGATGGTTTGAATTTAACTTTTTTAGGAGCTAGATGACCCAGATCTAGTGATCAACTTCAGTTCCAAAAAAGTTTTGACATGATTTCTCAAATGTGTTGAAAACCAGTAAAGGTTGGTGTGGGTAATGACAGACCTGTCCACATGGCAGTGGTCCCACTGCAAATAAGGGGGTAAGCGATGTAAGATGCTTTTTTTTAAGAGAGGGTTAGTCAGAATGCCAATCTGTATCAGCTTATGGAAAAAAAAAAATATCTTGTGAAACCAACGTAATATATAATGTGACCTAAAGTATATTTAGTTATTTGCAATATATTTAAATTTTTTTAAAAAGCTGAATAATGAATTGATATTGCTATTGCTATTGGTAGACCTGAATGACTTGCCAGTCAGCTGCTGCAAAATTTCAGTTTCAGTGTAATTAAATGTAAAGTTATGGGCTTATGAGAAGGTAATAAATATTTTGATAGAGTTGTTAAAGTTGTAAAAGATCTATAGGAGCATCAGAAAGCAGGGTCTCTGAAAAAGTCTTGACATACAGTGAGCTGGGGTTGAACCCAAAGAAAGAGTTGTGGCTAAAGGGTATGTTTTGGTTCCCAGATTACTTGCTTGTCTGATCAGCAGTCTTGTTTGATGTTGAAACAGAGTTCTGTGACCTATGGTCACACTTCAAGAATGATGTTAAAATTTTTAGCAGGTTTAGAGAAGAACCACTAGAATGTTGAAAGGACTAGTATGATGGAAGAGTCTAGGTCCTTTCCCTATTTATTTTATCAAAGATATATTGAAGTTATATTAAAGGGCAATCTGATTACAAACTACTTTAAATTCAGAGTGAAAATCTGATAACAATGGGCACCTCTTCCTAGCAAAGTATCAGAAGATTAAGTGGATGTTGAAGCTCCACAGTTTCAGACACAATGAATGGATTTTAGTGCTTAAAAAGTCATTATAGAAATATTTTATGAAAAGTCACTTATCTATCATTAGAAATATTTGCATTCTAGATGAGATACTTTCAGAAAAAAACAGGATCAAGTTCTGTGGCAAACACTGGACTTTTAAAATGAGATAGATTTCACTGGGGCAGAAATTAGACTGACTGACCATGATAGTTCCTGGTAACTTAAATGAAATTAATAAATGAGTATACTATCTATTGCTTTTATAAATACTGTACCATTTGTGTGCATTTATAATGAATAAGTACAAGCAGTCCTCCATATAAGCAATTCTCAATTTTTATTACTTCAGTAACTATTTATTAAAGCTATGTTAAGAATGATAACTTCTCTGTGCTTTTCTCTATTCTGTAATTCTCAATTACTCTGTAGTGATAAAACAGTAGAGTTGAAGACATCATATACCTACTCTGTAATATGCAAGGGAAGGTTTTTTCCCTGTAGACAGATGGGACACAATTTTCTAGTACTGACTAAGCCAATAAGTTTTTCTAAATCCACTGCACCATCTTGTGTGCCCCATTCTTTTGATTTTCTTCCCACAGTTCCAACAAACAATGAGTGTTTCAGCCAGCGGTGAAGTTGTATCTGGCTTTTAAGACAGAGAAATATTGTCTGTTACCAGCTGAGGAACTAAATATAGGGTATTTACGAAGGTGAAATTAATGCCACTGAGAAAAGTCTTGGTCTTAAGGAAGAATTGATACTTTTCTTCTTAATTCAAGTGCACTAAACTAGATTGTCCATATTCCTTATGTGAACTCTTACTTTTACAGTCATAAAGCCTGGCTTTCTTATAGAATGTGCTGATTTTGTCAATTGGCTAGCTTGAAAGTCAGTCTCAGAAGTTCTTTTGAATTTTACCTGAATTCTGCTTAGAAAGTGAGAAAATGTGATTTGTCCATGCCCAAAATAGAAAAAAAAACCCAAACCAAAAAACCCCCACCGTACCATGTAAAATAAGACCTAGGCACAGTATAGTTTCTTTTAATTACTCTTACAGATTGGTATTTTTCTTAAAATAGATCCAAAACTTTAAGAAAAATAGTATACTGGAAATTAAACAGCACTTTAAAATGATGTTACATTGAGCTATGCTGCTATTAATATTTAATAAAAGATAGAAACAGGCTTTCATGTGAATTCTTGTGTATTGCTTTAGCAAGTTGAAGATCAGAAAAGTTGTAGTAAACGTTGGGCATGCCACGTTCACATTTTTATCTGCTATAAAAGGTAGTTTGAAAAGTCTTTCTTTATAGATTTCCTGTAACCATTCATAAGAATCACTGCAAATATGTATTGATTGTTGGGTTTACTCTGCATTATTCAGTAATACTGTAAAATTTTGGGTTACAAAGCAGAGCTGTGTAATATATAGTAGAACTGTTGGTAGACCACTGCAGGATGGAAACAGACATTAATGATAGCCTTTCCCTCACACATACCTTTTTTTAACTTCTTTTTCTTTTTTTCTTTTCTTTTTTTTTTTTTTCCTTTCTTTTTAAACCAGTCCTAAGAAGGACTTGGAGATTACTGTCCTGATTTTGTTTCCTTTTTGATTGGGGAAATGTGGTAGATATAAGATCTTGGAAATGCTATTTGATGTAAATTAACAAAAATCCATGAAACATAGTTAACCATAGATATAGTCTGACAGTAAGAAGAATATTGTGAAGAAGCAGAGGAAATCATAGAACGACTGTGTGTTACTCTGACAGTGAATCGGTATTATCTCTGCTATCAGATAATGCAGTTATCATTAATTTTCACATTTGCATTTCAATCTTTGGAAGGAAATGACTCTTGCCGGATGAAGATAAGAGCTCTGTACCACTATAATGAACCATCATTTTATCCCGATGCTTTGTATCCATATGAAAATGAGTCTGGGTGGTGTGGTGTGTGAGGGGGGCTGGGGGGGGTCACAGAAACATTATAACAAAGTGTCAAAAATCACTACAGACTTTTGGAACCCTTAATGAAACAAGAGGTAGTCTAAATAAATCTTCTGTAGTGAAGTGGATTTTGGATTAAAAGCAGAGAGCTGGGCTCCCAGGCTCCAGGGGTTGGGAGGGAACCTTATTGAAACAGGGAAGGATTTCTGTGGATATTGATCTGGTTTCCATCAACACTTTGGAACTAGGAGGAGGCCATTTGGACATAGAATAACAAATGTAAGGGTCTAAGAGTCATTGAGTTAACCTTTGCACTGCAGGTCTTCTATTGACGAATTCTGTTAAGGGAGGTGCAAATGCTCGTGGGCTGTCTTTGTGCTTTGGATTATGGTACTGGAGCTGTTTTAAGCAGTTACCACACCTGTTTACTAAACGCAGGATTTTAAGTAATTATCAGTCTTGCATATAGAATTTATGCAAATCTTCAAGGACTGTAGTGTCCCTAGTTCTTTTTCATGCATAGCCCTGGTTTGTGTTACTTACCTGAAACTCAGTCTGCAGACTTCTGAATCATTTCATTTTATCTCTAATTGACTAATACCATTATTAATGAAATATACTTGCACTATATTCAATTTGTTTAACCTTTATGTGTCTGTAACTTACAGACTTCACCATACATAATTTAGACTCACTGCCAAATGTCTTCTAAAAACAGGAACTCCTGAGCTTTGCCCTGCTGCCCCATTTTTTGTAACAAAAGCTGAGTTTCTTAGATCATAAAATGATTGTAAGAACTGGTATTTAAATATATGATATTTAAAAAGTAATTTTTAGTATGTAGCTCTGCACCATTTATAGGAGCACCAAGATATCAATCTTGGTGTGACCATTTGGGGTTGATGAATTATTCTGTTGGTTGTAGCAGCTGCTTCCTGTTGCAGACCTTTCTCAGGTCTCACCTCTCTCTTCTTACATGGTGAGAGTCTTTGCTTCATAATAAGAAGATGCAGGTCTAAGAAACAGAAGGAAAAATATGCTACTCCTGTGTTACTCTATTCAGCAGTGACAGAAGTGGGGTAGTAAATGAGTGTTAAAGTGGTCCCTGTCATGATTTTGGTTGAGGCCAGCAGACACTCTTTCCAGGTAGATCCCAAGATGCAGAAGGTGCAGCACAGCAGGGAACATTCTCCCGAGGTAGTTTGTGTGCTGTCCCCTGATTAAAGGCTAAGGAAGTCTCCCAGCACGCAAACATGGCCTCTGTGCCCAGGGCTGTTCTTTGCGACATGTAACAGACCTTTTATGAACATCTAACAGACAGTACAAAAGTTGGCTTCAAGGCAGTTGATCCTGTTGGTGGACTGCTCCCTGTATGGGCCTGAAGGATGAAAATGTGAGAGTGGCTGGGTGAATTCTCATGGAAGTAGCAGCCAAACCTTTGCTGTCATCTTTCCCATGAGCACTTTTGACTTTTCTAGGAAAGAGGCTGTTGCATGACCTACACTGGCCATGTGTAGTAGATTGGGAGAAATGTTACTTGTGGTCACACCTCACAAAATGAAATTCTACCCTCTAGACAGAAATAGTGGTCACCAAAGTTTTAAGAGAAAATTGAGGTGTAAAATAATTACTCTAAAATCATAAGCAGTAGTAAATTTTGAAAACTAAGACATATTTCTTGTTATGATATCACTTGCTGTTGTGACTTCTGTTACACCCCTTTCATGATGCAAGGTTCAAATACTGCAGGATTCTGTAAACCTGGAGACATGGATTGTCTCATTTGACTTGTAACCTAAAATACCGAAAAGCTGTGACTTCATCACTCAATACTGGAGCTCTTGTAAAGCATTCCAACTGTTTTGTCAATTGGAATGCCATTTCCTTATCATTATATTATTAACATAATATAATAAATACTATAATATATTATTATATATTAATATTATTTATTTATAATTGTGTTATTGTTAGCATATATATATATGAATTTAAATTTAATTCCAAAATCAGTTGCTATAGAAATAAGCCTAGTTTAGAAGTACCATCTTACAGGTTGAGGTAAAAACAATTTACTAGAAACAGCAATGAGATTAAAAAATGAACAGTTACAGCAGCAATCCTAATAACAACAGTGTATGTAAGAGAGGATGTTTTACACAGAAAATGCTCATCGATGCAGCACAACCCCAAGACAAAGAACAGAATGTCCAGCACACCCTCCATCTGCCACCTTTTCTTGTCAACCACAAGCCACACCCCACCTCTTGGAAGTGAGGATCCCTTACTTCCACCCCCCAGTGATGATGTGCTTGGTGTAGAAAAACAACATGGACACTCACACACAACCCCAGACTGTGCAAAATTAACCCTTGCCCTTGGCCAAAACTAGGAAAACTAGGTGGGCTTGGAAATGTTCCATTATGTTGCCAAATTCCTTTGTACTTCTGTATATCCAGCATGAGGCAAGAACATTGGCCTGACTTGTAAAAGTCATTGAACTCCAAATGAAAGGTGATACATATTTGAAATGTATTCTGTTTTGATTGGCATTTATGTTTCAAGCACAAAAGACTTCTTGTACTCTGAAAAAAGTCGATAGCTGGGAAAGGCATGTGCAAGGGAAGAATCATCAGATTCGCTAGGTACTTCACTTGGGACACGATATGCTATATAGTGGATATTATGTAAAGTACAAATCCCCGTAGGTCACACAGTGAAGGACTCCTAGTCTGTGAAATTCTGCAGGGAATCAATGAACATCTGCATTACAATACATTGTTTCTTGTAGTTTCATGCACCAAGGGACCTGCAGAGGCTGGCAGAATGCTTTTCACTTTTCAGCTGTCTCCACTGCAGTTTGGCCATAAAGGCAATATTACACCCTGGTTATTGCAGGGGACTGGGAAACAGTGTCTGGTTTTGGAAGCATATTGGGGGAGAATGAAAAGGGATATGTAATTGGTCCACAAGTGTTTTGTTCTTTGTTGTGTTTTTCCTGTTAACTCAGCTAAGATTATTGCATTTGGAATACTGCATGGCAGCAATGGCTCGAACAACTGAAGGATGGATGTGTTCGTATATTGAACTGTATGCACAACACAGCGTTACTTGATGCATTTAAGATGTAGTCTGGTAGTTGGATACAAATACTTACTGAGAGATGCTAGTGACTTTATTTCTTAAATTGGCAGGTTTCAGTGATGAATTCTGTGTTCAGCAGAAGAAAATATTTTGATTTTCAAAGTCCTTTTAAACCCTCAAAAGCTGTTTTATTTACTCTCTCTTAAGACATCATAAAATAAAAGTTGAAATAATATTAATAAAACAAAAAATAAAAATTTTCACCAGGAGCCATTGTACCTCCTTTCAAAAGAACTAACTTTTGCTGAGAGTGAAAAATTTAATATGACATGATACTGTATTTACTGACAAAATTGCACAGTTCAGGATGGTTCAGAGTGAGAAGAGGAAACTGGATGTTGTGGTGATGGAACTGGAACCAAGGGCAAAGTCCTCTCTCAGTTCTGACTCAGTGAGACCAGCTTAGCACACATCTGGGTTTAGGTTTAATTGCCACATTTCATTTTTAGGATGCTTTACCATTGCATTCTCAAAAAGAGGATATAAATTGAAGAGTACATCTTATTTTCTCTCCTTGATTTAGGCTTCAGACAATGAATGATATGTGAAAATGATCTTTGTAAAGTGAAGTAGTGGTGGTCATACAGAAATGCTGCAATAAACTCTTATGTAATCACTCAGCACTTACTCATCAAAATGGCAAAAGTGAGAATGGTTGTCTTAGTATAATCAGACCTCATTTTGATCTAAGTGCAGAATTTGTGGTTCTTTAAATGTATTCTAATGGAATCTGTGCGAAACCCCAGAATCAAATATTCAGAAGTATGGTCCAGGGTTAAAACTGGTAAGGTATTTGGGTAGGCAGAAATAATAATGGTTAAAAGCCTATGTTAAGAAAGCTGTAAGTCTTAGTTTTTCCTGCAGTCAGCTGATTACCGTAGACATTCTAAAACAGCTATTTAGAGGACATTTTGTTCCCACCCCTTCTCCCCCTGACAAAGATTTTGGAACTTTCTGAATGTGCTCTTTAATTATGAGGGTTATTTCCAAAAACTATTTTTCATCTATAGCATATTAAATCATATTCATGGGGAAGATGCTTGCATATGCCTGTTTTGGAAGTGTGGGCAGCCAGTCCAGTGTATACACTGCATCTTTTATGATATGTTACAGAAAAAGTGAATCACATTGTCCCACCATAGCTTGCTCTTTCTCTTTGTTCCCCTTTGTGTCTCAGGACTTTTATGTAATATATTCAAAGTGAAAAACTCAAACAGCCATATCTGACTTCATAACATATTTTTGGGGATTAGAGGTAGAAAAACTTTACAGTATTTTGCATGACTTTGTTTTAAGTAAATATTGCAGGATTAAACATTGCCTTATTTATTTTATTGTCTGATATATTTCAAAGATTGAGGATAAACTATAAAAATCGTATTTTAATGAGAGAAAGTACTTAGGGTAGGCTTGTTCAGGTCTGTCTGATTTTATGGCAGTATAATTGCGTTGATTCAAAAGATACTTCATCAGCATGAACCCACAAAGACTATTTTGGAAAGAAAATATAATGTATACAGTAGGGACATACTGTTCCAGAGTGTTTTGTGTATGCATTTTGGGCTGTGTGGTTCTTAAAGGAGGCTGAATTTCAAATTACATCATTGTATGGAAAAAAACCTTCAATAAGTTATCTGAACTTTGATACTTACAGTGTGATGCCAAAATTATTAATCAGTTCATAAATCTTTGGCTTACATATATAAATAGATACTAATTCTCATAGAAAAAAATGAGACTATCTGGAAAGCAGTTGTGATACCCATCCAGTCAGAGTTTTCTTAACTTGGCCACAGTCCAGTTTTCAGCGCTTGTGTATTGCAGCATTGTAAATGCTTCATATAATTTGTTGCCATCTGATAAAGTATGTATAGCATTAAAATTTATTATACTTATAAAATATATTATACTTAATACTTTTATTGTAGCGATTTCTACTTTAGTGTTTTTATTGACTTATTCTCAGAAAAAAACCCTTTTTCCCCCAATTACAGAACTGCTTAGCATGTGATACTGACTATTTTTCAAAGTTTAGTATTGGATATCAACTTTTCATGGAACTTTTCTTTAGGAGGTGCTCTCTAAATATGTGACTATTTCTAGCAGCCGAAAAAGACCTGCAATGAAACAACAGATATTTTGGTGTGTTGCGTTTCAATGAGCTCTATCATTTAGTTTAATTACTATATCCATAATACTTTAGCCATCAAATTTTGAATGTCTTCCAAGGAAATTCTTTTCTCTCATCTTGTCCTGCTGATCATTATTTTAATAGTTGCAATTTACTTAGTTTTTTTTCCTATGTCATCATGCCGCAATGTGTGAACCATTGAAGAATGGTGTGAGAAGGTATTTGACAGGGATGTAGGGCTTAAAATGGTATAAATGTGCCAGAAGACATCTTCAGGGGACCCTGATGAAATGTCCTTGCATATTGCTATGGTACCTTTAAATACGTGACCTGCAAAGCAATGGGCAGTCAGGAGTTGTTGGAGTCTGTTCTACAATGATGCACAAAGTAAGCTTCAGGTTTCTTTTATGCTTTTCTGTAGGAATGCATCTGATTACAGAAAAGTCAATCTCCTCAGATTCTGCCTCGTCAATATATCCTGCAATGGCATCTGTGTATTGACAAGCATGATGTAATAGATCAGTTGCTCAGCTGATTCATTGGTCTCACATTGTTCTGTGTTCTGTATACTGGGAAGCTCAGTCAAGAAATTAAATACTCCAATAGTGATAGGAAACTGATCTTTCCTGTTAAAAAGCCTCTTGCCATCTGCTTGCTTTTTAATTTTTCTCATAAAAGAGACAAAAAAATGGCTTGAATTTTTTAGAAGGCACGTCATATTAGTTTCACCATTTCTCAGCTTCTAGGATCATTGCCCTATAAAAATGCTATGAGTGTTTCCCAAAGCTTGGACATATCATGATGCTTATCTAAAGAGAAAAAATTATATATTTTTAAAAGAAAAATGCTGACCTAGTTAGTGAGGCTGAAACCATTCATTAATTAGAAGTCATAATTGCAATTACATGGTAAAATTAATTTATCACGAAAATAATCCTATCAGTTTTCCTTTTTGGAAAAATGGAACCAAATGATTTTAGCAGCCCATATTGCTTAAGGCTGATATTACAATGATACCAGTTTAGGGTGAATAAAGTAATCAAATTCTATTTTCAAGATCTGAAGTTCTGAGACTGTGTCATAGATAGTTTATGTATTATATGATTCACTTGAGTTGTAATTTTGTAATTACATATTATATATAAAGCATATATGCACAGATAAATGCATAAAAGGAATGAATATTGTCTGTTGAAATTTAAAAAGAATAAATTGAAGATAACATAGCACATAATATATAGAAAAATTCATGTAATATGGCAAGTATGCTACAGTGTGCGAAACTGGGAATGCCTTTTCTACTCTCAGGCTATTTAGACTTCCTTGATATTCAAATGTTAATGTGCATTAAATGGAATTTAAGGAGGTCCACCTTGGTGGACCTCAGGCAGCCCTAGCAAGTAGTGATCCTTGGGGATACCACTTTACGTATATATTTGCAGAGATGTGATAGCCATGAAATACAGTCCTTTGATGACATCATAACTGTGAAATACGACATTATTTCTCTCACCAGCAGTCAAGGCTCTGCTTTATCTATATTGAACAGTCTACACACATAAATAAAGAGTACCAAATACTGAAGCTGTAACCCAACATGGCCATCTTCAGCTGAAGTACTCGTCACTCTCTGTGATGCCCTATGGATGTCAGGGGACTATTTGTAGAGTAACTTGCTGCCAAACATCACTAAATTTAACAGTGTCTTCTCTCCAGAAATGAAGTAATAAGTGTAGTTGGAGTCTGTTAGACAGCTATATGTCCAAATTCATAAATTACTTATGCTTAAATTTTAACAAAATTTATTCTTTTATGTCAAGCTTGTCAACCTTGGTCTTTAAATTTAAGGATCTCAAATATATAATTAAAATTTCTGGTCCTGTTGAAGTAAATAGAAAAGTACACATTCATGACAATGGAGTTAATACCTATTCTGTTAATGGCTAGTTAATGTATGAATACTTACATCATTTGCACAAGACTCACAAATGTAGTTTTCAGGAGAAAGACTGTTAGGCACAGTCACCAGGGGAGCGTTCATCTGCCTGCACTTTGTTATTAAAGAGAGAGAAGAACAAGTACACTTTTGAGCACCTGAAAATATTTCAGGTGTCCATGAAAAAGACTTAATAGAAGAAAGAAATCCATACATAAATCTGTCTGTCCAGACTAACCTGGCATTTGAAGATAGAATCAGTAAGTCATACTTTAGTTTTTTTCCTCTACAGGTAGTAAGAAAAAAAAAATACTTTCAGAAAAACACTTTTGGTCTTCTAGGCTCCCATTTGGCAAAGTAGTTAAAAACTTTTATTTTAATGTGTGTGAACATGCCATTAAAAACCAAAACTACCCACATTAAGTTATGCTCAAACATGTTTGTAGGACTGTGGCCTTAGCTCAGAAGCTCTTTCAGGAAGGAGCTGCCTTTATTCACAGTATGTTCTATGTACTCAGCAAACTGCTTGCCTTCATAAATTACTAAGGATTCAAATCAAAGCAATACTAAAGGCCCCATTCGACTCCTCTGGAAATGTAAAAGGCATTAACGGTAGACTGAATTACTTCAGCAATACTGAGAAATCTGAATACAGCGAACTTCAAATTGTAGCTGCTGTTGCTGTTAATTACAGAACATTCTTTCATGGATTTTCTAACTTATTATTTTGAAACTTTTTTTTTATTAAAAAACTTAAAATGTTTTGACTTGTATATGCTTCTTAAAATAAATATTTTTCTTTTCCTTTGAGAAATAGGAGCTAAATCTTGAGGCTGCTGTTCATTTCATAGACACTTTATTTTCAGTGATGGGATAGTAAGGTCTAGCATAATGTTATTTTTTTTTAATGGAAAACTCACTTGGCTTCTGCAATCCTTTCTTATTTATTTTAAATTTTAAAAACTCCATCATATTTTATGGCTTTTATTACATGTGGGGATACAGTCTTGTGGTGTCATAATGCACAAGAATCCCAATCTTGTTTAATTTTCTAGTGGTATGATTTTACTATAACTGTGTGTATTTTGCTGTAACTGTATATAGGAATATACCAGTATAAAGAATTGAGATAATAAGATACTTAAATATTGTCCAGGGATAGAAAAGGATTGTGATACATAATGTCCAAAATATTCCTAAGGACAAATCTTCTCTTAAAGGAACTAGTTTTGGGGGGGATTTTGTCTTTTACAGTTTGTTTTTTTCATGAGAAATACCATAAGTATGACTGAGGGGGTTATCCTGAAATACCCTGTATGAAGCATCAGTGGCTCTTAATTTCTTCTTCTGAAAATCAGTTGTATCTATTGCCTATTGTTTTTATTACTAGCTAACTCCAAGCAGTATTTTAGAATTACGATTGTTGCTTGATGATTTTTTCAAGCCTCAGCTGATAAACTAAAACTTACCTTGGCACTTCAGGGGAATAAAAGAAAATATACCCTTTTAAAGTTCTAATTTTTTCAATGCCAGTTACTTAACGGTGGTACATCCTATTTGTATTTTTATGCTTCCTACTCTAATTTTTCCCTTCCTTATGCAATATTTGTAGTAATAAAACAAGTCCACATATAGTGCTTTTTTAACTGCCTTATGGCTGTGCATTGTGAGAAAGAAGGCATGAGATTATTTAACTGAATACATTTACTTCATATGAAAACTGTAGCACCTAAGCTTGCATGTGCTTCTCTCTTGTGATCGTGGCCCAGCGCTACTTCCCTGTTGTATCTGTCATCCCCACCTCTGCCTGCACGTGTATCCCCTTCCTTCATCCATGCAGACGGTCACAGCACAGGAGCTATCGAGGTGACAGCCCAGCAGTGCTTAGGGGAGAAAAAGTCTTTATGTTTTGGCTGCTTAAAAACAATTCGTGAAAAATGTGTGCAGCAAAGAGGCAGTTGCCTCAATGCACTCATATATGTACTGAAGAAATGTCATTTTCCTTTTCAAGTTTTGTTTCCTTAATAAAAAGGAAAGGATTTTGTTGTTCATATTTCCTTTTGAAAATTCATCATTTCTGATCATCTCCTTTTGTATTTTTGGTCTGATTTTGTTCATGTTCTTCATTTTCACTCTGGTCTGTATTCATTTTCTTTCTATCATTTATTTCCTTTGATTCTATTAAAGTCCTTTTTCCACGTGGTGTGTCTTTCCTGAATTAAAATTAAAAAATATATCTGTTTTCTCTTCGAGCACTCTAGGTTTATTTATCTGGCTTTCTAAGTTTGGATATAGTGTTTTCTGTGGTATTTATCAAAGACAGTACAGGAGAAATGAGCACACTATTGCTGCTCTTGGCTCTGCTGTATTTTCAAAGAGCATCTGCTTGTGTTCATTTGATTATTCTTTCTTTTCCTCAGCTATGTATATAACACAAACACATGTATCATCAATTCAGTGAAAACACCACAGAGAAAATGAATTTTATGAAATTGGGAGGAAGTTTGCAGCAAACAGTGGATTATATTGGTGTTATATAGCTATCTCATCAAAAGGTAGCAAATGCACAAGACCTTTTGCGCTTTTCAATTTGAAAGAAAATTATTTCATTAGAAAAAAAAGAACCATCACTCTGGATGTTGGAGAATGCCAGAGCCTGATGAAACCAGCTGAAGAGACAAACTGAGTGTACGGATGCAGATTAGCCTTCAGAAGATGAGGGTGTAAAAGGGATTTAATGGTAGGATGGATTATAGAAATCCTTGTAACAATGTTAAATAATTATAGTTCCAGCCGAGATCAAAGCAGTGCTGATTGAACCCCCTCAAGCTGTTAACACGGAGTATCTTGAAGGGAAAAAAAAAAAAGAAGGAAAAAAACCCTGTGAGATTGGTCAGCCTGTCCTCTGATCTGGGGAAGTTCTGTCTGTGTTGAAGGTACAACTTGTGGGGGAGGGAAAATAGAGGAAGGAGTTATCTGTCCAAGTAGCCTATTTGGGTGGGGGGGTTCTTGTTTTCTTAAGGGAGGAGGAAGAGGTTATTACAATCAATGCTACTGGAGTTCACACACTTACTGAAATTGCAGTAAACTTTACAGTTGGCTTCTTTCCATATTGGAAAAAGGATTAAATTTCTTTAGCAGAACTCTGGTCTGTAACAGAAAATTATTAGAGTCTTTTTTTTTTCCTCCCCCCACACATCTTCCCCCCACTTTTAGACTATGGTTCCTATATACATACCTGCCCAGCAACAACTATTAGTAGTGATAACTGGAAGAATGCCTTTGTAGTAGTGATATTTGGCTGCAGGCAGGGAGTACAGTTGCTATGCCCATTCAACAGCGTTAAACATTTATTCTCATTGCCTTGCCTTCCTGGCATTCATGCCTGGAGGATTATGCTTATGCCTCTATTAATAAAAAAAGGAAGTCAAATACTTACAGTTTGGTGGTGTAGTAACGTGGCATAGCCAAAGCTTTTCCTTTTATGCAGCTGTCTGTAAAGTGCATCACATCTACTTGGCTGCAAAAGAAAATGTATGACTTTAACAAGGTTGAGGTGTATTTCCAGTGATGGTGTGTTGACTATGTTCAGTTCTAAGTAGAAAGCTAAAGGGTACATTAGCTGAGTGGAAAAAATCAAGGGTGGAGATGACTCTTTATGGACTGGAACTAAATTATGGAATCATAGAATGGTTTGGGTTGGAAAGGCTTGTTTTTTTTCCCCACTAGATCATGTTGCTCAAAGCCACATCCAGCCTGGCCTTGAACAGTTCCAGGGATGAGGCACCCAGTATTAGTTTGTTCCCCAGCTCTGTGCTGGGACTGCAGGTGAGTGAGAGTGGGCATGACTGAATGGACCTAAAGCATTAGCAGCTGTTGGACATCTCTCTCCTTCCCTCTCTCTCCCCAATGCCTTCTTTTCCCCTCCTCACTCCCCTATGACTTTATTTTTGAACAAATACAAATACTTTGTTTTCTGGATACTCTCAGTCTACTAAATGCCAATCAGAGTGTGTGTTAATGAAATGCTCTGTATTTCAGAGAATAATGATGCCTGTCAAAACGCCAAACCTGTTCTCAAATCCCTGTGTAAGAAGCTGCAGTAAGATTTTCCAAATGTTGTAGGTAAAAGCTTGTATCAAAAATTATTACTTTCTTAAAATTCAAAAAAAGAATTGATAATGGTTTATGAACTATTGTATGAGACCTGTCTAGGGATTTTGTTAACCTGTAAACTTAGGTAAGCTGCTTCTTGCTTAAATTCCAAGTAGAAGTTTATCTTGATTGGGCCTTAAATAATGTGTAGCTTGGGTCAGGGATGAAGACTTTTTGGCACCATCTTCAAGGAGTTTTATGGCCTTTTCTTTGTTAGCAGTCTTTGCAGGCATCTTGAAATATCCATAGATGACCAAGTTAAAGATACAAGTTCTGTGTCTATTTTCCTGGCCAAGTCCTATGGAAAACATGGAAGTCTGTGGTCAGATGATCTTCTGGGGAATTTTGCTAGAATGTGGGGTTTAATCAAGTAGAAAATATTGTAGAAAATATTTAGCTTTCCTATTGAAAGTGTGATCTAAGACAAGATAGAAATGATTTTGCAGTAATTGCTGAGAGATCTTGGCCAAGATCTGCAAAGTTGTTTAGGTGTCTAACTATTTGATATGTTATAGTTTGTAAAGTAAAACATGTCTGTGGGACCAGGGCTTAGTTTTTAATCAAACTGGTAGTTACGCTGCTGGATAGAAACAGATAATTCCAATAAGTGAGCTTTAAGGAGGTGGTATGTTAGTTCAAAACTACTTGGCGTCAATTACACAAGGGTTTTAAGTGTGAGTTTATCTGAGACTATGTAGCCTTGAAGTCCTCGACAGGGAACTCTCAATTCCTTTTTATAAAGGGATAACTTGAAGGAAGGAGTTGATGCTGTTTGGACATACAGATCTATTATTTTTATGGTATTATTTTGGGTGTAGTGAAAACTGATGTGATAAATGCTTCAGAGAAGAAATCACTGTGTCAGTCTGTGCTAACAGCTGAACTGTCAGGGTGAGTTTTTTATATTGGAAATGGGAAAGAATAGTTTCTTTTTGAAACCAAACATAAATTTGTAGTTTGGTTTAATTTTTAGACCAATTATGTGCAGTGTTACTAAGAAGAGGGAAAAGGAAGAGCTTCTGAAACAGTACTTTTAGGGACAATAGTTGGAGGCAGGAGGGGAAGATAAAGGAAGCCATTAACAATGTTTCTTAAGTTGAGGAGGAGTTTCATGGTCTCTCTTTAGAGAATGTGCAGAATCCTTTCTTTCCTGTTTTTTTTCTTTTTTTTCTTTTCCTCCCCTGTCTAGGGTTCTGCTGCTGCTATCAGAAATGAATAATAAAATTGGGAATCAATGCGA
Organism: Lanius collurio; assembly: GCA_020086605.1. NCBI lineage: Eukaryota > Metazoa > Chordata > Aves > Passeriformes > Laniidae > Lanius > Lanius collurio. The sequence goes on from JACBWW010000003.1 coordinate 48,099,815, forward strand.
AGTCTTAAATTCTCTTGTCACTAGTTTCTTCTGCATGACAGAATTATTCTGTATGGTTCTTTCTTGTATCAGGTTACCAAACAGAGAATTACAAAAATTTCCTCTCCCTCACCATCAGCCTTCCCTATTGCTTTCTAACCCTTCCTGAAATTGCGGAGGAAGAGTTAATAATGGAACTAGCTGTAGTGCGTGTTACATACCTATTCTCACTTCTTCTTCACACTTTAAAACCCTTCACAGAGGATTTTAGAATGGGAAAATGCTAAATCAGCTCTTTCCCTGTCCTTGGCTTCTGAGCTTTTTTTGTCATTGTGCTATGGTAAAAAGGATCAGACTCCAAACCTTTAAGCAGTAGCTGCATTTGGAAATAATCTAAAGTAAAGTGATGTCTTTCTGCAATAAGAAACATCATTGTTCCCCTTTGTGTTCTGAAATGACAAATTATTGCCCCTTGAGAGTAAATTTGAAATCAGATAACTGAGATTCTCTGGATGATTTTTATCTCCAGAGTCCATGTAAATTTGTTGTATGCTGTGTGTTGTGCATAGTGTTTGTAGGAGTATGGTACAGCTCAGAGTTATATCCAGCCATATGTGGATAATTTGAAGATCTGGCATTTTATGTTACCAGAGGGGAAAAATGCCTGATTAGACTTAAAAATTTCCTGGTTATTTGCAATTGACATTATTATTTTAAAGCTAAATTGTTCTCCATTTTAGCATAACTTTCTACATTTTTATTTTGATTGTGCTTACACTATGAATGGTTCTAGATGTAAGTTATAATATATATGATGGAGAGGGCCGCCTTCCCCCTCTTTCATGTCCTCCTCCTCCAACCACTATTTGTATTTCCAGGTATGAAAATACAGTATAAAGATTCCAGTTGCTGCTCAACATCTGTGAAGACACTGGAAAAGAAGCTCCTCGTGTTGATGTCTCTTTCTTCATTTTTTTCCCCTCTTTATTCATCTTTTATTAAGGAACAAAGGAGAGGAAACAAAACATTTTTAGGTCTTAGTTAAAAAAGTGTAATCAAGATAGTTATGGTGGGTGTGTCTCATCCATTGAATTAGAGATAAATACATGTAATACTTTTTGTATTTGATACCTTTCAAGTATGAAGATTATTGTACATATTAAAAAAAAAGCAGAGAGGAAAGCAATTGCTCATAAATTCCAGATTTCTGGATGTTTTAGTTTGTTTCTGAAATTTTTCTGGGAAGAAATCTGTTTTATGAAGAATTAGTTTCCTTTAGAATTGATACTATAGGGCTTTGATAACATCTGAAATATTTATTTGAATATCTTGCATTGTATAGTGTCCTACCCTATAGGGTACTTTATATGCAGCTGTAAACTTACCATCTCTCATTCAGATTTAAAATTTCCTGTTATATTATAGATTATAATCAAAATTGCAAAAAAGTGATTGGAGTACAAGCCAAAATGGACTTTCCAGTCTGAAAAACTCTATTTAAAGCTATCATTTGAAGATGTAATTTCAGCCCCCATCCCTTCTTTGAAGACGTTTTTTCTTTTAACTAATGTTTGTTTACATTTCTAAGACAGGCACCAATTTGAACCTTTCTGCGCACAAATACTAGAATTTCCTTTCACAAATTCCCCCGAAGAGTTTATTGTGTGCTAATTGTAGTAATTTCAGATGCTCAGCTCACATGTACATGTGGATGTTAACACATTAAAAGGACAGAGCATGCATACATTTTTTTTATGTTTTCCATATGTACCGGAAGTGGATGAATTGAAAAACAGAAACTTGTGATTTTTTTTATACCTGTTTGTAGTAACTTCTAAACAACACTAAATATCTATTTCATGTATGTATCACAAATACATCCGTGAATATATTCACAACCAACCACTTGATCTTTCTGTCATATGATTTTTAAGAATTCTTTTTAGGTCACCTGTTAGATTTATGAATTCTCAGTAAGTGAACTAGGACAGATGCTCAGGCAAGAACAAAGGCGCATCTGAAGACTCAGTCCTCAAACCTGATGTAGTGTTCAGAGGCTATAGTGTGGTATACTGACAACCATGAAATCCTACTGTACTTAGCACAGATATAGTTCATTTCAACTTCATAATGCTGTGCTTTATTAATAATCAATGTATATAGACTCAGTTTTAATACAGAAACAAATCAGCAAGCCTCAGTTTTTTTTCAGTAGTAAATTCCCATGTTTGAAAAGCAGAATGTAGAGAATGGCTGTGGTTTATTTCTCATAGTTATGAATTTAATTTCAAAGTCATGCTATATCTCAGATATTTCTCTTCGGTGAAGTACTGAACTCATGTGGGACACTATCTCCTTCCCACTCAAGTCATCACCTTCAGTTTAATGATGCTTTCACATTGAATTAGGTGGTTTTCTGAAATTTTTAAATTATGATTGAACTTACCTAACTCAGGCGGTAATATGGCTTGGTCACTCACTGAGCTTCACTTAAATAACTAGTCCTCAGATACTTGTTCAGACACTGAGCTAGGGAGGAATTGTTGTGGGATCATTTACAGCCATGCACAAAGCAGCAGGACATCTCTGAATTTAGGTCTTGACTTAGGATTTTGGTTACACTTAAATAATCCATATTTCTAAACATGTGATGACTTGGACATAGATAACTAAAGATGGCAGTATAGACAAATTGTATAGTTGCCCCTTTTTTCCCAAGTGACTCTTCACTGTAGCCCTCTTTGTAAGGGGAAGGGGAAGAATAATGGGGATGTAGTTGCGTTGTATGTTCTTCAGGAGGAAGCTGTCATCTTATTGCCACTAGAAATAGCATCTTCCAAGCACTGAAAAGAGGATTTGGAGATTGGGGTGCTATGTAAAACAGCAAATGCTCCTGTGGTTCCAGAGCAAGGTCTGAGGGATGACTGGAAACAACCTTCTGGTCTTCTGAAGCTGGTGAAAAAATAAGGCTCTTTATGGTGGATGTCTCACAGCCTTTCATATTCTTCTGAATCTACTCTGCCACTGCTGCATGTTGCAGAAGAGTCTGCCATCTAGAATGTGGTGGAGTGTAATTTACAGAGAACAAAATATCTAATTAGAGAGGAGTCCCTTGAGGTATAATGGGAAGGATTTGTCCCTACTGGCACATGCAGTATTCAGACCTGTGTGAAATAATTAATAATAATGCAGCTTATATGGCATTATACTTTCTGTGTTTCTCCTTTGGACACATCATCTAAATCATCACTAGACCACCTCAGCAGCTGTAACTACCTAGTTTTTCACTTTGCCTCGCTCAGTGGCTTGCTTTGGCTCAGGAGGGAATAACTGGGGGCTGACAATGTTGTGGGGACATACATTTCTTTTCATGATTCAGAGATCTGCAGCAACTCAGTCAAAAATAAAAGAATCCTATAAGCAAATAAAATGTGAATTGAATACAAGGTTCCTGATTTATCTAAAAGCATTCGCTAAAAGTACTTCATTTCTTTTACTGCTGCAATAAAATAATTTTACAGTTAGTAGCATATAACTTACAGGAGTGACAAATTTGGTACTTAAAAAATATTTAGGTTAAAAAAACCTGTCACTTCCAGTAAGTCATTTTTAGAGTGTAATCACTTTAATTCTCCTCTCTAATTTTATCACCAGGAGACAAGCTCCAAACCCCCTAACCTCCTGTAAAAATCTTTGTGCTGCTGCTTGTGGTGCCTCCCAGTCAAAGTGACAGAATGAGGATCGAGGCTGGCATGGCTGATCTAGGAATGAAGGAAACACGTCTTAGTATCTAGCAGTCTAAGTGGTAGATAAACATCGTTAATGTCAGGTCACTTGAAGTCTAAGTTTAACATAAAACAGTAACTTGTGAGAAAATACAGCATGAAACTTTTGACATGTCCTACTTGGACTGGAAAAACCGTAACCATGTGGTGACAGTTATACTGCAGTGGCACAGCTATTGATTTAGAGAGTTGTTTACAGCTCTGCAGAAGACAGGCTATTGGAGCTATACTCGGGGTATCTGTTTTCTTAGAGTGGTCTGGGGTGGTTACACCACAGTGGTGCATGGTTTGCATTGTCATGTTACGGGTTAGCCTCACTGAGGCAATAGCAGCCTGTGAAGGGGGGAGGACAAAGTCCCAGTTCCAGGGTAATCCAGCATTTCTGGAGTCCAAATCCAACGTCTTGTCTCTCTTTGCTTTCCCCAGTATGATTTTTCAGGCGGTAAGAAGCTACCAAAACTGAGAAGCTTATTAGTCCACCATTAATGTGTCTCTTTGAGATCGATTCATTTCTTGGGTTAATCATTTGATGTTTTATTGGAAACTTCATCAGAAAACTCAGGATATGCTGGAAAAAGTATATAAGAAGTGAAAAGTACAGAATAACTTGAGATAATTTTATACTGGATAGATTCATGGAATGGTTAGGGTTGGAAGGGACCTTAAAGATCATCTGCTTCCAACCCCCCTTTCCTGGTCAAGGACACCTTCCAGCTTAGAAGGTTCCTCAAAACCCCATCCAGCCTGGCCTTGAGCTCTTCCAGGAATGTGTCATTCACAGCTTCTTTGGACAACCTTTTCTAGTACCACACCACCCTCATGGAACAGCATGGCTCTTGGTTGATACCTCAAGAAAATAAATTGTTCTGTTAATTTAAAAGCCTTTTCAAAACCCTTCTTCCATTTTATTAGTCTTGGGCTTTGTAGTCCTGTGATTAGGGCACCCATTTAGAAACAGAGGGTGCTGAGTTCATATCTGTTGTTCTGGGATTGATTGTATTTAGAATGAACTGCTTCTTTGCTTAAAAATATGCTAGATTCTAGAGGAGCACACAGAAATCCACATCTCTCTGTCCTTAGGTGATGACCAAAGGAAAGGTGCTATGTACATCTTAAATTCTTGATTAAAAGGTTTTTATTATTAAAACAAAGGGTGGATAGAGAATTTCCCCCTACCTTTTAAGTATTTTTGGAGGCAAAAGAAATGGATTGGAGTCTTCCAATGGTGAAACAAAATGGGAGCCACATGTCCTGGTTCCTAGATCAGAGTTCCTCTGAAATGATGGTTGCTATCACAAGTTTCATTGCAAAAGTAAATGTGCCAACTGTGCTCTGTGTTGTACTCTGTACTGTTTGGGTATGATTGGTTTGCTCTGAAGGTAGAGAACCTCTTACTTTATGTCTTTGCATTTTGATAGATTTAGAGGGATATTCACCTACTACCCAAGAATGCAACTGCATTTGAGTTTAGACACCTATGGAATCAGAATAAAGAGACTTCCAAATATATGTAATGATAAGCAGCTGCTGAAGTAAGATTTTTCTATATCCATTTCTTCATTGTTACCTATATTCCACTGAACCTCAGTTAAGAACTAAATTATTAAGTCTTGACCCTGTGTTTAGTTCTGATTTGTATTTAAAATATGTTTTACAGATCAGAAAGAGAAAGCATGAGTAACTGACATCAGTTATGAATAAAACCGAAGCTATGCTTTTTATTTAGATTACTATGCAAAACATTTTCCTTTCACTGATACTGTTTTTTAAAAGTATTAGACTTTTTCATCCAGGAGAACCCTCCTTCAGGAAGACTTTATTTATTTATGTATCAATTATTGATAGTTATTAATTAATAACTGTGAATAATACTACTATTTAGAATAATTCAGTAATTTAGATTGGAAGGTATCTCCAGAGGTCATCTAGTCTAACCCCAGCTCAAAACTGATCTGACTTGTATTAGGTTGCTCAGGGCCTTGCCTGGTCAGGGTTTAAAGATCATAAAAAACGGAGAATCTTCAGATTTTCTCAGCAGTGCTCAATGTTTGATTTCCTTGCTTAGCTGTTCTAATATTTGCCTACCATATGTTGTGGAAATTTTCTCTTGTTGCAATGCTTGTTTGTTTCTTCTTGCCTTGTCCCTGATGATCTCCAATAGGAGAGTCGCTTTGTGTTGTTTTTACCCTCCAATTATATGTTTGCATACAGCAGTTAAAGCCCTGTAGCCTTCCTGTCCAAACACTGATTTTTCTAGCTCTTTCAGCACCTCTTGCTGCAGTCCCGTGGCAGTTTTGTGCTCCTCTACCAGACTTACCCCAGTATGCCTATGTCCTGCTCAACAGACTTGTTCACAGCCCTGGGTGCAACAGGCCTTCACTCCTGCAGGAGCACACTGAGGATACAAGTCCAAATAGTCTACTCACAGATTCTTTTTATCAAAGCTGTTTTCCAGCTGGGCAGTGACCAGCTTGTACTGTAGCATGGGGCTCAACCTGTACCAGGAACAGGACTCAGCATTTGCCTCCGTTGAACTTCATTTGGTTTCTGTCATCCCATTTCTCCAGGTTGTTATGGTCTCTTAGCCACAGCTGTGCCCTCCAGTGGTTCTCAGCTGCTCCCACCAATTTGTTATAATTTGCAAACTTGAAGGGCATTCATTCCTTATGTCCAGACCATTAATAATTATGTTAGAAAGCACTAGCCCTAGATATCCCCTTGAGAGATGCTGCTAGTAACTGGACTTCATACTGTTGTTCACATTACTTTGATTCAGTAGTTCAGCCAGCTTTGTAATCTGTCCATAAATTCATATTTCAGCAATATGTTTATGAGAATACTCTGTGGAAAACCTTTTAAAAGTCCAGAAATACCCACTGCTGTCCCCTCACACCTGCTGAGCCAGGCATCTCATCGTAGGCATCCTTGAGGCTGGTCAGGTGTGATTTGCCTTTAGTAAATCCGTGCCAGGTGTTCCAAACCACCTTCTGACATTGTATGGGCTTGGTCATGGCAATGAGGAGAATTTGCTTCATACTATGCCCAGGGATGTAGTTTGGGTTAAAAACACCTTAGTACCCTCCTTCTCATCTTAATGCCTGGTCTAACATTTGCCTGTTTCTAGTCATAGGGGAACTTCCTTCTTCACAGGTGCTGCAGCATTTCAAAGGTATGAGGAATGGAATCACTGTGACAGTGGTCAGCTGTCTCATCATCCTTGGATGCAGCCCATCTGGTCCCATGGACATGTATGTGTATGTCCAGTTTGTTTAAGTGCTCCCTTACTTGATCTTTCAGTCCTCCAGATAATGCTGTAGACTCTTACTGCTAAGCTTGGGAACTGAGGAAGCCTGATGGCACACCTTAGAATTAAAAATTGAACCAAAGAAGGCATTTAGGGCCTCATCCTTTTTTTAATGTTCAGAGTCGCTATTGCTTCTGAGTGAGTATCAATACCACATTTTGTGGGGTTTTTTGTTGTTTTTTTTTTTTTATTTTTTTATTTTAATTTTGCTGCCTGTGTTCCTGCGGAAGTATATTTTGCTACCCTTCAAATCTCTCCTTATTTTTAACTGTAGGTAAGAACAGCATTACAAGAAATGCATAGATAGTCCTTTTAATTTTATCTTATCTAAATATAGTAACCTCTAAGTTAGTTTAAGGTAGTCTTTAGTCAATGAAGTGAGATAAGCACCTTTACTCCTTCCATTTTGAGATAGTTATCGATGAGAAAGGGGATAATTTTACCTTGTGGAACATGTCTCAGTTTACAGCAGCCAGAACCAGGATGTATAGCTTATACCTGACATCAAGTTTTTAGGTGGCTCAAGTCAATATTAAACTGTTAAGTGCAATTTAAACAGCTAATTTTTGAATTCTGCACATAATTAAAATAAAATACATGCTCACATTCTGTCCTGAATTGGCTTGCTTCCTCAGTAGCATCATAGGATAGGGTTTCTGTAGGGTTTTCTCTTTGATATTTTTTGATGATATTTATGTTGTTATTTTGTTTAATTTACAGGATTGTGAAATAAAAATAGTTAAATACAAGACAAGATAATTGGGGCCTAATTCTACTCCTCAGACTTCAAAACTGGCTAGTGTATTTAAATGTATATTTAACATTTTTGTTTTGTGTAAAATATAATTGAATGCACACTGAATTGCCAACTCTAATATCAGGAAACACTTTCAACAAAACCATGCTTGTTCTGAGAGTAAAGAGAAACACTGCCAAAATGTTTTTGAACAGTTTATAGAAAGGTTATTTTTAGAGAATTTGCAAAGCAGATAAACAATAAAATGTCATAAGATTTCTTTTAGTGCAGAAAAAAAACAGTTATGAGTATATGTAGGGTTAAAGTGTCTTAAATCTTACCTTCTGCTTTTGTACAGAGCTGCTTCATGACCAAGTTAGTTATATGGGGGGAAAGGCTTCTCTAAATTTGAATGGCAAAGTTCTTTCTGCCTAACTTAAAGTGTCTGTAGCTTGATTTCTTTTTTAATCTGCACGCACTGAGCAATGCAATTACAGTTACAGTCTTTGAGGATGGTAGGTTATCAAAACTCTGGAAATCACATTCAAATCATAGTATATTTAAAGGAAAATAAAACAGTAGATACATTTTTCTTACTTTTTTCAGATTTGTGTCGCATTCTTTTTGTGAATGCGTGACTCCTTAGGGCTTTTAAAGCAATGTAATTAATGTTTCTAATGATATTGTTTATTACAAAAACAGTCATGCACTATGAGCCTCACTAGAAGTACAGAATCATCAGGAACATGGGACATGGCTATTTCCACAGCTTTTATATCTTGGGAGCCCCATTTAGTTAAAATAACCAGGGAACAGATCCTGAGATGAAAACAATGAATTGGTTTGGTGCTGAACCTTTGATGATATTGTCTCCATAGAGCTTAAAAATGGGAAGGAGAACATATTTCCAAAAGCCATGACAAGTGGTTGAGGCAGAGGCTCCAGGGAATGACATCCAGTGAATTGTTTCTATCATGACATTAATTTAATGTACAATGCAGTCCACTTTTCTATATATTGGATGCTATGTGATTATATTAGTCTCATTTTCTCCTGGAGCTTCTTTTATTAAGTTGTATAAATCATGTGAGCACAGTAACCATGAGTCACTTACAATTCTGCTTGTTCACAAAATTTGTTACACGTAACCACAGGCTCTGTGATCACTTACTATAGGGGTTATCCTGAACTGGAAAAATGTAGTAGAGGAGTTTTTTGCTTTTTCTGTGGTTTGCCGTAAATAGAAAGGCACTTTCTTCATTAGGCTGATGCAAACAGCAAGCTAATGTTTCATGGTCTGTTAAAAGCTCAAATTTGAGTTAGTCTTAAATGAGGTTGCTCTCTTCTTCAGTCTCTCTGATGCATTTGCAAAGAAAAATAAGGAAAACTTGAAAGTATTGTGTTAGTGTTTGATATTTTTCCCATCATCTCCCTTCTCCTAAGGGTATTGTTTCATCTTGACTATTCTGCTTTATTAACAGCTACATGTGCAGCTGTTGTGTGTCTTTAAGCAGCCAAACCACTCATTTGCTACACCTAGACTATTTGAAACCAAGTTTACCAAGTAAAACATGAAGGCACGTTCATTTCCCTTGCTGTCTGCTCCAGCCCCCTGACCATTTTGAGAGTCTTTTTCTTGACTGCTTCAGTTTGTCAACATCTTACAAAGGAATTCCCAGGACTGGAATGTAGTATTTCAGATGTAGTCTAACAAATGGAGGAGGATAATCACTTCTCTTGGTCTTGTGGCTGTGCTCCTGTTAATACAGCGCAGGAAGCTGGTGACCTTCGTTGGTGCTAGAGCGTACAGCTCCTGTTCAGCTGTTCAGCTTTCTGTCAACAAACAGCCCCAGGTGTTTCCAGCAGAGCTGTTACCCAGCCAGGCAGTGCCTGTAGTATTGCAAGAGTTCCTTCCTTCTCATACCCAGGACACTGTGTTTGTCCATGTCAAGTTTCATGAGGTTCCTGTAAATTTGTTCATCCCAACTGTCTGGGCAGCTCTGAATGACAGACAGAGCTGCCTTTGTGTGGATTCTGTCCCAGTTTGATGTCACCTGCAGATCTGATGACATTGCATGCCATCCTTTTCTCCAGGTCATTTATTAAGACATTAAACAACCTGGTTCCTGCCATTCTCCCCTTCTTATCAAACTCCACGATTAGGATGACCCAGTAACCACAACCAGCTGAGCCTAAATGTCACAGAATCATAGTGTCACAGAATGACTAAAGTTCTTGAGGTCACCTACTCCAACCCTCCTGCTCAAGCAGGGATACCTAGAACTGAGTGCCCATGATTATGTCCAGACTTATGTTGAACATCTCCAAGGAGAGAGACTGCACAACATCTCTGGACAATATCTCAGTCACATCACAGTGAAAAAGTGTTTCCTGACATTCAGAGGGAACCTCCTATGCTTCAGTTTGGGCCCATTGTTTCTAGTTCTGTCACTGGGCACCACTGAAAAGAGGCTGACTCCATCTTATTTACGTAATTCCTTCAAGAATTTGTATGCATGGATGAGATTTCCCTGAGTTTTCTCTACTCTACATTAAAAAGTCCCATGTCTTTCAGCCTGTCCTCATTTGAAAGATGTGCTAGTCCTTTAATCATCTTTGTAGCCCATTGATAGACTATCTTCAGTATGTCCATGTCTGTTTTGTATGGGGAAGCCCAGAACTGGGTACAGTACTGCTGGTGTAGCCTTATCAGTGATGAGTTGAGAAAATGAACTTTTGAATTTAGATTTTCTATAAATAATATATTTTAATTTTGATAGTTTGATTTGATCCAGCCTATTTGAGATTAAATTTGCCTATTTGGAGTTTTTAGTTACCTTATCACATTTTTGCTGTACAATTGGTTGCTGGTTCAAGAAATCTATCATGTATTTATTTTCCTCTTTAATGTATGTGAATGTCCAAGTCAAACCATAGCATTCTTATTGATAAGCTTAGGAGACTTAATTTCTTGGATCTTTTACAATATATCATCTTTTCTGGTCCTAATTATTTTAATGTGTTTTCAATAAATCTCCTCAAAGTTTTCAGCTATATTTCTGGGAACTAGGGCAAGAGAACTGGCCACAGAATTACAGCAGACTCATTCCAGGGCATCTTACCCACTTAATAGAACCTTTCTGCTCCAGCACAATGTATCTTTCCATTGCGATTCCTCAGTAGCAGTCACTACTGTGCTTTTCCACTTTTGGCTACAGTGCTAAACTGGGAAATCCTGTTCAGCTGATAACAGGCCTAAATCCCCAAATATTTTTTTTTAGCCAGTGCTTCTCAGAAGTGAGTCCTCTTCCCTGTGGGTATGTCCTGCATTCTTTGGTCCGGTGGGCCTGTTTTTCTCTGTTACCACACACATACAGTGAGTCCAGATTGGGCAGCTCATTATGCTGTCCTATACCAGCCTTCTTCATTATTTAGTCCTTTCCAATTGTTTTATTTTCCTCAGCCTTTATCATTAGATGGCTTGATTGTTTGTTCTAAGTCATTCATAATTATGTTAAGTACTGAAGAGTCAAGAACCAGTGCTTTCCAGGCTTCACTGGAAATACATTCACTCGGTGACTAGCGATGTTCATATTTGTCATGTGTCCAGTTTCCATTAAGCTTAATTTTTTGACTACTGTTATCTTACCCCTAATTAAAATGCAATGTTGTATTAAATCAACTTCCTTACAGAAGAGTAAATGTAATACTAGTGGCATATGATTTAACAGATAATTAATAGAAAACACTAAGTTAGTATTTTAAGATGTTTTCCCTAAGCATATGTTGATTGGCAGTAATTTAATTACTTTTATTTAATTCCTTATTAATTAAGCTCTATATCATCTGTTCAAACTGCTTTGCCATGTATCAGTATCAGACTGACAGGTCTGTTATCCAGGTCATATTTTTTTTTGATTTTGAAGTATTGGCACAACATTAGCCCTCTTTAGAACAGTTGTAAGAATGAGTCACTATAGGTAGTGACAAGGAAATAGTTTCTTTTTAAAGTAAATCTTTAAAAAAACAGCATATGGGGTTAATACAAGAAAAAACTGTACAAAAAAGAGAAGCGTGCAGAGAAATATTATAAATTGGTAGCATTCACAAACATGGTAGTATGCATTAATTATTAAGGAAATAATTGAACAGATGAATAAAGTAATTAATTTTATTAACCTGACCTACCATTCAGCTTGTATTCCAGGAAAGGGGGCAAACAAAATATTTGGAGTGAAAAGTCCAGAAATCAGTAAGGCTTCATAGGGAGTACCTCCCTGATTTAGGGAGCAGTTACTCAGAAAATAGCTCTTTTCAAGTCAGAGAAATTCATATGTCCTCATGGTTCACAGTCTGTTCTCTAGATGAACCTTGTATCATAAATTATAAACACACATCTTTAGTAAAGAGACCCTAGGTAATATATATTGGATATTTAAATATTGAATTACACATTAGCAAAGAAGAAATCTGATGTCTGTATTTGATAAAACATCTGATCCTCATGAAAACATACTCTCTAAGTGATTAATTCGGACTTCCATATATGTGGGCACAAGCACTTGGAGTGAATCTGGCACAAAAATCATAAACAAAAGGTTTTCCTATAACAATAAAGTATTGAATTTTAAGGGCACCATCTGGCAGTGATGTAAAGAGATCTGTTCATGATAAAGATTTATTTATTTGTCTTTACTTAATAACTTCATTAATTATTTGATTAAAATTATTAAAATAAGTTGGGAAAACTTAGTTGGGAAAGAGTTTTTGAAACTTCTAAGGAAAAAAAATATATTTTTCTTTTGATTACCCAAAATGCAATTAAAGGAATTAAAATCTTGCTCTTCCATTGCAGTGAGACGGAAACAGTTACATTCTAGGTTTCACATGTCTCAATAGGAGAAGAAATACTGGGAAAAAAATTGAAAAAATCTGTGAAAAAGAATGATAGAAGACTGTAGAAGATGTGGAATGATGAAGACTGTAGAAGACAAATTTTTTGAAAATGTTAAAAAGTTCAGTACATTGAATTTGCAGAAGAAATAACTTACAGTTCTATTGGGCAGTTGTAAACTAATTAGAATTGTATTTGTGGCAGTGCCAGTAATTGTTGAATTGGGAAAGGTGATCAGCACACAGCAAGTGGACAGTGGGGTTTCCCCTGTTATACCTATCTGTCTTCTGATATTCTGCAGTCTTCATCTTCCTTGATCAATAGTTGTATCTTTACATTTACATTTGATAAACTTGATGAACTTCTCTTGTATGAATTTTTGATATTTCTTAAGTTTTGGCCTTCATACTCTTGCTCTGTTATTGAGTAAAAAAATAACCTTTTTTGATATTTTAAATCCGCTGTTTGAGTGTTTCTTTTGATGCTGTCTGGTTCCTTAAGTGGAGGAATGTTTATTACTACACTTGCTGATCATGCATTTGCATATTTCTGTCTTATCACATCTGTTTACTTCTTTTGCAACCCTACAGAAGGCTTACAGTTTGTAGGAAGAACTCTGAGAAATAAAAAGGTAAAATATTTCATTTACTTCGGAAGTAAGGTAAATTAAAAGGCAACAAAATGAAGCTCAAATTTGGTTGCTATAGAGCTGAACAATGTTATTTTTTTTAGTATACATTTTTAATACATTTAATTTTTTAATACATTTTTAATTTTTCTAATATTTTAGAAAAAATACCTGTTTAATTTATGCCTAGAAAGGTCCAGGACAGCAGCATGGTCTGCCGTTAAGCAGTTCAGTGTGTGCCTCTGCAATCTACAGAGTAATATGAATAGAGATAGTTATTATAACTTAAAAGTTTAATGTGACTTGAAGATGTATGGAAAACAGTCAAGTTACAAGATTACATTATCAGAGAAACTGACAAGATTGATCTGGTTATGGGTCCCATGGTGGACAGTGTAGTATTTTCACTGGCAGCTTTTTGGATGGGGCTGAGTGCATCCTGGTGTAGGTGTTGTGCAGGGTGGGGGCTTCAGCACTTCCAGCTGCTTCACTCTTTCCTAGATAATGCCCCTCAGATATTTTACATTCCTTGAAAGCTGAAGGATGGTTGTTGTTGTCATGGATTTATGCCTAATATGAACTTTTCTTCAGATCTTCTGTTTTCTAACATACTTGGGTTTTGATCAAGTATTTTTAACATGGTTTCATTTAAAATTCTTGTATCTTTTCAGTAATCAAATACTTCTAAGTTTGGTTGTTTGTTTTTTGGTTTTTTTTTTGGTTTTTTTTTTTCATTTGGACAGTTTTTCAGTAGATATAGTTCTCTGACCCTAATTAATAGGATACCTCATAAGGTAAAGGCCTTTTTCTAATTATCCTAAGAACAGCTAAATGAGGAAATGCAATGGTGGCTCCTGTAGTTTCTTTGTGACTCTTCAAAAGCAAACCTTCATCTTGTTTGTCCTGGCAATACTTTGCAGATGCTGAGTTGCAAAAGTGGGCATACATGAGCTTAGATAACCCCCAAGCTGAACTACAGACTGGAAAATCAGTGTCTCCCAGAGGCACAAGTAAGGTGGCAGAGGCCTTGCTGAGCCTCTTGCTTAGAAATCCTGTGACTTTTGTGTGTCTCCAATATGCTTATCTTACATAGGATTTTTCTACAAAAATACATTAATTTCAAAGCAAAGCATTGAGGAATCTCTGCTTGGAGCATAGGCGAGAATGGATGGCTTTGGAGGAAGAAGCAAAAAGAATGGATTCCTTCTCTCACTGGCAGTCATGCTTTTCCAGGGTGTCTCACCTTCTCAGCTGAGCTCTCACTACTTGTCCTGAGACTTGGGTGTTATGGAGGATTCCCTAGAGGCATGCAGAACCTCCTTTGGTCCCTTTAGACCCACAGAAGTCATTAAAGGTTGCAGCTGGAGTGTAAGACCCTTTCCCTTGGGAGTTTTCTCCTTCCTTTTTCCCATCATCTATCTAAGCACAATGCGAGGATCCTTGAAAAGCAATTCTTGCAGAAATCTCAATACTTGTGCTGCTTTTTGTAGAAAGAAATAAGTGGGAATATTTCCTTGCTGTTTTATTTGATTATAGTAAAGGTGCAGCAGTATTTGCTTTGTGTTATCCTGTGCAAGTGTTTATTAATCTAAATAATGGAACTTCAGTTATCAGAAAATTCTTATGCCTGCTTTAAGCACTGAAGAAAGCATGAAGTCAGTAGATGCTAATTTTGCAGAAGTCTGGAAAGATTTCTGTCTTACCTTAGCTCAAAAACTGTCAATTTTACTATTACCTTATTTCCAGAATAGAAGGTATTTACAGAACTATTATATGGCCTATTGAATTTATATGCAAGTCTGAATTCAGTTTTATAAAGAAAAGGGATGGTCTTGGCCCTTAAAATCAGTTTTTGCATAAGAATCAGTGTTAAATAGCATTAAGATCTGCCTTAAGTTGGATGGTATGGATAAGTAAATGGCGGAAAACCAACGAAATACACAGTATAGATAAAATAAACACTGGATTTAATTGTTACTCTTGTGCCAGTCATAACATTAATTAACCAGATGAATATTTTAACCAACTGCAGTTAGTCCAATTGTTCAGATGAAGTTCTGGAAAGGGATAGTCCCTTAGTGCTTTGTTAATGTGGTCCTTTTCCAGTAGAAGATTCTTCTAATTTCTGTTCCTTAAAAATTATTTCATCCACTTTCCGCATACTAATTCTTGTCATACTGAATATATTGTTTCTATTTTTCATAGTTTTTGCTTAATGATCTTTGCCGTTTGTTGTTGTGATGTTTGTGTTTATGCTTTTGTTATGGCTTGTTATTTTTTCTGTATTTCCTTTTTCTGAGGTGGCTTTGCTTCTATTTTGAGTTTGGAAAAATGGCTGCTTGACCAAGTAACTGTTTCTTCATGCTTAAATTGCGTCATATCTTTTTTATTGCCCACAAAAGATCTTGCACTTAACCTGGCATTTCCTCACCTCTTGGTCAAAAACTGCATGATTTTATAGTGAGAAGAGTACATTAAAACACATAATAGTAATAGCAAGAGTAGTAGTAGTAATAATAATAATAATAATAATAGTAATAGTAAATGTTAATCAAAAAACTGCATGTGTCTTTCTGATTGTGCCAGTGTTGTGGTATTCAATTATGCAATTTTCATTGGCATATTAATCATCTTTTCAACAAACAAGCCAGCGTTAATTAAAGCAAACCATGGATAAAGACATGTTGCCGGATCATCATTCCGTTTATCACAGCGCACAGGCTGGCCGTTAAGTAAATTCTGGACTGTGAGATGAATTTCAATGTTGGCTTCATCTTTTTTGTTGGAGTTTGAATGAAACTCATCTAACAACAACAACAAACTTCAGGCTTCACAAGAGAAAGATGAATTTATTTGTAATTAATGGCAAAAGAAGAAAGATAAAGTAGTTGTATGCTTCTAATGGGAATTAGAGTATTTCAAACTAAACCATTTTTGAAAATTTTTTCTGTCTTCCGCCACTCCCATTCTTACCCTACTTAAAGCATCAGAGTCCTGAGAGCAAGGAATAACTGAACTCTCATCTACCTTTATAAATAAAGGTTTCATTTTAACTTTGGAGCAGTTAGTAATTGGCATTAAATATGGAATCGGTGCAAAGAGACAATATGAGAATCTTTTTTACTGATACATGCATGAAAGGTGGGGGGGAAGTACGCTTGTGTCTTAGAAGTGAAAGTAGCCAACGGTTCTTTGATGAACAGTAGTTGCATGACAATTTTTTCAGACACCTCCCATAAAAAAGGCTTCACTGCTGCAAATGTGTGCAGTCAAGATCACTTGGATATATTTTTAAATCAGTTAAAACAAATATTTGTGGGTTTTTCAAGTGTTTATGAGACCATGAGCTTATGGAGGAAAGCACTGGATACTGCTATATGAATAGGTAGTGCTTAACATAATAATACTGGTTATTGTGCTTTTAAGAGTTATTATAGAGACTGTTGAGAAAGCACCTGAATGTTTAAGGGTTTTATTCTTCATTTTATTTCATTTGTGTATTGTTTTATTTGAACAGAGATAGAGTTAAATGCTTCTGCTGTGAAAAGTACGTGCTTCATCCAACAAAGACCTGACACTGGCACAGAGGGGCTTGTTGTTTCTGTTTCTGTCCTGAACTCATAGCTGATGAACTGTCTTCAGCACTTATTATAAGTATTTTAGTCTAGATTCCTTCAAACATGGGTTCACAAAAGTTTATAATCAGTTTTATTTTAACAGAAAAGTTTTTTGGTATGCCTGCTATGAAAAATGTATGAAAGCTCTAGTAGGATAGATGATCAGCTTAAGGGGATCTTGGACAATAGCAGTTAGAAGTTTGCATTCCTGAATGTTCATAATAATCTGTCATTTTAGCTACCTCAGTCTTCCTATGTCTTTCTGTTAATCAGTTCTCTCAGGTACTTTAAAATATACTGTCTGTACTTGCAGTGTAATCAGAATGCACATGCTTCCTAAGAAACAGAGAAATTGATTTGAGAAGAATTGTTATTTAGCTAAATAAAAATGGTTTTAATGTAATTAGGTGTGGCTAAGTTAGGGGAAAAAAAAGAAAAAAGACATTAGTAAAACTAATTTAATCCTCATAGCTCTGTGATGCCCCAGTTAGATTATTTCTACAACCTAGAATGCTTCATGTTCATGCTACTTTAAATACCTCTATGCCACACAAAGAACATGCAAAGTAGATCTACATTCAGAACGGTAAAATCCAGTTGGGATTTTGGCACAAGAACTTAAGAAAGACTAGTTCTGGTAAAAAAATCTGCCTTCCCTTAAGTTGCTGCATGTCTAGTTAAAGATAAGAGCTTATATAGTCTATCAAACTTAATCATCCTCCGCACACTTAGTTTTGCTAAAACTGCTGGTAACAGTTTGTCATCTCAAAGATCACTTATTTGGATGAGCTTCAGTGAAATCAGATCTGCAGTACAGGAAGAGAGTTCAATACACCATAACTTTACAGTTCTCCTTTAGTTATAGCAAATCCTGTTTTAAATCATAACCTAAGCCTGTTAAAAATGTAGCACTGTGTCAGATGAGTATGTTGTAAGGTATTGTAAAGATACTCTATGTATAATGCTTTCAGTTGTCTTCCACTGTGTTGTTTTTGCTTGGAAGCATGTAAGTCCCTCTAAGTCTGCTTTATGGTATAAATCAATGAAATTTTTTCATGACTTCTAATAGTTCAGTTCTCATTACAAAGTGTCTGAATATTTTCTGTAGCTTTAATAAGATATTTTTAAGGAATAGCAGAAGTTTTGTGTAGTTAAAATGGATTCTGGTTACACTGGCTAAATCATTAAGTTGTTTCATAAATGGTTAGCGGTAAATAATTGAAAGTTAATTCTACTTGAAGTACATTAATGGGATATAAGTGCATATGGCATTTCATGGATTCTGGTGTGTGCATTGAAGTCTTGCTCTTCATTTATTTTGATTGTGAACCTTTTACTGATCCAGCTATAAAAATGTACCTGCCTGTTGAAATGGGGAGTCTCTGTGGCTGGATGAGGTACTGGCTGCAGCACAGCACTCACTTGGATTGTACTGGTTACAGAAAATTCTGTGTAGGTGGCATTTTGATTTCTAAGATAACCAACATAGATGTTCATCTGTTTTTAGTATACTAGACCATCAGAGAAAGTTTATGTTTGTGTTGCAGGTCCCCATGGCTTTGAGGATCTCTCATCAGTAGTTTTGTTCTAGGTAATATACTTTTAAAATGGAAAGTAGAGCAGAATTTTGCATTTTCAGAATCCATAAATCTGGGAAGTTCATTTTACTATATCAGATCAGAAATCTTCCTCATTGCTTTTGAATATTTTGAGAATGGAAAATTATGGTGTTGATCAAAGGAATAGTCTAATTTATGGTAAAAATGAGAAAATTATATAATGCTCTTTTCAGTCTATTGGCAGAGGGCACCAGGCTAAAGTGCTATCTTGCACTTATTCCTAAGCAGGGTTGTATTACATTTTTTTATTTATCACACTGTTAACACTGACTAGTAAAGATCAAAACTGTTGATGAATCTAGAACTGCTGCAGTTTCTTTGGTTTTTTAACAAGAATCTGAAATCAGTTAAATATAAAGAAATCGGCACTCTAATTAGTACTAAAGAAGTGATTTTCATATAGTTGTAACTTATTATCATTTGGAGTCATTAATATCTTTACAGTTTTTTTATAATATCCTGTTCTAGGTCATACATAGTACTAAGAATCTGGTTTGCATGTATAGTTCAGAACAACTGTCATGTTTGGAAATGCTTTTGGAAACGCCAGCAGTTACAGCTTTTAGAGAAACTTAATAAATTTGTGTTACATATTATATTTTTAAATAAAAAGTAACCCTTCTTCTATGGATCAAGTATTGGCAGTTTTAGTGTAATGTGAAATGGTTTTGAATATTTCTGATACAACAAGGTAACAAAAATTTGTTCTAAGAATTTTATGAGTCTGCTACAAAAATAGGAGTAGTACAAATATCATGTAAACATGACACTGTCTCACAATATTAATAAAAAGGAGAATAAAACATGCTTATTTTTGGCATAATTTAAGTTGATTTATTATTTGAGAGTGGCAAACAGTGAGTGCTTGTTAGACATCATCAGTTGGTCACAGATGTGTAAACGTATCAGTTCTCTGCACAGAAAAGAATTACTATCTCATTTCACTGAGAATAATTTTGAGGTACAAATAAATATTGTTTCCCTCTTGCCCCAAATCTTTGTATATTTGTGCAAACATTAAAATTAGTGTAAATAAATGAGTGCAAAATACAGCTAGATCACATTTGTGTTCCACAGTGCCTTCACGTGTCATTGGTGTATGCCTGCAAAAAGAGCAGCAGCCACAAATCAGGTGTGTTCATTTCACAGAGAGAGCTTGTGCTCTTCTATCTTTTGCATTATTCATTCATACAAAATGCAGGCAGAATAAGACACTTGTTTGTAATTTCTCATCATAGTTTCATCATATATGTCAGCATAAGATACTGCAATGATGCAGTTTTGTAGTGTATATTTAAAATGTAAGTAAGAATTAGTGAAATGAGAGCCGACATTTTTCACATATAAACAGAAATTCATCTGTCTCATTGAGAAGGAGGGGTTGTGCTTGAAAGTGCTGGGGCCAGTTGAAATTCATCTTGACAGTTAGTGAGTAAAAAAATTTCATTTCCCTTGTTCAGACAGTCTTTCCAAAGGATGAAAGGTGTCTCCTGTGGGAGCGTTTCCATGCATAATTTCATCCACCTGTCCTGTTTGTAACACAGTTAGTTTGTGAGATCCTTGGGTGATAATATGGCATGGTTTTCATTTTCATAGCATGAGTGATGCCTGGCAAATGAAAAGGCAGTGAAATAGTCTTCAGAAAGAAAATAAACCCCCAGTCCTCAAAACCTTCTAGAGTATGCAGCATAAAAGACCAGTGAGGGGATATCACTGCATCAAAGGAGTCTGAGTTGTAGGCAGCTTTGGAGGGGCAGGACCCACCTCAGTTCAGTTGGGTTTAATATTCTGCAGAGCTGGAGACAGCCTTACAAATATTCCAAAAAAGCAGGAAGAATGTAAGGGATTCAGTGTGGTGTGAAGGGCTGGTTGGAGAAGGTGCTCTGGGCTGAAGTGTAGTGCCTTCTGCCCTTCTTTTTCATACATTTAGGAAGATTTCCTGAAGCACCATCGATTTAGGGTCTGACAGTGAAAGCCTGAAGGACAATTTCATACTTGCTGCTGTCCTGCCCTACATTCTTTCTGAATTAGTTCAGTAAAATTCTACTCCACCTTCTGGGTCGTTTCTGCCTTTGAATATCAGTAACAAATATTCAGGTGTATTTTAAAGTATTCTTGTTTGGGAAGTAAGGGTGCACATACACCTTTTCTGTAAAGCTTTGAGAGTAAAAGTGCTATCTTGATTAGTGCTAGTTTATGGTACTGTAACGGTGGGAACTTTTTCTTCATTCTAGAGCTGCAGTAAATTAAAAAGCACAGTGTATGTTTTCACCTTCACACCTAGTACATACATTGGCACTGGAATTAGAGAGCCTGTAGGTCTTTATTCCTTGTGTAAGAAAAGGTGATATAAAATGTTTCTAAGGAGTGAATAATATTTTTTTCTTCTTAATAGTGCTGTTTTGGTATCCAAGCTGTCTTTTCCAAAAATGCTGCATTTTATTTTTCTGGTGTTCACAAAGAGAACTAAAAGGTGGAAAGCATAAAGCAGGCACTAATTTTAAGTTAATTTGTTACTTTGCTTCTTTTGAAGTATTGTACACTCTCAGTACTATGAGTATGTGATAGCTTGCATCTGCCTTCTTTCTTCTTAATAAATAACCATGCTTGATTACTGCTGCCTTGTGTAGCAAACCTGTACCTTGGTCTGTTGAAGGGCTAGGAGGTGTCTTCACACCCAGAGTAGTCATTGCATTTGTAGGGTAGCACACCACAGCAAAACTATGACATCCAGCAGGGTGTCATTAAGCAGGGTGTTCTTGTCCCAGTTGCAAGGTACTGAGTGCGGTGGGCTTGACGTGTATGGAACGGGGGACACTGCAGGACAGCCTTCGCTGTGCACGCCTGTGGCAGCCATCGTCAGCGCCGTGCTGGAGCTCCCAGGCCTGCTGCTCTCTGAGGGGAGAGGGCCGCGGGCGGAGGGGGCCCTGCCGGGCTGGCCGGGCCGTCCTGGGGCAGCACAGCCGCCGCGGGAGCCGGGCACCCACAGGAGCGCTGCTTTGGCCTCTGCGCTGCAGGCGCTGCAGAGGAGAAGCAGAAGTGGATGATGGCGCTGCCGGAGAGACACGTCTACCTAAAGAAGGAAGGCAGGAAGGCAGGCCTGCAATTTGTAGAAGCTGATAAGAGGAGGGAGGCTGGTTTGCCACTGCAGGAGCACCAGTTTACCCATGAGCTGTGCAGGCCTCCGAGCCCAGCCGTCACATCCAGCAGGGAAACATCTCACTGCATGCCGCACAAAATCCCATCGGATAACACAAGAGGCCTTTTTAGGTGCTGCTGGAGCACCAGTCTGACCAGTAACACACAGTTCACTGAATCCCTAATTCCAGTTGGGAAGTTATCTGCTGTCTCTAGCAGTGAAATCCTGACTGATAAGCAAAGAGGCTCATCTGCTGGTAGCAGAGCCTCCAGTTTATCAGTGTCTGACCAGCTCATAAATCAGACTGGTGTCTGTTTTTATTTTGTTTTATCAAAATTTATTTCTATCATTGTAACAGTTAATACTTTAATAAGAGAACTTAGCTGGGAACATTAGGAAGTTAGTTAGAGACATTTTGCAGGCGCTTTTTCCCTTGTCAGTGACAAGGTAAGGTAATCCTATACACAGGCTGCTATTGTGAGATGAGAAACTGGCCTCCTTCACTGCCAGAGACCAGATGCACCTCTCTCTATCCTAATCTGTAAACGACTTAAAGGAGCCTTATCTCGGGGCTCTTCTGCTTCATTTCATGCTTGATTTACTTTAATTTGTCTGATAGGGCACAAGGATTTGGAGACGGCCCATCTTTCTGCAGAAAATGTTCAGATTTTTTTTTCCTTGGCATTGTTGTGTTGGGGGTTTTGACTTTTTTTATGTGGAGGAAATCTTGCTCCAGTGCAGCAAGCTGCTTGAGTGTGTTTAGATTTAAGCTACCCCAGCAGAAAAGAGTTTGTGAAGTGGTATGATTGTGTGATGGGCCACATTTACATTGAAATCACATTATACGATATATCTGGACTCCTGAAGGGAGCAGTGCAGTGGAGCGCTTGTGCCCACAAGATACTTTGAAAGGGCTATATATAGTGGCAACAATTGATACGAGATTTTACAGGAGACTTTATAAATATGTAAATGGGTGTTATCTGATTGGGTTCTTTGGCTACACATCTGTACCTCAAAGGAAGTGGAGCTGTGAGAACTACCAGGAAAACAGTAGTTTGCATTCTAAGTAAGGCTGAGAAATAGAAATGTCTCACAGGTTGACAGCGGGTCAGGGTGGAGGTGCTTTGCATACTTTGGAGGTAAGCCTCTTTGATGTGAAAGCGATCTCTTACTTCCACCAGAAAGGTAGAATTACCATGAACAATTTTCATTTGTTTTATAACATGGCTTAGATCAGGAGCCATTGACCTTTAGCATTCCTTGTTATTTCTTTAAATTGCTTATGTGATATGGCACTGGGGGGAATTGCCTTTACGTTTTTTGCATTTTAAAAATGTACTTTCAGTGACCCATGGGAGAGAAAATAAAGTCTTTGGTACATTGATCCCTTGATTAGTTATTTCCTAAATGAAAATGGAAATACTGTTAAAGCAGTAATAATGCTATGTCTTAATAGTTGAGAAGTCAATAAATGGCTCCCATGTGCTTCATTAAAGTTCTTAATGAAGCCATTTTTGATAGCTGAACTTTACATTATCTCTGCTTTAGTCAGATACTTTTTAGGGAGAAGGAGGCAGTAATTTGATGGAAAATGGTTTTCTTATTCACTCTAGTGACTATATTGCCAAAATTCTGTGTATCATAATACCTGTTTTATGGGGCCATACAAAACTCATCAATTGTAAATATGGTTGTTTATAGCCATACTTAGAGTATTATTTTTCTGGATTTTATTTTATTTTATTTTAT
>JACBWW010000003.1:48123614-48248614 GCA_020086605.1 Lanius collurio
CTCCTCTCCTCTCCTCTCCTCTCCTCTTTTTTTTTTATTTTATTTGTATTTCAATTGTATTTTATTTTATTTTATTTTATATATTTATGTTATGGTATAGTCATACATTAGTGAAATGTAGCTTTTTTCACCAGTGTTTCAATATAGCTGTTTGCAGGATGTTCTAAGTATTCCTGTGTAGCCTCACTGCAGTGGCAGCCTCTTCTTTCCTTGACACCCTTTTGTAGCAATTCTTGGCCATTTAATTCCTCCCTCCTCCTCCTTGCACTGAATTACCAGTCCTGACAGAGCCCTTCATATTTTGACAGGAAGGATTTAGTCTCTGAGATGAACATACCATTCAGCAATGAGCTGAAAAAGGGTGTGAAAGGCCTGTGGGCTCCTCTTTTGCCTTTCATGAACTCATCTACAGCCAGTAGAGTGGATTCCATGTGTGATCCCTTACACAATAAATAAGAGGAAGGAAATCTGAGCTGGATCTTGCATGTCTTCCTAATGGGGTCTTCACCGTGGGGAAAGTTGTTTCCCTGGATTATTCGGGTGATATTATATTTATTGTGTTATCATAGCTAAGTATAGTACTTACTATACAAGTAAGAAATTATATAAACATTACAGCTATTTATTTTTCATTATACAAAGCAAACAAAATTATTTTCTCCAATTTTTAAAATAGTTGGTGTGAAAACCAAGTGAATTTTCAGGCATAAAAATATAATATAAAAAACAAGAATACAAAGTTATTTCCTCTATGACACTGGCCAGCTCTCTGATGCCTCAAATTTGACCTTGATTTTCCAGTTCCCTATTCTGGGTGTATACAACCTGGTTTTCACTGGTAAAGACTTCACTGGTGGATTAGAAATACATTAGAAGTGAAGTTCTAAAGTCAAGCCCAACCCGAGCTTCATAAAACTGGAAGACTTTTTGTTAGGTTTTATATATTGTTTTAATTAGCCATGAAAGAAGGCTAATATTACCTTCATATGTCAGTGGGGTCTGATGCTTAATTCACTTTTATGTTTCCAACATTTTGATATCTTCTGGTAGAAAATGAGGTTAATGCATGCATCATTATTATTAGAACAGTAAATACAGGGTGTGATCCAGCATATGTGCATTTCAGTTGACTCTTAGATAGAATGTCCTAATGAAGGCAGTGTATTGAAACACACGTGTGAGGTTCTATTTTAGCAATTTAATTTTAGTTGGTACATGCTTTTCCCTAACATTTATTTCAGCTGAACATGTTTACAGTATTATAAAAGAGAATTCTTTCCATTTCAATTTATAGAGACTTATTTTTGATCCAACTTAGAATAATTGAGAAATAAATGAATAGAAATAATAAACAGAAATAAGAAAAGGGTAAAAAAGAAGCTCAGAAAAACATAAATCTAGATGATGAAATTAACAATTAAAAAATCAATTCCACAGAGAATTTTTTCTCCTTTTTTCTTTTTATCTCCTTCACACAGTAGCGTATGATGGAAATTGAAAATAGTGTAATATAAATCAAAATGGCCATTAAACTGGTTTTGGATTTTTTTATCAATAATTCTATATGGTGCTTCCAATATACTCTCAAGATCTGAACAGAGTGTGGAAGAGAAGTCTGAAGAAGCTGAATATGCACAGTACATCCTGAGGTAGGTACTCCACATAGAGCTGTTGTACAAAACCATTCTTAGGAAAAGGAATTACTGACACCATTTTAGAGAGGAGGAGATGAATGACTCCCAAAGGTAAGTGGCCTATTGATGCTCAATATGTTGGAGATTACACAACAGAAAAGGGGATACTGTTTCTCTGAGGGTTTTTGAGGATATTCTTCATGAACAATTTAAAATGCCAGTTTTACAGTGCTATATAGAATGTATTTTTTTCCTGAGTAGTGGTTCAGACTCATGTGCATTCTTAGTTAATGTCAATGGGAAGACCTCTGATCAGTTGGCTCAGTTCATCAGATTCTATTAACAGGTAAGTATTTGTAGTAACTATGTTGAAAATATCACCAAGAAAGAACGATAGACTTGGCTAACATGAAAGCTCTTTAAAAACACAGAAATGGTGAATTAATTTTTTCATCAGATGGATCTAACTTCCTATATAAAATATTTTCCAAGGCTTTTTCTTTGAATCTCCGTCGCTAGTGATATTTATGGTTTCACTAAAATGTTCAGGTAGAGAAATACCTGCCCTCATAAATCATTTGCAGATAATACTGGTTCAGACGGTCTCTGTCCAAATTGATAATGGATATCTGATTCAAAAGAAATGTCTTGTTTCTCAAAAGTTCTGTGGAGCATGCTGGAAGATGGTAAAGCAAAAAAAGAAAAATAATAATAAAAAAACCCAAAAACCCAGACAGCAAAAAAGAAGAAAGAAAAAACCCAGACAACCAAAGCAACCTTATTTTTAATTTCAGCTTCATTACTATCTATTACACTACTTGGCAGATGTTGGCAAGAGAGCAAACTACATTAGGATTGTTTGATTTGTGGTTTTATAATTCAGACCACTTTCAGAAAGTTGAACTCATGTCTTGTGTTTATATTGGCAGATTTTTGCCAAATTGAGAAATAAAAATATGCTATAAATAACATAATAAAAATAATAGTATAGTAAAAAAAATCCCCCAAAGTCACCCGATTTTGAACAGTGTGGACTCCTCCCACTGAACTGTTTTCCTGTTAAAAATTGAAAATACAACTGTTTTCTTTTTATTTTTTATGTGCATTTTTTTAATATAACCTACTGAACTATTTAGAGTTTGGGGAGGAGATTTTTGGGGTTTCTTTTTGTCTGATGTGTTTACTTTTGCTGATGTCTCTTTCTCTTGCTTTTGTACTTTCATCCTGTGACTTGATGGATGTAGGTAGGATCAGAGACAGAATAAATTGGAATGGTTAATTATCACGAGACAGATTGAGTGTTGAGGAATTTTTACCTTATCTTGTTTGTATCCCAGTTTTTGAAGAGGTTTAGGCAAAGTTTGAACTTTGGGAGTTTTGTTTTATTGCCATATTTGCCAATAATTTGGTTTGCAATGAGCCACCCGTAACTTCCGAAGAAGTAGTTGGGCAGGGCCATGCCAAGGGGATGAGCAGCATCTCAACCAGGGACTGAGGGAAGAAGAAGGGTGCTGGGAAGGAGGAGGGGAAGCATTGCTTGAACTGCCCGTTGTGCCCCTGCAGACAACAGTTACACTGTAAATTCTTGGGAGAGCCAAGGACAAGTCCAGAATGTGGTCTGATGGCTTTAAAGTCTTGGTATTTCTGAATTCATTATAGAGTCCATATGTTAAAATTAGAGTTTAACTTCTGTTGTGATTTGGATACAGTGCTTACATATTTTGGTTATTTTGTCCTCCAGCGCCCCAAATCTCTATAGTTTTACACATCTCTCATGCAAAACAAATTGAAAGTATGTGTGTTGATTTACTGGAAACAAGTCATGCGCTAAAATAATGCAGATTCCTTTGTGTTCTTATAACAACAAAACTGGTATGAGCAGAGATGAAAAAGTAGGTGGAGCTGGCCTTGAAAGAGGTGCTCTAAGTCCAAACAAGCTATATGAAATACCATTGTCACGAATGAAAATTGAAAAATACAACAAAAGCAACTTCAGGCTTCAGTAGTGTTTCTGTTACAGATAAATGTTGATGTGCAGTCAAAAGCTTTTCAGTGCCACATGTCTTCTCGTGAAGATACTTTGGGACATTTTCAGAAATATTCATGTCTCATAGGTATCTCTGTCTCAAAACGTCCTTGTCACAGAGAGATTTTTAAAACTTTACATTGGTTGGTATTTAAGGATTGACTCACAGGTATCAGCCCTTTCTTTCACAGAAAGGACTATGGCAAAGCAAAATTTAAGATGATGTAAATCAGCATAACACCTTCCATCTGCCTTGGCTTTGATCTAGATGTAACTCTCATTTGTACCAGTTGATGATTTAATTCTATACTCACAAAAATATTGCTTAAGAATGAGCTTTTTGAACTGCAAATCAGTGGTGTAGGGAGAAACAGAACATGACACCGTTCCAAGAGAACAATCTATCCTTCAGTCTTGAATATTAAAAGGCAATAACAAGATAAATAGCCTTGTGTGTTTCCTAGCAGCATTTTATTCCATTTTATATCTGACTGGACTTTATCTTACTGGACTTTTGATTTTTATGAGTAAAGATGGAAAGGCCAGTTGTGTCCCAGGAGAAACTGCAGCATCTTGAGGGAGTTGAAAAGCTATGTTCTTTCCCCCATAGTGGTGGTATTTTATAATTTAATCACCTGCCCAGCGCAGGAAAAGTTACTTTTTTTCAGGGATTAAATTTGTAATTGTTTCAGTGATGGCTGGGAGCTCTTACCATTTGTTTAGGTGAATGAATAACAATTGGAATTTGTTTTATAAAATATTATCTCCTTTCCTGCACGAAAGATGAAAAAATTATTTCTTTGATGATAGTATTGGCAAGCTCTTTCCATTTAAGGTATCTTCCAGGTTTTTAGGTGTCATTTTTCACCTCAACGTTTGTTTGTTTTTCATAATAGAAATAGTTTTACCAAGTAATATTAGAAACTTTTTGAAATTATAGGGAGCTATCTTCTTCAACTATCTTTGCAATTATGATACGGAAATATTGCATCAGCAACTTTCTAAACATAGTTTGCAGTGGTGACACGAGTTAATTGAACAGTTAGGAGATAATGCAGTATCATTGACACGATTTACTATGTAATTACCATTGTTTCCAGTGGAGTTATCATGTCGCTACCACCTAATATCATATGTTATTTTGTGATAACTGTGAAATTTACTTATCATCCTGTTTTGAGAGACTCTGTTGGTCTTAGACCAACCCCTCTCCACCAAAGTTAAATATAAGAGCTGTGTAATAGAGTGACCTGCCCACCAGCTTTGGAGTGTGACAATTAAATCATAGGTCTTACAGTAAAGCTTTGAAAGAATATATTGATAAATTCATTTAGAGTCCTGAATGGCTTAACTTCTAAATATTCTTTCTTGCTGCAAGCATCTGTCAGTTTGAATTAGTCTACCAGTGTTTCTACAATGAAGAAATGCTATATAATTCAGCAAAACATTTTAAATATCTTACTTTTAACATTAAAATTTTTAAAATGTTTTGTGTGGTGGGGAATGAAAATGATGATATTTTATTAGCTAACTATATTCACCTTACTACTTTTTTTCTTAAATTTCATATTTAATTATGATCTGAGATTTTGCATTCATTACCAGGCAGTGATCTCGTTGAAATTTCATCTCAGTGATTTTTGGAACTTTCCAAAACAATGGGAAAAATAAGAAAAACTTTAAGAACCGTGGCTTTCCTTCTTAATTCAAGTAGAAAGTAATAAGAAATAAGAAAATGGAAGTAAGCAGTCTTTTTTAATTTAATTTGGTTTTTTGGTACAGTTTTGGGGTTTTTTTTGTGGCAATCTATCTCCAGATGAAAATTATGATAAATAGTTCAAAATCTATAGTTTTTCTTCTCACTTTTTACATTGCAACTGAAACTTAAGGTAACAATTCATTCAGATTCTGTTATCTGCTCCAGTATTTTGGTAAGTATTAAAATAAATTACATTCTGTGTTTGTGCATCCAAAAACTACCTTGAAGCAGTCAGTTTTATTATAACTAGGCTTGTCTCGAGGTTTTTGTTATTTTTTGTTAGAACTAAATGTGGTACATTTCAATTGAAATTATTAGCTTTTCATTTTATTTTCCTTCTAGAGTTCTTCTTATTCATATAATGTGGTTTTTTTCCTCACTGACTCAGCAAATGCACTAAGTTTAACAGTCAAAACAAACCATTTGAGCTGTACATTGTATATAGGAGTAGCAGGGTAACCTCAGGCTCCAGTAAATGCATCTGTCATTTCTGGAAACAGGCTTGTTTACCTTTTTTTTACTTGTTTTCATTAAATAAGTTAAATTGACTGCTTATGTCTGAATCTAACTTTTGTACTACAGGAAAAATAAGATATGTGAGAACTAATGAGGGGGTTCTTGAAAATATTGTAGCCTGATACCTTCTCTCACAACTTTTAATGTGGTAAATTAGTCTCATGTACCTTTAATTCTATTGAAACAGACATTTAGTTCTACTAAACAGATATTGATTGTAATAATTACCACCAGACTTTGACTACAAATATTTTTCTACCTCATTCAACATAAAATAAAAGGGTAAATTTTTTATTTCCAATATATTGGTATGGAAGTGTTGTGGTATTTTTGTCTATGTCTGCAAATACTTCTGGAAGTTCCCTCTACTGAGTGCTCTCTAGTACACTGGTGCTCATCCATGATTGACTGCTTGAGCATAGGTTTACCGAATGAACCGTAAATCAGCCGAGCTGTTGTATTAGAGGTAAATATTTGGAAAAAAAAAAAAAAACAACAACCACCAACCAAAAAACCAGAACCAAACAAAACCCCACAAAACAGAACAAACAAAAAAAAACAACCAAAACCAAACCAAAACCAGAGAGCAAGAATACACAGGCAAGAGTACTAAACATCAGGAGAGAGTCAATTCCACTTTGTAGCTAGTAAGGGAAAAATATTTTAGCAGTTCTACACTACCATGCTAACCTTTACTTTCTGTGTATATTAGGTAAGAAAAAGCTTTGAGGAGACTGTAGTGCTTTTCTTCCAAAGTGCAGGATTTTCTCTCCACATCAGTTTTAGATGGTATCTGTGATCAAAGGGACATACACTGTTCATATGCTTCCTCTGTACTTCAGAACGAGGGGTGACCTGGGGGGTGTATAAGTGCCCTTGTGTGGTTGCCTGGAAACTTTGGCCCACACAAGTGTCAACTTTCTTTCATGGTTATAAAGGAAGACTGAGCCTCACAGAGAGCTTTAGTCTTGGAGAAAAAAGGTCCTTGTGTGTTTTAAAACAAGTGTCTCACCAGGAGATAATGGTAGAGCAGTGGGTTATAAATGATGTATTTTGTTCACTTCGCCTTGATAATGGCACAAGGGAAAAAAAGTTCATCGCTCTCTTATCAAAATACTGTGACATTTCTCCTTCAACTGTAAAATTTCCTATCACATTCCTCTGCTGCAACAGCAACTAAATTTACTCAATTGTTGAGACTACATAACCTCTCATCAGAAGGTGTCTTTTTTATTTCTTCTTTTCTCCATGCTTATACTTCAGGAGAAGTACTAAGGTTGCTGAAATCACTTTTAACAGTGAGGCAAATTTGCTTTTTGGGGGCTTATGCATTAGCTACTGACTAATGTACAATACCGTGCAGGCTCTTTTACTATCTTGGCCAGACACAGCATGACATTTTCTTTGTCATGTCTTTTTGCACTGATCACGTTTGTTCATGAAGATGTATTTTAAATGCAGCAACTTAAAAATGAAGGTGACTAATTGCTGAAGACCAAAAGCACTGCAAAACAGTTGCACTTCTCTTGAGTGATAACTTACTTCCACTTAGTACAGGTTGCTATTTGAGACAAGAGATGGCATTTTTTGTTCCTCCAAACAAATATCTTAATGTGGCACTTCCAGTTTACAGAAGTGCAGGTCTGTGTGTTCTACTCCACTGAAGCTTTGGTTTGCCCTATATCCAAGGTATGTCTCTGAAACTGCGCATCTCTGTGCTTTGTCTGGGTGCTGTTCCATTCCCTCTGCTGGGAATGTCCATGCAAACACAGCTGTGCTGTTTGGGGGCTGCTTCCTAAATGCCTGTTCAAAGCCAGCTGAAGTAAATGGAAAGTGACGTCAGTGGGTTTTGGATGAGTTATGTCTCTGTCTAATGCAGAGGAGCAGTATGGTAGTAGACTGTATTTCATCTGCTGAAGTTGGTGTACAATCACTTACAAAACTATGGAAAACTGTTATCACAGGGAACTGTTCTGTTTCCATGACTGTAATGGCAGACATCATAAAGTGTGCAAATCCAAAGTGTATTTCCATTTCCATTTTGACGGGTGTTAGTATAATGATACTAAAAAATCAACAGTGAAATGTGCAGCTTTGTGAAACAGATTCCTACAGTGGAGGTTTAACCATGCAGCTTTCACTTGATATTTTGCCCACATCAATTTTTAACATGGATATATCAAAGAATATTAAAGAACTGTAGCATACTGGTATAAGGAACTGAAATGTTAACAGAAGTAAATACTATTGCTAAAATGCAGAGGTAAATCTCAAAATGGAAATACTCTCAGAGAAAATAAAGTTTGGTGTGCATTTGGAGGGTATCCTTGAGTCAAGACTGCAGGCACAAAGATATTTTGTTTCTTTGAACAGAACAAATATTGAAGAACAGCTGTAATGCTAATACAATGATTGACTCCTTGCAGTGGATTCTGCTCAAAGTTACAATGTCATCAGAATTAATCTCCAGAGACATCTAGAGGATATATGACATTCCTTGCGGACTTAGGGCTGCCTCCTTCAAAAACAGACTTCTAAAAATGAGTAAAAAGCCCACCCATTAGTTATGTACAACTACCCCAAAACCAAATGACGATGGGGATAAAATCCTATGTATGTGTAACTGTGTTCTGTGCCTGGCATGCAAATGTTCTGTTTCAAACAATTATGACTTCTATTATATTTCAGAGAAGAGTTTACTACTGACTGGATCATTGTTTAGAAGAAATTAAAATTGAAGTAATACAGGGATATGAATGTTTTATGATATAGATGATGACTGGGTGTGAAATTGGGGATAAGTGAAAGTTCATTTGATGTTACATACTTCTCTTTCAAACTCAGATAGTAATCTATTGGAAGATACGTTGTCTTTAATCATAGTCTTTTGAAACACAAGCTCATGGATGGACTGTTTCTGAGATACATGACATTATTTCCATATTATTCAAGAGGAGACACAACCATCTGTTGCTATTTAGAAACTATGAAGGATATTTTTATAAAAACTGCACTTTTATTAACATTACGATTCAAGAAAAGCTCTTGGTTCAAAATTTGATGTTGAAACAGTGAGATTACATAGTAATTGAGTTTGTATTTGCATTGGAGTGGTCAGTGAAAGCATTCAGTGTAACCAAGAAATGTCCCATCCCTTTGCACAAATAGTCTTTGTTTCAAAGGGCAAGGGCCAGTGGGGCAGTGTGTTCTTATATTAATCAATAAATGTATGGTTTATATATTAACCTATAAATGTGTACTGAGATCAGCTAGGAATTTTGTACACATGGCATGCTAAGTTAAAGAGAGGTAACTGATCAAGACAAGAGGCTGGCCCTAACTATTCTGATTTGCTGACAGTGCTACAGTACGACACAAAATCTACAAGTCATTTTTGCCTTGAAAATAATTTTTTAAAGTCTTGAAATTAATTTAAACTTGCTGCAAATTGGGCAAAGTAACTTAGATACTACAGTTTTTAAATTTGATTGCCATCTCCAGTCTACGTGGTGTGAGGTGCTGGGGAATGAGGCAAGAATCCAAAATAATCACAGTCTGGAAGAGTAAAATTGTGAGTCTGAAATGCAAAAGTATTCCTTGTGCTTTCTGAAGGCATGTTGTAAGCAGCAAAATGGGAAAACTGTAGCATCAAAATTCAGAGACTGAGGTAGGTGTAGCAGCCCCATACTCTCACCGTGGTATATTTCCTGATTAAAAGCAGTTTCTTGAGTATCTTTGGTTCCTGTTACTGGAATTGGAACAGGGACTAAATCTAAGTAACTGTCACACTTGTGACAGCTCAGTGGTGTTAAACATGGTTTGAGGCTTTGGCAGACAACCCCAGATTTGTAATAGCAATAGACAGGATATCAGAATAACAGTGGCTTAGCATACCTGTGCACAGTAAATGAGAAGAGAGAAGCAGATGTCACCAAGAGGTGAGAGGTACTTTTGCACCTTTGCATGAACAGATAGACCTACACAGAGTAGGTGTAGTTGATCAATATTTTGCTTGATTGTGTTTGATGATGTTACTTGTTCCATGTAGTTGAGATACAAAAAAAAAAGAGTAATCAGTGGGACAGTCTGACCTGGATCTGGTCAGTCTACCACATATCTACCAGGATAGCTGGGAACAATATCCATTTGGAAATGTGAGCTGTAGGAAACTTTTAAAGACTGTTTGGGGGTCCATCACAAAATGGCAACTTAAAAGTAGAATTTACTGTTTGTCCCAAGAATATGAAAAATATGAGCTCTTTATAAAAAAAAAAAAAAAACAAAAAAACATTTCTTGCTTTTCATATGAAGGTTTTTGTTGTTTTACAAGAACTATTTGGTTTGGCACTTAAATTACCTGTTTTCAGTTGTCTGTAAGAAGTGTACAATGACTATGGATTATAAAAGGACACTTTTATGATGAAGAGATGAAAGGAAGGAAAATTAAAAATCTTGCAAGGGGAAAAAATGAGAGCACTATAAAATTAATGAGCGAATATTAACAAATATAGAAAATTAGGAAATATATATTATTTAGAATATTATCTAGAATCTTTAGATTTTAGTCAAATATTGATAAATGGGTACACAAAGTTTTGTTCTACAGATGCATCCAGTTTAAATGCTTAGACATGAATGATGCCAGATAGTCAAAATGTGGTCTGGTGCTGTATATACATAGCATTGTCTAGATTACAATTTATTAAAAGTGTTACTGACAAGCAAGATGGGTATTGCCAGAATTGAAGGATATCTGGAAGGCTGGGATAAAGTACATGTGAATGAAAAAGTTGGAAGGAATTGCAAACGTCTTTGAGACAGAAGTCATGTGAAGATAAATAGAAAGGATAACTGTAAAAGGGAAAGTGAACTTAAGAAAAACATAAAATAATCCACCTAGAGAACTTGGAAAGCATATGTTGAAAAGTTAAACATGCATTTTTTATTTGATTTTGAGATGAGCCAGTCATGATGTTTGTTGCTACTTGAGCTGGATACAGTTTTATTAGAATTTTTTGATCTATTTGCTGTCAAGTGGTCATGATTGCCAAATTCCATTTTACCTACGTATTACAGCATGAAATTATAATACATTGGATGAAAGGAACAAAAATAAGATCAAAAAAAGAGTTTCTATTGGATTTCCATGCAGTATGCAGTATGTTGATGTACTGAATGCGGGGTCCATGGTACTGTTTTGGTAATTACAATAACGCTTAATTTTAGGGTTTTCTGTTATAGCGTAAAGAGAAGGGTCTGAGGAAGTGAGACTTAAGATGAATGAGAGGGAAGAAGAAAACCAAAAGATCCTTGTGAGAAAGGATTGATACTCTGTGCAGTGGGAATGAACTTTTTGGTTTATTGTGTAAAGGAAAGTTTTGTCCTTGTAACGCTGAGGCTTGATAACCAGAGGTGTGTTAGGTTGATAGAACACAAAACATCAGACAAGGTAAAAAGATAAGGAATCACTGAAGGGAATGGAGACACACACAGTTTTTACTCCTGCATTGCCTGTGTGCAGACACTTTTGTCCACCCCCCATGCTCTCCCAGGGAAGAGGAGGGAAAAGGTTACTGGGACCCTCAATAACTTGCTCCTTTTTTTTTTCCTCATACAGTTTGGTTCTTATGTAATTCAAAATTTGAAGCGGGGGCAGGGGTAAATAGCCCATATAACCCTTCTCCTCTCCCCTCTTCTGGCCCATCTTCTCCCAATTGTCTTTCAAGGAGATAAGCTAATTTAC
The DNA here is from genome assembly GCA_020086605.1 of Lanius collurio. NCBI lineage: Eukaryota > Metazoa > Chordata > Aves > Passeriformes > Laniidae > Lanius > Lanius collurio. The sequence continues at coordinate 48,135,293 of JACBWW010000003.1, forward strand.
AACATAATTATTTTCTCTAATTAATATGTGCAGCACAGGAGAATGAAAATCACTTAGTATGGAAAAATTATGGTTCAGGGTTCGGATATGTGAACATTCTATTGTGAGTTAACAAGTTCCATACATTTAGCTTCTGTCCATTAGTGTGCTTTAGATTGTGAATTCAGAGGGATTTGACTCAATCCTTTGACCAGCGGTCATTTAGTCAGCCTTTGTATTCCCTTCTACAAGTTATAAGCCTCAAGCCCAGCACACATCTGCATTTAGTGCCTTTAGCAAAGAGATTTAAAGCCTAAAAAATATCATTATGTACAAGAGGCATGCAGGGTGGGTGAGATAAAATAATTGGTAGCAACATTTTTCCATTGGTAAGCAAAGGCCAACACAGCAGTTTAAACCCCAGAGCCCTTGGGCAGAACCCTAGAAAATGTACTGTTACTAGCAGTGCCTTTTGGTAGGTGAATAAATGAACTTCTGAATGGTCTCGGTGTAACTGCTGCGAGAGTAAACATATGTGGAAGGAGAGAAAGCAATCATATAAAAACCATGATGGTGGAATTTGTTGTCATTTCTTCTTTTAAAATATTTCCACACACTGAATGCTACTTTCTTGCACGGTAGAGTGCATCACAGGAAATAAATTATTGATTATGTTATTGTAAATCATTTGCAGGTGAGAGATATTTTATATTATTACTTGTACAGAGTCCAACAGTCATGAGATAAAAGGCCAAATGGGAATTTCACTTGAAGGAACTCATCAGATACTCTTCTGTTGGGGGATGCCAGTAGTGCAGCAGAAATGCCAAAAGGAGAGATATTAGGTAGAAAATTCACAGCAGCTGCAGCCTACATTTCTGGAACTGGACAACATGAATCAGGTAATCATTTGTCTATATGTCTATGCACAGTGTCAGCATGGTGGGGTTGAATGCAGCTGATGTGGCCTTCTTATGGATGGGAATGAATGTTTTTCCTTTCTTCTCTTTCACAGACCTGGTGCAAGAGAAGAGCCACGTCTTCAGAAGCAGATGCTGGAGACTTTCAGGTATGTGATGTCAAATTCCTGAATCACCAGGCAGTGGCTGTGGCAGGGGCACTTCAAATGTTTGTGCTGTCTCTAGAATTCCCATCGCCTTTAACATTGCACTTTATTATAAATGGAGCTTTTAAAGCAAATTATCTCTTCTACTCCTGCAAGCATTTTATTATTATCTTCTGTAAAAAGGAAACAAAACAAAAAAAAAAGAATGGAACAAGGGGACAAGGACAACTATGGGGAGTTACCCTCATCTTATACATGCTTTTGCATCTTTAAAAGGAGTATGATACAGCAGCTGGAAGATTATGACTTCTCTTAGCTTCAAGCAGATAGTGCCAGGAAAGTGAACAGGGACATGATATCCTGAATCTAATTTGTCATACTGTTTTTCTTCCTATGAATCCTGAAACAGTGATGTATTTTGGTTGAAATACTGATCAAATTCACTGTTTTCTAGAGGGTGGCTTTCAGGTTTTATGGAATGGAGTAAGAATGAAAGAGCTGTTAAGCTGTCAGTAGCTGTTAAATTGCTGGCATCCTGAACTCCTGGAAAAAATGAAAACAAACCAACCACTTTTTCTGCACAAAAAACACAAGCACTTTCCTCCAGAAAATTTTATTTTAAAAGCTACGATAGTATGCTAATTTGGACAAACATTTTGTAGTTATGAAGTAATTTCAGTGATGTGAAAATCAAAATGTAGTTTCAAAAACTTTATTTTTGTAAGGTTTAAATGTTCTAGTGTAGTGAGTTTTTATGTGTGTTTGAAATTGCCATTCATTTCCTCTATGTTTTTTTTTTCCAGAGTCCACAATTTATCACCCTAACATTTTCCGGAGAAAATCACTGCAGAGTTGCACATTTGTAATGGTTTTGGGGTTTTTTTTTAAGAAAAACAGTAACTGTAAAATCTTCCTTTTGCATATTCAAAAATGCCTTTGAAAATGTTTGTGCAAAAAAGGAAGTAACTGCAGAGAGTAATTTCAGACCCTTCACATTTCAGTGGGAATGCATAAACTGCTGAGAGGGGGATGAACTGGTGATGGGGTGAATATTCTTTAGAAACAGTACAAAATTACACCAAAGCATCATGTTGAGCATGCAGGGCCTAGCTGAAACCTGCTGAGGTCAATTAAAATCTTGATATTAATTTTCGTAGGTTTCAGATTAACTTCATCTTTATTTTGTGGAATTATATTATGATGGATTTTTTTTATCCTCAGGCTTACACGCTTCTGTCTTCACACATATTGTTAAGTATTCTAATAACGCTGGTTTTAATTTGTTCAAGTTCTCTTCCTTCCTGTGAGAAATACATTTATAATACAAATAAAAGCCAGGAAATGGTTACCTGAAGATAGTGTTCTAAGGAACAAATGGTTGCCTGAAGAAATGTTCTAAAATGCCAAATTTTGTCTGATGGAAATATTTTGTAGTTTGATTTTAAACCATTTAAATAAATAGCCTTTATTAAATAAAAAGTCGTTGGTGTGATAGTCTGTAATCATTTTCTCGAATTGCCCATCCTTGTTGATCTTTTCTCTGTTTTCTGTCCAGTGTTGCAGATAATCTTGAAAAATTTTGGATCTGCACTTCTGAGTGCCAGACTCTTTTAGACCCTGTCTGTAAGAAGACATTAACTAGTCTTCTCTATGGCACATCATTACACTGCATTAGTTTATCCTTGCCATTCATTGGTATAGTTTTAATATTACATAAATGTGACTAGATTCCAGCATTGGTGCAGCTGTATCTCTAAAGCTACATTGTCCCAAAAACTTGTGAAACTCATTTTTTGTATTTCCCCATGAATCCACAGTGTAATGAAATGTATCGGTCTGAGGATAAATTATGGGTATGGATTTTTTCATAATGTATCTGGAAAGATAGCTCTGAATCAAATGAATAAATCAAGACTGTTTTTAGCCCTCCAATTCCATGTGCTTAGATGTCTGTGGCTGATGAAGAGCAGTGTGCCAGGAATCAGGATTCTCACTGTGCCATCTCCCAGTCGATGCAGTCTGTATCCCTTGAACACTAAAATGAAAATCACAATGAACCAATCATTCTCTGTGAAGCTCTGCCTATAAAGGTTGGTATTAAAGTGCAAGGAAAATGTGTGCCAAAAGTACACCATAGTGCAGCACTTTTAAACTTGGGGTGAAGAGATATGTGAACAAAGCTCTAGGCAAAAAGGGGACCTTTATGTTAGCCTTTCCAGTTAGAATTCTTCCCATAAAGTCAGGAATGTCGACTGGCCAGCTGCCCTGGGGGCTAATTTGGACAGTTTGGAAGACCTAATTCAAAATGTTTAAAGTAATGTCACTGAGAATTGTCTGCTACTAGCATTGAAATATTGTTCTATACAATAATCGTCTGTTTAATCAGATTACAAAAGAAAACATTGACTGCCTGTGTACTTGTGTCCAGAGGAGTTTTTGTAACCCATTCTTATGTGCATCTTTTCCCTCATTGAGATTGTCATGTTATTTTGTAACCATGGAGAAGCAGGGAGGGATGCCTGTTGGTCGAATTTAGATTTCTCCGGCTGAGTGCAAACCAATTTTTGAGAAAAATGAGAAAACATTTCCTAATGTAAATTGTACTGTCACTCCCTTATATCATCAGTGCAAAATGGATTTCTTTCCAGATCATCTGAACTGTATAATTAGCATATGTTAAAGCATAGGTTTGGATGTGCAGTATTGTATACATTTTCTGTGACTAAAGATAAGTGCAATTGCATCAAAGAAAATAATAATTCATCAAATCATAAAAGTGATTTTTTTTTTTAATTGAGGCATCTTCTAACAACTTTACCATAATTTTCTCTTAAAATTATTCTTTGCAATTTTTTTTTAAATCTACTTGTGTTTTGAGTAGGAATGATTGAAGGGAAATGTAAATAACCATTGCTTCTAAAATGGTACAGCCCTCTAAATGGGTTGAGCCATTTTTGGGAGAGGATAGGATTTCAAGTCTATCATCAGTTCCAGAAATACTGTGTGTGATTTTGGTGCTATGCTCCTCATTGATGTAATAAAAAAATCTCTTTACCATCATTGTCTTGTATTTCTCATATTTTCCTACTGTTTTGGTTTACAAAGGTAGGGATTAGTTTGGTGTAAATTGTCTGGCAATCACAGTTTACTTTTCAGTGCTATTTCCTGATGATTTATATGCTTTAGACTTCAGAATTATCCATATGCTATATTGCCCAGTAACATTTAAAAAATACAATATGGTTACTGAGTTTAATTCATTTATCTTGCCTTGGTATTTGGAGCATGTATAAAATGTAACTTCTCCATCATGTCATAAAAAGTTATTGCACTCCTAGGATCATGAATTCAAGAAACTTGACATAATAGACTGGCAAATATGGCCTTGTGTCTTCTGATGATGATCCAAATCCACCCACTTATCTTGATCTGCCTATATTGTTAACAACATGGGTTGTCATACAACAAATTTTTCATTTTAACTGTTCTTTATGTACAGTGCAGTGTAGAATTTACTTTTTATTGCCGTTCGGAGGGAAGTATCATACCTCTCAGTGAAATAATGGTTTTGTCAGACACTGGTATCTTTATTGTGTAGTGCTTTTAAATTCTACACTATTTATACCAAGCTCTCGTGGTGTAGGACAGGTGAGATGTGATGCCTCTGTTTCTCCATGAGAATACTTAAAGGTTTCTGGATACTGAAGTGTACTGTTGAAATGGTGTTGTGAGGTGTGTAGCTTTCAAACAGAATTATCTTGTTCTTCTAAGTACTCTGTGAATGTGCAAAATAAAAACAGCCACTGGAAAGGACTGACAAACCTAAAACTTCTGCTCGCAGTCTTCACATTGATTTGCCTGCTTCTTCCTACCATAAATATACTCATTAAAAAGTGTAGACATTGCTTTGCTGTTGGAGGTTGTACTTCATTTGTGCATGACAAGGAGGAACAGCAATTTTGTTTCACACAGTGCCAGTGTTTAGTTGTCAGGACTTGTATAAATGGATGATTGTGAAAAAAGTCAAAGAATGATACATGATTGTAAATCCTTGGATCCAAGAATATAAAAACAGATGATACATTTGTCCAGGAATGGCACTGAAGAGTCAGCTGCCACTCAAATTGAAATTCTTTTAATTGGTGGAAGTATTTCTAGGAAGATGACAATAAATTAGAAAATGTGTTCTCTGTATGCTTTGGTGGCAGCTAAAAAGGGAGTGAATGGTTTGCTTTCTTGTGTTACCTATATTTTGGAACCACTGAACTCAGCATTTCAAAGGGTTTGCTATTTTTTGAGTGTCTCTAAGAGATAAAAATCAGTATATAAATAAATATTTTCTCACCTAACTATTTTTTTTTGTTTTAATAATTTCAAGAGTAAAACAATACAGTGTTTGAATTTAGATAAATTCCAAAATCAAATTAAAGCAAAGACCTCAAATACTATATTTGAAACCAGTCCGGTGTGTCTTTTTCTCTGGTTGCCTTTTCCTGTTATTCAGAGAGTACAGGGTCTGAGCTTTGTTTAACTGTTCCAAAAGGTGATATGGAGTACATGTCAGAAACATAATCATACCCCCCTTGCAAGCCTACTTGTGAAAGACAAAAAAAATGCAGAATATCTGAAAAGGGCATTCCTTTCAGAATGCCAAGCTATGTTATTTTTTTTGCTGCGTGTATCACAGTATCATGTAGAAGCTGTTGGTTTCTACTGACACAGATCCTTTTGTCCTAGGTGCTATATTTATAGATAAATAAAAATATGTGTGTATATACAGATCTGTCTTTTGATCTGTCTGTCTATCTATCTATCTATCTATCTATCTATCTATCTATCTATCATGTATATTTGTGTATCTATTTTACATTTTTTATATGTATGCCTATACATGCAAACACAGTTGCAGTCCTCACTCTGGATTGCATGCTTTTTAAAAAGACAGGTCAATAAAAGGTGAGAGAAAGGAATTATTACTACTTCCAGAGTTACAGAAATTATGAGTGATATTGGATGTCCCACAGGAGGTAGGCTTAGGTCCAATTTACCAAGTCCAGATCTTTTAAAGATTATAACTAAAATGTTTGCCGCAAGAGTGGCCTTCTCTAAAAGTCTGTGCATCTTCCTTATTTGATAATTTCTTGGAACTGTTATTATGATATGCATGACAAAGTACTCAGAAAGGCTTGAACTACTTGTTTATAGGAGTTTTTTAGGTACTGGTTTTTGAATATCTCTCTCTCATTTAAGAAAGTGATTTCCAGTATTTTTTTATTGGTTGTCAAGAGAAGAAGACAGCATAAGCATATAGAAAGTACCAAAACATATCATGACTATATTTGGCACAGTGGAAGGCTTTTTAAGCTGTGTGGATTTATTTATATGTATATTCTCCCATACGAGTAAGTCAAGATGCTAATGTTACACCCCAGCCATAAATGTCTTTTTTTTGTGTGTATGAAATTACCTTATTTATTTAGGATTCTAACACACTTATAAATGCTTACAAAAAGTATGAAAAAAATGTAAAACTAGTATAGAGTATAGTAAGAATTTTTCCTCCAAGTATAGTGTTATTTCTTCCAATACTTTCATGTTTATTCACTTTAAGTCAGTATGAAGTTTACAAACATGGAGTTTTCTTTCATTTCATTATGACTTTAATGCTTCTGCTGTAACTTGAAAGTTTCTAAATTCAGCTTAGCCTTGACTGGCAGATGATCTGTGATCAATAGGGGAAAGACAGAAAGTTGTGAATCAGTTGTGTGGAGGACAGCATATGTCCCTTACTGCTCATGTCTTTTCTGACATTTGCTTCTGGACATCGCTGGAGGCAGTCACTGAGAACTTGGATAGGACACAGAACTGAGGAGGAGCACTGAGGCCACAGAGGGCAATAGGGAGAGGGCAAGTGGCAGCTGAACTGCCCAAGGAAGCAGTGTCCAGGGGACAGGAGATGGGTAGAAAGCTGGCTTTTATGGAGAGGTACTAGAATATGCAAAAGAGTGGTCCCACCTCCTGCATGGAAGTTCAAGCTTTTTCTGAGGCTTGATTTTTTAAACCACTAGCCACAACATTGGGTATGTAAAAGTAGGATTTGTTTGTCTAGATAGTCTATTCCTTTTAAGCTAATGCATTATGTATCCTGTTAATGTACTTTGGTAATTGAGATGAAAACATATGGGGAAAAAAAATGGTAGAATCAAACTGTCTTTCTCCAAGACTCCTTTTACAGCAAATTGTCTGTGCCTATCAAAAAGGAACTGTTAAGTTGAAAAGTATCTATGTACATCAAAGTAATAGTCACAGTTAAAATAGAAATTTCCTCTTTGCATTGATGCATGTGATTTTTTTTTAATGGTGAGGAGGCTATATTTTAGGGGAATTTTTATGCTATTACATATGATTTTGTAAAGTGCTGATTTTATTATCAGGGGAATAAAGATTTCAAACTGCATCTTTTTCAATATGATAATTTCATACATACTTAACCATTTTAACTCTATGTATTTAACAGTAGGTTATGCTTCTTATATTCTTACAGTAAGTCACCACTGCAGGATAATAAGAAGCTGTTAAAAAATGACATTAGTATTTTTAAAACATCATAGTACAGGGGCAGTTTTAATGCTTCAATGACTAAATAATTCTGTAGCCCAGATATATATTTTGAATTATAATTCTTTTGATCTGTTGACACTGCCTGTTTCATGACTATGCTTTGCCAGAAATACTTTCCTACTTCTTCAAAATAAAGAGTTTATTATATGTATTGTGTTTTCAGAAACAGTGATTGCATTTTTCAGGGAAATTTAGGGTTCCTGTCACTAGTGCTGACTTCCTCTGAGACCCTGAGTTTCTTACTTAGGATGAAATTTCCAGTAAGACCATGGAACATGTGGACTTATTCTCAGTCGTTGTTTACAGAGGTGAAGTCTAAGCTGTGAAGAGTCAGTGTCAGGAGGTCGTTGTCCAGGAGAAAGGCAGTCTGTCTGCATCCTACTGCCACATAACACGTGCCAGTCGTGGCTCTTCCTCAGGCTCCCCAGTCACTGCGTCTGTCCAAGCAGCAATGGGTGTTCAAAGCCTGCACTTGTGGAAGGGAAGGTGGTAAGGCAAAGCAATTTGGGAAATGCTTTACACACATGATGCCCCTGGGACTTACTCATGTGAAGGTCAAGATCATTCCTGTACAGAAGGCTGCCACAAGGCCAGTATTCTACTTAAGTCTTATGTAAGCCTGGGAGTAGGATTTAGGCAGTGCACAGGACTTGTGCTCAATCTCTGTTCAAGGGTTTATTTCACTCAAAGTTACAAGTCTGCCGTATAAGTGAGCATCACTTTATATCGGCTTCAAAGTCTCGGCTATGCTAAGATGTAGCTGCGCGTGAAAGCAGTGTGATAGTCCAGGCTGAGGCACTGAAGTGTGCTCTGCTCCATGTCCAAACCCAGCAGTCAGCTCCTGTCTGGCACAGTGTTAAAAAGCTGTGTTGGTCACTGCTGGTGCTTGATCATAGAAGATGTAGATAAGCACATAACTCATGAGTGCCGGAGCAGTGTAGAGCCATGTGTCTGCTATGCATGGCCATTCTCAGCAAGTGCAAAGAAATTATTAATTTGAATCTTGATATTTTACATTATAGTTATACTACATTTATCTCTATTTATAATAATGTTGCTTTTCATATAAATTGTATTTATAATGGATGTGACTATATATTGCATGCATGCGGTGGAGCATAGCATTCAATCTCACTTTGTCCCTGTCTCCCTCTTGCTTTCTTAATCTCAACAATAACCAGATCTTTTGGATGGTTACACTAAATACTGATAAATTTGAGTCTTTATTGAGATTTTTATCTTTTTCTTGGTACTCTCAGAATTTTGTTGGAAACATTGAAAGGAAATAGAAAAATCATATTAAAGCAGCTGCTTCTTTTGCAAGACATTTGGACAGTTTGGCTCACATACTTTTAGCCAGATATTGGTGTCTAAACAGTGGCTTCATAGCTCTGAGTATGCATATCTGATAGAAAGCAAATAACTTATCTGCTGTTACACAAATGAGAGGTGAAAATAGATCCTTCATCTCTAAGCATAAGTACTGTAAACTGAGAAGATACCACAGATACAGTCACAGATGATCTCACTGCCTTGCTTTTAGAGTTAAAAAGAATACTTTTCAGAACATTTTTGATCATGTAATATATTAAATTACATCAGTAATAATACAGCAGTCTTCATACTAAGTTAACTTAGATAGCTTTTTACATTCATTGGCAATGCAAGCTGCGGTGATATTTTTTATTTTTTTCCAATTAAAAAAGAAATCGAAAAATATTGGGCAAACATACAAACATCTGTGATTTATTTTATATAAATGTCACATATACTTGTGTAAATAATACTGTAAAAAATAAAATGTGAGCATCTTCCAGTTAAAAGGATTCCAAAAGGTCCTTGGGAAAGATCGTTTTAGATGATGGTGAAATGTTTCATTTTCTACCATGCAGAATAGCATCTATTTCAGAAAAGAGTTCAGTCTGAGGTACATAAGCTGTATTTCCAGTTGTGCTCACTTTCTATTGTTTTACATACAATGCTCCATAAACCTCCAATTGTATTTCACCTATATGAAGCAAAGAAAAAGCAGACACTCAGGACTGAAGTGTTTTTGCAATATCAGGGAGAATCTGCGCACAAAGGGACATTTATCAGGGGCGGCTGTTCCTCTGCTGAGGAAGGGAGCATACCCAGGAGTATCCAGAAACATATGATGATCTTATCAAGAAAACCTTCTCCAGTAATACTGTCAGCCTGCTCTTGCCAAGTCTGGTGTTTTAGTATCCTGTGTACTTGTGATGGAGAGAAAGGGAGCAAAGCTGTGCAAGCTACAAGTAGCTGGGATGAAGAACCTGTTCAGCCTACTGGGTCTGTGCAGTGTTATAATATAACTGGGAATCATGTTTGCCAGTATGGACGGTCCATGTGAGAATACAGTTTACAGTATTTGTGTCACAGAGTACTGCAGGGAGGGCTCTTTAGCTACACTGGTTATCTTTGGGGATTTTGTTTTCTATATTTTTTGTAAATACTTCTACTCCAGGTTTCCCTCGACACATACAGGCAGTAACAAACCTCTAAAACTATGCAAAGATGGAAAACTATTGAGAAAAAAAAATTCTTCTTGTATGAGTTGAGTTGGAAAACAGAGGGGTAAATTGTCATTATAGTTAGTGGGCTTCAAAACTAAATATCTTCTTATTTCATTGCACGATCAGGATTTTGCCATGATGACTGTGTTTATTTTGCCTCTGTGAGTAGACTAGATGCTAATATAGATACAGTATTTCCACATATTATGTGGAACTTGACTCTGAAGCAAGTGAACAAACCAAAAACCCAGTACTTTTTGTAATAGTTCATCTTAAGCCTTAAAAATTTTTTGATAGCATATGTGATGAAAAATTATTATTTAGTTTGCCATTTCCATTTCTTTAGTAGCTATTCAATTTGTGTGCTATTAACATTTACTCAATTAATTGCCCTTCCTTTCATTTCCCCTGAAATGCAGAAGTTGCACTGTCATTTCAAATTGGTGCACATTGTGTTCACCACCATAGGTCTGTGTTTTTCTAATCTGGGATGTGATCCTATGTTCCTGCTAAATTCTGTAGATTGCAGAAGTGTGAGGTACTGTAAGAACGTAACTTTTTTCCTTTGTATTAATTTTATGTAAGTAACTGAATACAAATAGAGAACTAAAAATCTCAAATACATCTACAAATAGAGAATTTATGAATTTTAAGTGTCAGTCACTTCTTTTGAAACGATAGTCTCTGAAAACTATGCTTGTGCTGCAAGATATAGTGCACCTTTGCATCAGTGTAGTTAACTCTGCATTTCAGTTGTAAATCTCAAGCAGTTTACGTACCTATAGCCTATGGTCAGTGTCGCAGGAATTGCTGGAGTCTGTGTAAACTAAATGACCAGTAATGAAACTTTTTCTCCAAAAAGTTTTATGGTGCACATGGTGATCTATCTACTTGGATGTAGAGAATGGTTTTGACCAAATGAGAGGCGAAATCACATCACTGGGTGCAATGTAGACACGCTTCAGTTGTTCAGTTTAGCCAGGACTCAGCTGAGCAATGAGATATTAGAACAAGTGTGTTTTATTTTAGTGGTTTAGCTTACAAATTAAGCACTGAAATAACACAGATGCCTTGGCTAAACAAGAATTGTAGTGTTTCCATTCTGATTCTAAATGGAAATCCATGCACTTCTCTTGTGTTTCAGATTTGGAGATAAATGTTTCTTCTCTCACTCTGGCAAGTTTTCTGCATCCCACTTTTTCTTGAATATCTTATGATCATCTTTTTCCGCTTGCTGTCTTTGTGTCCTGATCAGACCCAACTTGGGTCTTCAAACAGCTCTTTCCCTAGACTTCCTCTCTCTTGCTTTGTTTCTTAAATTTATTTCAGCCTCCCTCCCGTTCCCACCTGCCCCCCCACCCCATCCTTATGTGGTCTTTTTTTCTCTGAAAATCTTTGCCTAGGCTTTCCCTGTCCTCACTTTCCATGATATTCGTTCCTTCCCTTTATTGCCTGATGTAGGACAGCACTGTTGCAGATAAGGATGGCACCTGCACTCTCTGCCATTTGCAGTACTAGCAGCAGGTAGAAGAGATAAAGAAACTCTGGTTCTGACTTTCAGGGCTCTAAAGAAAGGTAGGGAGCAGCAAGTTTTTTTGTTACAGAAAACAGAGAAGCCTTTTCATTTGTCATCCTTACCTAGAGTGCACAGCTGCCCTGTCAAGGTGGGGCAACGTTAGGCAGTTGAATTAGGAGTGAAGCAGCTTGTGGCAGCTTCTCCTGCATGGTGTTTGCTATCTAGGCCTGCTTCTGAGCATAGGCAAAGAAGATCAGTATGTTAGAGCCGTAAGTACCTGTGGCCTATTCTTGTGTCTACCTCCCTAATGGCTGAGAGGCTTGGTTAACTCTTCTCCTTAAGTGGGATGTTATACAGGAAGGATCAGGGCTGGGAGAAGGAGTTGCTGGTGGGTGGCAATAACTTCAGAAAAGGGAAAAAGGCTGGTATGTTTAGAAGCCCTCCATCACGTCAGTGGCAGAAGAATAGCAACCCTCCCTCCAGGGTGACTCCAATCCAGAGCTGTTTTCTCAGCTTTCAGTCCCAAATCTGTTCCTCTTTCTATCTTTCTTGTCCTAACAGCATTCTGCCCCATCTTTTGGGAAGTGAAATGAAGTTCTGTCTTTGCTTGTGGACAATCTAAATAATGTCTGGTTTTACCAAGACCTCTGAGAATGCTGTTTTCATAGCAAAGCAAATGATAAAATTTCTTTTGAAGATTGACTATAATTTAGTCCACTACTGCTTGGAATCAGTGTGACTTTGTCTCAGATGTATGTATGTCTTTCTAGTAAGATAACTACAGTTTTTATATTCCATAGCAGACTTGCAGTGCTGCGAAACCGACTGTACCCTGACATGGCTCAAGTCTTCTTGGTCTGGAGTCTGATTGCAGAATGGGTACAGTACTGTCCACTGTGAGAATTAGGTAACATGATGTATTAAATCCCTGACAAACACAATTTTCAGGGATTTTTATATTGAAGGTGGTGAGACACTGAACAGGTTGCCCAGAGAGGTGGTAGATGCCCGGTCCTTATTAACATTCAAGGTCAAGTTGAACTGGGTTCTCAGTGACCTGATCTGCTTGAAGATGTCCCTGCTCAGTGAAGGAAGGTAGGACTAGATTACCTTTAAGGAACCTTCCCAGCCTAAACTATTCTATAATTCTATGAATTTTCTGTTACTCAGCATTCTTCCACAATTGCAGAGGCAAACATCTGGTCAGTGCTGGAAGAGGATTTGTTCATTCATTCGTTCCTTCACACCTCCTTTATGAGGTGCCATAGCACAGCATATTTTGGGTTACTGCCTCAGAGTCACAGTTACTTGTTTCAGGGTTTTGGACTATTGAATGAGTCCAGTGGAAAGGGAATGTTACTGTTTTACCACTTCCATTATGTTATCTTTTCCAGTGCAATTACCAGCTAATTCAAAGCTCTTTGTGTTAAGCTAATAGCTTTTGCCTCTCGGCTGTCAGCCACTCCTCTTTGTGCACTATTCATACCGCTTACTAGTCCCCCTACCACTTACCTATGAAGAACATTTATTTTTCCTCTGAGTAGAGGCTCATCATAGACAAATCATTAAATGGAACATCAAAAAGATCCCATCTGTTAGAGTTGCATATGGGTAAGATCACAATTATCGAAAGCCTCTTTTTTTCCCTTATGCTTATCCGTACAATAAATGTAGTTGTCAGCAGGATAAGTTCACGCATCGGATAAGGTCACAATTTCATTTAGTGACAACTTCCAACAGCGTGAACTTACAAGGTTCGATTTATTAAAGAGTCAGAAGGGATAAGATCACTGCATGGCCAGCCTGATTTATCAGGGTTTGACTGGAGTACTTGAATAGAGAATGTCGTATTTCAAGTTTATGTTCAAAACTGTAGTTTAGTGTGTGTTATGTCTCAGAGACTTGAAAATTGAGGGAGGAGAATTTACAGGAAGTATCTCAATAATGCAGTTTATGTCTGCCAAACAAGTGTGTGAGCACTGAATACCTTATTAAGAATCACAGAAGTGGAAATGGGATAGTTCTCCACTATCAGTGAATTGCTGTGTGCAGATGTACACGTATTAGTTTGTTATGATGGAAGCAATCACCTTCCAAATATTAATTGCAGATTTTTCTTGTGCATAGAGGATGTCAGGCAGATACAGAGTTCTGGGGTGGGTGGCACTTAAGAGCTTCTGAGAGTGTTTTTAACTTGCTTGCTCTGACTTCAGAGCAGTCCTTGTTTGAAATTACAACATACACGACTTCTCTGCCATGCAAAAATACTCACTGGAGAGCCAGGTGGCTGTGGACTGGAATTATGCAAAGAAGGAGCCATTTGCTTGTGGAAATTGGTAGAGCCCCATGATGTCAAATAACCAGTCTCTATAGCAGAGGAAGAGTTTACTCATTGTTTTGAACGGACTCCACTTAAAAAGCTATTTTCATTTTTAAAAAAACAAAAACCATCTATTGCCCAAAGCTATCAGTGACTTGCTTAGAAGTGTTAAATGCATATGAATCTGGATACAGTTATTTCTGAATGAAATAGTTCTCTTTTTGTCCCACAAAAGCTGCTCATCATTCACCTTCAGATATATACTCCTTTATTTCTTACTCCAGAATGTAGTTAGATGGATAAAAGCCAGTATTATTTTGTTTCAGAAATACTATGTATAGTTGAATTTTTCTGGTAGTTAAACTGTGGTCAAATCCTGTTAAGGGCCAAAAGCTCTTGTCAGATTCCTATGTGCTCTGTTTTGTGGAGAGGTTTTTTTAAATGATCTTGATTGTGCTGTAAAAGAATACAAAGCTAAACTCACCTCTCTGCCTTCTGTTTTATGAAAGCCCTGTGTGGCATTCCTGAAACAATATATGCAAGAATCCTAAATTGAGTCCTTTTATTCTAGTTTTCTATCCACCGAGGTGGCCTAATATCTTAAAAGCCATGGGATGTTTTGTAGCTGTACTAGTGAGTCATGACTTGAGGCTTCTTTTACAGTGCAGCTATCATAAGTCTTTGAGTAATCACAGACTTTAAAAGTATGCTACATCAACAAGATAAGAGAAACAGCCCACAGCACTAACAGCATTATCTTTTACCAAAATTGATTAGCCCATACAATGTGTCTCAAATATTTTGTATAAACTTACTCAGCAAGCTGGAAATAAGTGTGTTCATGAAGAACAAGCTGAAAAAAACCAAAAAAAACAAACCCCACTTGCTCCGTAGCAAGGAAAGGGCAAGTAAGTGTCACTAAAGGGAATGTCTCTTAAATCCTTTTTTACCCTACTCACGAAAACTAAAAGCAGAGCATCACTTCCTCTCTGCTTATATTTCTTGGTGCTGCTTTTGGTATACTCCTTGCTGTCCTTTTCAATAGGAGAGTTGACAAGTCTAGGATGAAAAGAGTTAAACTGTTTCACTACTTTGCATGGAAATTATGACTATATCACATATTTTGTTCCATGGATGGGAAGGAGTTCTAGTATAATTTGCTGTTATGTGAAGGATCATTCTGTTCAGTACTGAGGTGGTCTGTTGCCATTGCTGATTTCTGGAAGCACCTAACAGTGTTTGGCACAGAATTTTCTGCTTCCTTTGGGCTTGAGCATGGATTAAAGGAAGCTGCAGCAGTTTTTCATCCTTTCTTTTCTTTTTAACCCCACATGTTGGAATTTCCATGGACAAGCATGTGTGAAGAGTCGGTACCAGCTGAGTCTTTACACTTCTTACTGTGAGTGGTGATACAGCAATAAAGTCTTAGATCCTCTTCCTTCTCATGATGTAATCTGTGAAGATCGTGAACAGTTGTGCAGCGGATGGTAGCTGTAGGGAGCACTTCAGATTTACATCTGAACTTCCTCTGAGGCTGAAGGGGAAAATCTTGTCTTGCTGACATATTTTTACAACCTTTTTAATTGAGAGTCACAGGGTGAGGTTCTCATTTTTCCAGCAAACACCCCTGCAGTCACATATTGCTTAGGGCCACAGGTATGGTACTTAAACCAGCATCCCTGTGGTAAAAGTCAGCAGTAAGCAGGGGACAGCCCCAGTTACATCAAGTTGGAGACAGCCCCTGTGTGCTGCAATTGTGGTACCATTCACCAAATAGGAAATTTCAGAGGAGAAAAATGTAAATGAATGCAGCAAAGTTGCAGGCAGTGTTAATTTCTTTGTGTATAAAACCAAAGAATTTTAGCTGAAAAAAAAATCTTCACCAAGGACTAAATTTTAATGTGCTACACCTTGTATAAGCATAGCCAGATTGTCTTGTTTTGCCAAAACATGCAAACAGATTGTCCTTTCCAACTCTGACATTCACCCATGGCATTAAAATGGCTGCTGGTCACGGTGACGAGAAAAATGTATATTTTTTGGAGAACTGTAATGAAGGGAAACAGAAAGGTTTTGCAGCAAAACATTTTGTTACCCTGTCTGCAATCTACTTCTCTTTCATGGTGTTCTGAGGGGATAGGGAAACATAACAGTTCCAGTACAGTTCAGCGTGATGTTATCCCATCTGCTGTATATTTCAAAGTATTCATATATGTTGAAATATTGCCTGAACTACAGCTTGAAATTGTAACAAAAGTGAATAAGAGAGAGAATCCATAGTAACTTATTTAATTTTCAACAGAAGGGAAAAAATATATTTGAAAAAAAATGCTTGTTCTTATGCTTGCCTCATATCTGAGCTACTTATCAGGTGTAAGATTCATGTTATTAATTTTATTTAAAATATAATGTGTAATGATGTGTACCTTAAAACTTTGGTTGCTTTTTGGATATCACTGGTTGATCTGCCCTAAGTTTGTCGTTCTTAATCCATTAAAAGACAGGCCTGCTTGTAAATCCACAGGTACAGATAAGGAGTCACTGTTTGACTGTGTCTGAACCCTTTTCAAATGAAAAATGTCAGTGGCAGAAAGGGAGGCTGAATTATTTTTTAAAAGGGTTTTCAAAGATTCTCATGATTCCTCTGGTATCAGTTAAATGTGACATGTCCATAGACATGGCTGTTTTTTAGTGTGTAAAAGCAAGCAAATGCTGCAGTTTTCATCTCTGTGTAGAGAGAAAATGCTGCAGTATGGCTAAGTGATAAACATGTTACATTGCAATTTCTCTCTTCCATAATTAACATATAAAGAGATTTTAAAAGCTAATACAATTTGTAACAATGTGACTGTGAGAAGGAAAAAATGCTTTTATAGTTGTTTGGGTTTGTTTGGTTTTTTTTTTTCTCTTTGGACGCATATATGTCGCATGTGTAAATTAGATATAATTAATCCATAAGCTTTCCTGCTCACATACTGCCTTTTAAAATGTCATAGCACTGTCATGATGAGGACTCACCCGCATATGGAGAAGCTTTTGCAAACCCATACAGCTCTATTTCCTAGATTTGTTCCAGTTTGCAGGAAGGATCTGATGCACAATTTTACGTAGAGTAGTTTTGTAATCTGCTACACTCAGAGGTGAAATTTAGATTTCTGTGCTTGGAAATGGAAGCTGGAGCCAAGTCTTCTTTTTGGAAGATGGTCAAGATTAACCCCTGTGGACAAGGAAAAACTTTGCAGCCTGACTGCAATGTAAATCCAGGCATTCGTGGGAATGTTTAGCTCTGGGAAGGCTGTGGAGGCTGCCTCTGAGCCAGGAGGTGTTACTCACTTCCTTCAGCCCAAGGTTCATTTCACAACAACCACCAGTTCTAAATCTGGGATGATTTGACTCCTTGCACAGTTGGACTTTGCTCTGTTTGTGGAAAAGCACTATCCTTATTTTGGCTGGAGTTGTTGACGTGCTGATGCAAAAGACAGGAATTACTGTTGCATCTGTTCGGTATGGAAAGGGAGGAAGGGGCTTTAGCAGTCATGGAAAACAGATCATGAAAAATCATGGCTTCAGCAAAGTTGAGGTGAGCTCTGCTGCTCCTGAGAACAACAGATTTTTTGCCTACCTCCAGGAAGGGCAAAGCTTGGAAGTGCAAGAGCATGGAAAAAAGCAGTCAGACATCTAACAGGCACAGATCAGCCTGTCCTTGTCCATCCTATCCCTATGAAAGCCTGAAACCAGAATTTATTTAGAAAATGGTGTTAGAAATTGTGCATATTAATATAACTGTTGCTGTATTTTTAAATGAAACGTTTGTTCACAAAAAATAGGCTTATACTGCTTTCAAAAAAGAGTTGTCCAGACTATTTTTTTTAATCTTGAAATGAAGTGAAAAAAATATGGGGGGGGGGGGGTAAAGGTTGGCTGAATTTTTTTTTTCCCCCTCCATGAGAATGTTATTCTTTCTCTTTAAGGGAAAATCCAAAAAAGTTAAGGTGAGCTGAACCAAAAATTTCTCTTTTAAGTGTAAATTTTGAAGTCTTTGCTTTCAAAAATAAAATTTATTTTTAAGAAAATAAAGTTTGTCATGCAGCAAATTCATTATGCACGAAAAAAAAATTATACAGCCTCCACATTGATTTTACTTATTTTGTCTTATAACATTAAGCTAACAATTAAAATTCTTTCTTGTTTAATTCTGAAGTGTTACTGTGTGTAAAATCTCAGTCAGTTCAAAATCCTTTTTGTAATTGCAGTAAATGCTTTTAGTAGTATCTTGCTGGTGGTGTGAATTTTTTGTGGCTGTATAGTGTATCTCTCAGATTTTTAGTTGCTGTGTGCTTCAAAATGTGATCTTGTGCAGCAAAATGCATCAAGGAGGTTAATGCACCAGGTGTGGCTGCTACTGCACTCTCTTTTCAGCTGTCATTTCCCCCCTCCTCAGCACTTCTTAAGAACTTTTATGGAATGCTGTTCTAAATAAAATGGCTTTCAAACTCTAATGTGTGTGAAAAGATGCAAGAAAGGAATGGGACTTTCTAAACCAAATTGGAATATAATTATAAGGGAAAAAGGTTTGTTTTTCTTTTGCGGGATGACAAGATCAGTTGTTTTTCAGACAAGCATAATTAATTCTCATTATATTGGTCCTCAGAACATTGTGCGTATAAAACCAACACAAAGGCAGAGGTGGTTGTTGTCAAGGCATGAGTGAAAGTACTCTCAACACTGCTTGTTTTCTTTATTTGCAGGAGAGTTGGAGGTGGTCCAGAAAGACGGGGAGCGCAAGATTCAGAGCCGGCAGCAGCTTCCGGTTGGAACAACATGGGGGCCTTTCACTGGGAAGATGGATCTGAATAATAACACCTTGGTATGTAGATGCTCCGAGACACTTTGCTTTGTTATACTGTGTGTCATTCTTCAGGGAATAGCCTGAATTGCTCCTTAGACAGAGCATTTGAAAACAGGCATTGTTAGCTTTAACGGACAGTGGTATTTGGCTCTTTTCCAATTTGTTCATCTATGGCAACCATCCACATGAAGTTATTTGGAGCACAGGTTAATAGTGTTTAACTTGTTCTTTTACTGAAAGGAAATGTCACTTCCTTTTTTGCTGAACCAAGGTGTTATGTTTCAGTAGTAATATCTGATTTTTTTAGTGGCCTTTTTAATTTTTCATATTATTAGTTGCTGGATACTTAATTTAGAGTAAAGAAAGGTATCAAAAATAAATAAATACATGATTTTAGAATAAAATTTATTAAATTTTCCGTAATATAACTTAACATAGCAAAATCTTCCATCAAATTAACCCTTTTTGAAAAGCATCAAAAGACACCTCTTATATAATATATTCTCAGTTTACCTCATTTTTTATTCTGATTGCAGAAAGTACCATTTTCCTTAAAAGTAATGCTTTGCTGATCTCAGTTCAGCGCGCTGAAAATCATGTCATTTCTTGGTCTCCATTTCTTCTTTGTTTGTGTTGGTTTTAATTCTGAGCTTCAATATTATTTCTGTATAGTTCAGATCAATTTTCTGAAAATATCAGGAAGGAAACAACTAAAATCTCTAGAAGGGTTTAAACAGTCTTGGAACATGCATTGCCCTGTGGGATACTTCTGAAGAGCCATTATCTGCAGCTGGATCACTGTTTGCTGTTACAGACTTTGCATTGAGTGAATTTAGCATAAAGACTCGTGGAACAGTTTCACAGGAGGGGATTACAGGCATTTGGGGTGCACACATCTGTGCTGTAAATGGAGAAGCTGAGCTTCCCAGGGTTCACCAGAACTGGGTATCATCCTGCACTTGGAGGATGTGAAGAGAGTGAGGAGCACTGAGTAGCTGATGTATCATCTGGGGCAGAGTGAGAGAGGGGTTATATGGGCATGGTAAAAGTGGGGGGAAATTGATTGTCTTCAACTTCTCCCTGGAGAGCCTATGCCTGTATAATGGAGTTCTCTTTATGCATGTTGCTTTCTGTAAGTATGCATATGAAAATTTGAGTGAAGCATTGTTATGAGTACATAGTACGGTATAGTATAGTATAGTATAGTATAGTATAGTATAGTATAGTATAGTATAGTATAATATAGTATATACATAGTAGACATTTAAAATCTTAATACTTTGTACTCTTTAGCATAATTTACGAATCAAATGGTGCTAAGAAACATTACAGAAAGTGGCATGGAAACTTCGTCTAACTTTCCAAGAGTTCAGTATTCCCAACCCAGGTCAGATTTCACATTCAGACACCTTAATAAAGAATAGATTTTCAAAAGTACTGCACAATCAAAGCACCTTATTGTTAGAAAAGAAAAACTGGAAAATTTGAACACTTGCCTCCATTTTTATATCCATTTAATTTTTATTTCTTCATCTATTTTATTATTGGCCTATCATCATTCTCAAAATATTTTTGATAAAATGTCATATGTGACAAGCACCTGTAATTCAAGTAATTGTCTAAATTCCACTATAACTACTTTCACCAGCTTTCATGTTACAGAGATCTTAGTCCTATTGTAGCTCAAAGTCAGTCCACAATCCATACTTTAGAGAAATACTAGCTTGATTTCGTCTGCTTGTACCACTTCATCAGATATATACAACATGGAGATAATGTTTAAGTATGGGAGATGATATTAATTGTCCCTTCACTACAAAATTAATCTTTATCAGATATTCTTAGGATGCCTTTGCAACATCTTGGCAGCCAATCATATTGTATCTTTGGGGTTTTTTTGGTGGAGCTGTAGATTAACCACAAGCTTAGCAGGCCCTTGCTTCTCCTTTGATTGTACAGGCATGTTTTAAGGTCTGTTATTGCTTTTTAAATTTGGGCAAATATTACTTTTGCTGTATCAAAAACATTTGGTTAAGATATTTGGGTTTTAATGAACTGGTAATTGGGCAATGTGCAAAACCGGCTTTTAATTTGTTGATTGTAATGGGATGGAACAGCTTTTTCAATGTAGTTCATAGATATGTGCAATGAAAACCTTCAGGACTTTTTCGTACTAAACTGGAAAGTTACCTTGTTTATTGTCAAATTAAAAATCATAAAGTCTATTTTTACTAACACATGAAAGATTTTACTTTTGTTTTGCCTACAAATATAAACACATTTGGAAATCTGAACAAGTTCCTATAAACAGAACTTTAGTCCTCAGAAATACTGTTTTTTCCCCTGAGCAACTCCCTCCTTTAAAAAAGTCAAAACTGAACTAGGTGTCATCTTGAGCAATCTGATTTAACTTCGAAGTTGGATCTGACTTTGAAGTTTGCCGTGCTTTGAGCAGGACTTTGGACTGGATGACCTCCAGAGATCTCTTCCGACCTGAATTATTCTGTGATTCTAAGTAGTTTTTTCTTTTTCCCAAGTATCAGATGTTTCCTGTAATCCTGCATTTGTTTAAAATTCTGTGTGAAGAAATATAAACCTTTTGATGCAACTTTAATTTGCTGTTAAAGCAACAAAACCTCAGTATCAGCTTCTACATGGTTTTCTTTTATCTTTTTTTTTTTCTAGGAATGATTCTGGGTTTTTTTATAATTTTTTGACACATTTGATTACTTATCTCACTATTGTACATGTTCTCTGTTGTTCATCAGGGGAGTTGGGAATTCTTTAGTTAGGTTATTTATATCTGTTTTGGAAAGCTCATTTGGGTAGAGCCTTACATCCCTAGAATTCAAACTTTCACGTGAGCAGCTGAAAAGAGGTTTAGTTTTTCTCTGAATGAGAGAACCTTAAACATTGCACTGCTATAAACATCCAATTTTTGGAAAAGAGTTTTGATGTGGAAAGAAAAATTCAGGGATCCTCAGGTGAGTAAACCTCATAATTTTTGCAACTGCTATCTTTATTGGGAAATACGTTTGTGTCTGACTACAAGTGTCTCCTCTGACTGTCCTGTTCAGTGTTAGCAAAGTGACAGTGCCTCACAGGATTCATTCACTCTGTAACAGTTAATTCCTCTTGCACTCTGCACTGAATACAGCCTGTACGTGTAATATCCTGTTGAAGTGCTTCTTGTTTCCAGCAGTGCTGCGTTGCTGAATACAGTCTTGCTGCTGTTGGCTCATGAGGTGGAGCAAGTTAATTAATTCCGCACAGTACTTAACTGTGCCAGATGTCAATTACATTTTAGATCTTTCAAGCTTCTGTCTTGAAGGATGTTAGCAGTACGCATCTCAGAGTAGTGGAAGGCTGGGTACCTTGAACAGAAATTCGTTTAATGCTGTTCACAATTGCAATAGGAATAGCAGGTGTTGGTATCTTCAACAGTGTTGCAGCACTGTTGGGAAACATGGTAGAGCAAGGTCCCCATCAGGACTGAAGAATACTCAAACTAAAGGTAGACTTGAAATAGCTCAATGACTAATAAAGCCATTTTCTCGTCTAGGAGTTTAGCCAATACTCATGAATTACATACAATTACATTATGAAATAATGTATACTGTTGTAACTGTTACTGTTGGTGAAACAATCTGCATGCAGCCAGCAGAAAATTTTAAGATGCTGTTTTTAGCAAGTGAGTCTCGGATCTTAAAACTTGTCTAGGCATTTAAGTTTTATTTCAATTTGACCTTGAGAACTTCTTAGATCATTCTTAAATATTTGTAGATATCTATTTAGATACTTTTATTATATTTAGAGTGATAGATCTCCTATTTAGATGGTTTTATTCCTGTAATTTTGCCAAACTGCTGAAATTCCTCTGCTCTCAGCTGCATGCATGGTTTATATCTGTCAGCACAATTGGGTATAGAGGTTATTGCCTTCCATTTCCTTCTACTACTTCCACTTTCCATCCACTGTTCCATAATAGTTGGATAGTCCCAAGAAAATTAAATGCATAGGAAAATCTTTTCAAGCCTTGAAAATGTACATGTCTACATGTTTCCAGATTCTGTTTGAGATTTAATATAATCTTTCTGTTTAGACAAACAGACCTTTGAAGATGTTGAACAATACTACTGGCTGTGGCTGTCTTCAGCTGGTGAGAACTCAGCTGTAGAATGGAAGACAACACAATTTGACCAGGAAGGCTCTAAATTTGTGTCTTGCTGCATCACAGAAAATTCAGTAGCTCATGGGTACCTACAAGTAGATAGAAATATATTTTGAACTATCAGATTCCTAGTTTGTGATTCCTGTCTTTAACAGGAAAGTGGATTTACACAAATGTCAAGTCTAATACGACCATGCAGGTGAAAAGAGCAGAAGGCTTCTCTAGATTGGACCCCTGAAAGAGGAACTGCTATGTGCAAGCAGATCTAAATTCAAGACACTAGTAGCCTATTTAAGAAAATGCTGTTCCCTTGCTTTTTTCAGCTGCAGATATTTTCCCTGTTTGAGGGGACAGCTTGATGGGAGTGAGGCCCTTGGAAACGAAAGCAGCACTGAGCGACGTAGCCCACGATGGATGTCGAACAGTAGTCGCTCCAGCAGTAGTGTGGAGGCATTCCAAGAGGCCTTTTCCCTTGGCTGCTGCCATCTAGTTTTTGGTGTTAATCTGTGCCCATGGCAGGGTTTTGTGAAGGAAAACAATGATCAGCTGTATCCAGCCCGCCATTGTCATCTCCTTGTTGCAGGGAAGAGCATGTGGGGCAGGCCTGTATGAGCCTGATAAGGAAAAGAGGATTCAGTGTGGCTGTGAAGAGAATGTGCAGGGCTGGGCCAGGCAGGCAGTGGGACACAGCAGGGACCCTTTAATGGGATCTGTGAGGTTCAACACAAAAGAGACACCTCTGGAAGATATGCTCCTGGAACTGTTTGACTGGGTAGCGTGTGAGGGGCTGAGGAGCCAAGGTTCAAAATGCAGCAGAGTTATTCACTCACTAATCTGTGGCTGGTCACTTCAGGTCAGAAACCTCATGTCTCCAGTGGACAGTGACTTCTAATGCAGCAAGAGGGTTTTCTGGGAACTTTTGCTGGAGGTGCTGCATGGCTACAGAGAGGCAGTACTCTGTCCATAGTCAGGCTGTAGCCAGCCTGTAGTTCCTGTGTCTCTTATGGAAACATAGAAAAGGATAAGGTAGATTTTATCTTTAGATATTTAACTGCAAATGGAGAATTTGGCTCTTAATAGCAGAGAACCATTTTTATGTTTAGTTACCAAAACCAGTGTCCTGAGTAATGAGCCTTGATTCTAATCTTTGTTATACTACTTTTATACCTTTAAATATGTCAAGTGACAAGAAGCATTTCTTTTACACTTTTACTACTGTTAACTGTCAGGCTCTTCATAATTGGAACTAGTTTAAGATTACTTCCTTCTGTCCCAAATGTGAGCAGACTTTATTATTGTGGCACTTAGGATGGCACCTGATGTCACCCAACAGCTACATGCTGATGTGCTGTGCATGTGCTGGGATTGGCTGCTTAGAACCGTAGAATCACTGAGGTTGGAAAACACCTCTAAGATCATTGAGTCCAGCTGTTAACCCAGCAGCACTATGCTCACCACTGAATAGTGTCCCCATGTAACACATTCAAATGTCTTTTGAACACCTCAGGGACGGTGATTCCACCACTTCTCTGGGCAGCCTGTCCCAATGCCTGCCGGAGTGAAGAAGCTTTTCCTCATATCTCGTGTAAACCTCCTCTGGCACAGCTTGAGGCCACTTCCTACAAAGTGAAATATTTAAAAAAACAGAGATATGCCAAGATGTCCACATGGCTATCCACAATAATCCTTGAGAACACATCACCTCATGTTACTTCACCTTTTACCAAGTGCTCTCCCATTTATATAGACATGCAGTTCAGGAGAATGCAATGACAAAAGAACCTTTTTAAAAAACTTTTATGCAGAATTGTAGTTTAGATGCTTTTTTTTCTTTAATTTTTTTAAGAAGTTATTTATGCTCTTTTATTTACATTTACACAAATTTAAACCATGCTGATAATATGATAGGAAGATGTTGTAAGATGCTGAATAAACATACTGGTTTGGAAAAATCCAAAAGCATTTTTTTCCAACTCGCAGAAGGATTTTCCACATCTCAAATAGGTGATGAAGCAACATGGTACATTAAAGGAGAACCTTAATCCTACACTTCTATCTAAATGCTGTTATTACACTGGTATTAGTACTGCTCTGCAAACCTTCGCCTTAATTTTAAGTTATTTAAAGAACACAGAAATAATACAGGGTTGACATTACATTCTTCTATTTTTTCTATCTTCTTTTCTGATTTGTTTTTTTCCAGAATGTCAACAGGGAATTTTTACACAAAATTGTTCTTGTTTTTTAACCTTGTTTGCTTAACTATAGCCCTTTTTTGAGACTACATGTACCAATGGTTCATTTTGACACCTGTTTATTAAAACAGAAGAACTTTAACATTTCTTTAAAACTACCACTGGTAATTTTGAAAGGTTTTTAAAAATAATTCAGTTACTTGGTGCTTGCTGTGAGCATCTCCATTAAGCAGAATTTATTCTAATGTTATTGTAATTAAGTAGTAGGCTTTACCAATCAATCCCATTAAACTAACTGAATTCGCTGGGAGAAAACTCAGTGAACTATCTGTCCTATTTTGGCAAGCTTCATTTCAGTAGGGGGTCCTTCTGGAAGTGGGAATGTACCCTGGGGCACACTGCCAGACAGCTGCTGAGAGAAGAGCAAGGGGATGGTTCTGCAGAATAGATGAGGCAAAGTCAAGAGCCTGGGACAGAAAAAAAAGGCAAGAAAATTTGGTCCAGGGCCTCCCAGACAGCTGTAAAGGGAGATGCTATCTCCAAGTGCCAGGCTCTTGCATTTTAGGGTGTGGAGAAAAGACAGAGAAGAAAAGCTGGTTAATTAGAGAATCACGGCAGTGAACTTCAATAGCAAGATATTCTTGTGCTTCTACACTGTTGAATCTTAGTAGTCTTCTACCAAGTCTAATCTTCACTGTACCACAGGCTTTAAGACACAGGTGCTTGTTTTGCGATTGTAGATTTTGCTAAATTTATCACACATTTTAGAATGGGACGTAGTTTTATTTAAAAACTTCATGTAAGAGAAATAATTTTTTTATCTCCATTTAAAGTCATTAATGTAGCTCACTGCACTACAATACCTAAGAGGCACAAGTTCTGTAAGTGTGTTTAAGATGTCAAATCAAACATTAAATGTTGTCCTCTGAGGAAAATTTTTCAATTCATGCTTTTTATAATAACACTTCTTCTTATTTATGAAACATATGTATTATAGACTAGGCAGTATAAAATGCCAGATTTAAATATTCAGCAGTTTTAGAAGTCATCTTCTCACTAAATGTTAACACTGTCTTTTTTTATTCTGGAATAAAATTCAGTCTCTAAAATGTTGACACTTTTTTCAGTAGTTTCACATTCATAGAACAAGCATGGGAAATTCTAACTCCATCATTTTAGTGGCACATAAGGCTATGAAGGAGTTTGTGTCTATGAAGATGTTTGCATTATTAAGAATTTGTTAGTTACAATGGGCACAGGACTGAAAGACTAGGAGACTTGTGCTCTCTCTTTGACCATTTGAAAATGAAATGTCCTGGAAGCCATGGGTATTTTTTGTCTACTACACATAAAGCTATGCCTGCCCTAGGGTAGTTAGCCTCAGGGTACACTGGTAGTGGAAAAAAGCAGTGCAATACTGTTGCCTGCGGAGCTGTGGTCACACTTGTGTTGCACTCAGTGTGTTGTCAAGATGTGCTGTCTGGACATACAAATGCATAAGATTATGAAAACATCAACAGATGCTTCCCATAGGAGTTGTGGATGCCATAGTGGGCAGTTGTTTGGAATAAAAGCATGCTCTAGGGAAAATCTTGGTATCAAAATTTATTTGTTAATAAAACAAGTAAGATACCATATCAGAGTAAAATAACAATATTTTAAATTATTGTCTATCTTCATTTAAATAAATAAATAAATAACTTCAGCTAAAAGAATGGACCTGTGATTTCAGTTAAGACAGTGGCTGCTTGCTGATCACTTTCATACAATGTGATGGAATGATCAACATTCAAAAGATCAGTTCCTTTTCTGTCTGAATATGCTTGAGAGAAGTAGCCTATAAATTTTCGAGAAGGATGGAAATTAAAGTTATTTCTGGTTGTTTCATTGCCAGCCAAATTAACTATGTTCTGTGAAAGTGTGGGTTTGAATGTTTTGAATAGAAAAAACCCTCTCAATATTTCTAGTAAGTATTGTTAGTACAGTATGTGTGAATACATAAATTTATAAAAAAACGGATGTTTAAGCATAAATATGTAAAAAAATATATAGTAACTATATATATGTATGTATGTATATATACACACACAATTTAAGCAATTGTGAGTATACAAAAATAGCATGTTCTATTATAATACATAATTACCATATTCTAATCAGAAGGAGGTACTGTCTGTTTCTAGGTCGTAAAAATGTCTTTTATTTGAAATACTGTAATTTTGCTGAACTTTCCTCACCGTTCAGCTGCAACTGCCTTTCTAATGATGTTGAAGTATCCCATGGCTAGTAGCAAAATGAGTCCTTTTCCAGATCCAACAAATCTACTTTGCACTACAAATGTATGGGCAAAGAAATTCAGACCTTGGCCTGAGAAACCCAGTGCTGAGTGAAGCTTATAAATGTCCTGAGCCTCATTTATCAAGCCTGGAGAACGAGTTCATCAGTCTAATCCCAATAGAGGGTCCTCAGACTCCAGGGAAACTCAAAAGAAAATCAGCTCCAGCCATTAGGACTCCAGAGCAAAGAGCATGGGAGGCACCACTGTTTGCTGTCCTTACCTTCCCTACCAGCCCCAGACCACCTGTAGCAGGGGAAAGCTGCAGCAGGGACTACACAGCTGGTGCACTGCTTGATGAAGTTATTTATTTATAGCTTTATTTGCATGTCCTGATATTCCATACATGGTAAATTATATGCATAGCCTTGTTGGACTTTATATTGTTTCATATTTGTATTGTTTTGTTGGGTGTAGCAAGTTGGTCTCTTCTCCCAGGTGACCAGTGTCAGGACAAGAGGAAATGTCCTCAGCATGCACCAGGGGGCGGTTCAAGAAGGGCATTGGGAGGAATTTCTTCATGGGAAGGATTGTTAAACATTGGAATGGGCTGCCCCGGGAGGTGGGGGAGTCACCATCCCTGGAGGTGTTCAAGAAATGACTGGACGTGGTGTTTAGAGCCATGGTCTAGTTGACAAGGTGGTGATCAGGGAAAGGACTTGATTTGACTTGATGATCTCAGAGGTCTTTTCAAACTTAAGTTATTCTGTAATATCTCATCTTAAATAACTGAATATTAATTAATAAAATTTGGCCCCCTTTCTTTTTACTACTGCATTTTAATGTGTTTACAAAATGCTTCACAACTTTTGAATCATTAAATATAGTTTTTTTAGCTCTTTTAATATATTTAAGGAATTATTGAGATTCGCATAGGCAAAATACTGTCCTTTCTGTACTGTAAGGGAAGGATAGCACTCTGAACACTACTGATGGATTTAGGAAAAACTACATAACATATGAGATATCATCACAGTTTATGTAGATTATTCTCACTCTGAGAATGTCTTATAATTTAAAATTCTTCCTGTCACAGATTAGCTTTTATATCTTGTTTTTGACATTTGATTTGATATCTGAAATGCATAGAAGATGCTATTTTTAATAAAAGCTTTATATGTGTTAGTAATTATTATTTATGTATTTATTTTAAAGCATCTCACATTTCCCAAAATATTTCTTTTTCTTTGAAGCTTTCTTTTCCACATGTCAGTCTCTGATCTGGGGGATGAGTGGCCACTTTTTTTAAACAAGAAACTGGAACTACTGCCATGTGTGAGGACATTAAAGACAAGTTTAGGGGAGCTGAGGGAGGTGTGCCTCGAAGCTGGGGAGGTGAGGAAGGATTCTTCCCTCTCTCCTCCTCCTGCAAGCTGTTGTCCTCACTTTTGGAAGAAAACTGGGGCAAATTAGCATAAAGGAAAGAGAGCAATAAAGCAGAAAACAATAGTAAATCCAAAATATCTTAGTTCCTGCTTTTCTGCTTGTGTTTAAGCTAACCTGGTTCTACTATTGCTAATTTTTAGTTCTGCAGTGAACCTTATAGTATAGTAGACTGTAGTCTTACTGCTCTGCTTTTACGCTGTTTCTTTGTCTTGGATGCAGTTGTATTTATTACATTAAATAATAGATTTTGTAATTTATATTTGTTACATTCCAGACCATATTCTTCTCTTTTGGGATCCAGTATTTTACCTTACTCGTGTTTCTCACTCTGGTCAATCCACCTCCTCCAAGTCAAAATACCGTCTTAATCCTGTATGCATCTGTGGTGGAGGATTTCCCTTGCTTCTTGGATCCACCTGGATCACAAGCCATGGAATGACATGAAGGATTGCATTAGGTGAACCTTCCAGACTCAGCAAGGTATCAGCAAGAGAGATTTAGTTTAGATACAAGAAAGAGCTTCCTAATGTTAATGAGAGTGAAAAGCTGGAGGAGACTCAGGAGGTTGCAGTAAATCTGTGGCTGAAATATTTCAGAACAGGCTGGACCAAGGAGTGATGTAGGCACAGCTGAGCCGTGGCGTGGGGGAAGGAAAGGGAGCAGATGACCCTGTGGCTTTTGGCAGCCTGATGCTGAGAAATGTCTGCAGCCAACTTCACTTGTTTGGCTGCCCAGAAATGCCTGCAGGTAGCTAAAATCTTTCAAGATGGGCTTTAAAAGGAGCAGAATGAGACACTGGTTTTTTGAAGAAAGTGGCAGATGGGACATTACAGGAAGCTAGACAGTTGGTCACACCAGTATAGGATACTGGTTTCAAAATATAATTGAAATATAACAAGGCCTAGCTGAGAGATAAGGAAATAAGCTGCTATATTTCTTTGGCATGTCCCTTCTCAATTGCCTGCAGGTTTTTTTCTTCTAAATGTCCTCCCTTCCCACTCCAGTTTCTTGCTAACTAAAGTTAGAATTATAGCCAAATACTAAATCAGTTAGCTTTTTCAAAACATTACTTTCAGTTTTACTTAGGATGTTGTTTCTAAGGTTTCTGTAGTTCTTTTTTAAGGAATATATAAGGATCATTGTCCCAGGTTTCTAAGGATCATTGTCCCCAGTTTTTGTGCCACACATTTGCAGAGTGAGAGCAATAGTATTGCATTTTCAGGATGCCAAGTGTGTGCACTTTGATCTGACGGTACAGAATGCCTCAGGGACTAAGATGAATCTAGGTTTTTATAGTCAGTCATCCACTATCCGATACCAGAACGCCGATTAGATAGGCTGAAAAACAGAGAATACAGGATGGGTTGGAGATGGAAACATTTGCAAGGAGGCTCTTGGCATCACCAGCATCCTCAGAGCTCATTTTGTGCTTCTGTGCTAGTAAATCTCTTAAATGCATACAGAAATGATACCTGTGTGCAGTAAATGACTGCCCATACACTGATTACTTTTGAAACCACTTCCCCCCACCCCACCACATTCAGCAGTGGAAAATAAGAATAATATACATGTTTTGAAACTTGACCTCACAAATGTGAGACCACTTGGTGTGGTTGTGACTCCTTAACATTCCTCACATTCCCTCTCTCAAGCCAAATTGTTAGCACTTGTTGCAGGGTTTAAGTGGCTTTGTAGTAGCACCTATTAGCTTGCTCTGGCTAGTGGCATGCTTGGGACTGAATGGCATTTCTGACCTTTAATAAGCATTTTCTTGTCAGTCATACCAAAGATACTTGACCATCTGTTTGTTCACTGTTACTGCCATAACTGAGAGGTCTGCTGAACTCTTCAGAAATACAGTCATGACATTCTCATTCTTTTCTCTGCTTCTTTGCTGTGCTGTTGAACACAGCATCTTACACTTGCAGCATCTCCTTTGGGATAATGGCAAGGCTATGGGGAAATAAAGAGATTCACGGGGTGGAATTTGCTGCCATGACTCTCTGCAGCCTGCTATTCAGCTTCATGAGAGCTACAGTAGCACACTGCCTTGATATTCCCACTTTCAATCTCTTAGGATAACAAAGATGGTTGAAGTTATTCTTTCAGGGCAACACAGAGCATGGACAAGTATTTTCCAAATGATGTGTTAGAGGTCACAGTTATATGTCTGTATTTTTTAATCTAGGTGGTTTTCTGTTTCCTTATGTAGTCTTTGAAAAAATACAAAGCAATGAAAAAGAATGCACAATGATCAATAATTTCCAACAGTGATTAATAGTGCACTTAGGACTTGATTTTGCCTATCACTGAGCATTAGCAGGAGGTGCTGAGCACCCCAAATTTCCATTCAAAGCAATAGGGCTGAGGTATGCTTAGCATTTTCCAACACTGAATGGCGAAAGTACAGCTTGTAAACCTCTCCATAGAAGATAAATATTTGTTATTTATTTGACCTTGAAGATGGGACTGGTTTGATAGGGTTAAGGTCAATGAGTATATTATTTTTAGACAAGATACAGAGTACTTGGATGGTTCTGCTTTATTTTAGTGTGTTAACATCTGGCAGCATTCTGTGTTCCATATGCTGCTGATTGTCCTGATACATTCATCTTCAGTGATTATCAAAAAGATTTCAGTGCTCTGGAGTTAATCACACATTTGAGAAGACAAATACATGAAGATAAGTAAAAAAGCTGCCTGTAGGTTTCTATGTGGAAGACCAATGTTTGTGCAATCATGGCAAGTACGCTATTAATTCAGCAATGGTTTTTAAATTGGCTTAATTAGCAAGTGTCTGAAATGGTGAAAAATAGTGTATTAGAATTCACTATTGTTGACACAATAGACATAGAGAACATTGCTTCTTGGAATTCTGATTGTGCCTTTTTAATTCTACATGCTGTGCAACAGCTAATTTTTGATAATGGTGAATAGTTAAGGGGATTTTAGATTTGCACTCTTTTTTCAAGTAGTATTTTTATATGCTTGGGTCTGTGAAAGTTTAGCTATGCTTCTGTTGTTTCATTACAGTAAGTACATGCATAACTATCAATGGACTTTTTATTTTTTATATTGGTGTTTTCAGTTTTCCTAGGTTGATAAATTTTTTTCCAGGGCTAAAAATTACTATTTTCATTCTGTGCTTCAGCATGTGGGATTTGCCACATCAAAGCAGATATTCCCTTATACAGTACTGCTTTCTTTCTGAGAATGCAGAAACCCTACCACAGTCTGAACAAATGGTGAGGCAAAAATCAAACTAAGCCAGGTGTCTGTCAGCCTTGTAAGTCTCTTGTGGCTTTTACCACAGCCCACTTTTACATTAGAGAACAGTCCTCTAGCCAGCCTACTGTGGGGCTGCCCAAGTTCCTGCAAGAAATAGTTCAAGTGAGGAAACAGCTGTAGGGCTCGAAGTCTAGAAGGATGAGCCTTTGCTTCCAACACCTCCTGCCAGACAGTTCCTTGCTGCTCCACTCTCTGCTAAGAAGGAAATCAGTGAAATCAGCTGGCCATGGCTCTTGAGCCATACCCTGGCACCAGGGTCTGTCAACACGACATGGGACGTCTGGTCTTAGTAGACATCAGAAAAGCAGCAGGAAGACTAAAGTGGCAGTTTGCAACGAAACAGAAGGTACAGAACAAACTAAGGTAGCAATGTTTTTCCTTAATATTTCTCTCTTAATTCAATATCTATTTCAATGAAAAAAAATAAAGGCAGCAAAATCTCTTGAGGCACATAACATATCCTGACCCATTATTCAGATAAAACTTGTTTTATTTAATCATGCACAAATTTGTTTAGATCTTAGCAGTGACCATTCTTCCTGTGCCAATATCTATTAATGATAATTACTTCAAATACTATACTCACTCAGTGATAGCATCACATCATGGTGAGGAAGATTGTGATCTTATCTAAACCTATTCTGTTTAACTCTGACACTCCTTCTATTATAGTGGGGCCTCGATAAGATCGTGCCTGTTAGGATCAGACATTAGTTGAAATCAATATTTGAAAATGTGCCTGTTTTTGCTTAATAGCAAAGTTAGTGTGAGGGTCATAGTGAGATCATTTGTTGGATGAGGTTGTACAGCTTCATCTTGTAATGGAAATGTGTTCTTTGCTTCAGCTGCTGGTGAAAAGTAAAAACAAGGGCTCTTTGAAAGCTGTGCAGCTTTGCTAATAATCACTGTGTGAGGAAGATACAATCATTATTATGATATTTAACATCTGTAGTGCTGCAGCTTGTTGAGGTTTGAATTGGGAACTAATGCTCCTTTTTGCTAGACTCTGGACCTAATATTAAAAAGACAGCTGCTAGCCTCAGGTCCTGGTTTTAGACCAGACATGAATGCAATGGCAACAAGTGAGAGTGGAAGCCAAAAGCTAAAATTGCAGTAATTAAGATTAGTGTAGTAACAGTTGTGTCCCACTAAAGCAAAGGATGTTAGTTTTTTAGAGATACGGAATAAAAAATGCAATAAGTTTGCAGATTACTTCAGAGAATTCTTCCATATGCATTAATCTAGTGGAAGAAAATACAAATAAATCAGGAGTATTTATTTAGATGGGAATTTTGAAACTTATTTTCTGATAAAGAAGAATGTAATCTAGATCAGTGATGATGAACTCTTTTAGAGCTTGGTGCCAAATTTATTTTCAAAAGCTCAGAAACTCCTGTGCTGCCAACATTAATCTCTCTGTAACAAATTTGCCACTAGTGCCAGCTGTTTATGGTTACTGGTGGAGATGAATAATCAGAAAACACAAAACACCGTAATGTGATTTTGCTGAAGAGTATGGTTACTCTTATTTAAGAATTTTGAAGAGTCAAAGAAACCAAAGCAGAGCCCTGAGGGTATTGCATGAGATATATGAGACCTACAGTGCCCTTTTCTGGCAAACCATTAATTTTTACTCTCCAATAAATAAAATAGTACAACAGAACAGATTAAAAATGAAAAGTGAGGAGTGAATGACCCATTGTTTTGATCACAGGACTGCAAAATGTTAGTGACACTAGTCCTGTGCCTGAGATTGGCATCAAAGGGCTTCATGCATAGCTTCCAGTGCAAGGCTTGTTCCCTGGCTACTAGACTGCTGTAGGGAGAAAAGCTCCAAGTGATACATTAATAGAGCTGTTAAATCATTCCAGTGTAGAATTAAAAAAAAAAAGATTGGAAATTTCCACTTTTTTTTCTGAAATTGAGGTCTGTTTGCATGTCCATCTTTTTATTTAGATAAAATTACTAATATGCTGAGACTTGGGCAGTGTTTACCAACCATTTCCATTTCAGTAATGCCACACCTCACTGACTGTGTCTGACCATAACCTCTAATTTCTGGTGGTTTGACTTGGATTTCCTTTGTAGTTCTCAACTTGATTACAGTTCCTCACATTTGACACACCACTGACTAAATTTATGATGGTGTTTTCTGAAAGAGAGGAATTTGCACATGACAGGAGCAGTAGTTTTCACTAGACAAAGTCAGAAAGTTTTTAATTTGGAATAGAACGTATATAGTATCATGATCTTTGCTAATTATTGTGTGTATGTCATTACCAGTATCACATATGTGCCAACTGGTAGTTATGAAGAGGTGTGACTTTAATTTATGTTTGTTCGAACACAAAAGTAAGTGGAATGACAAATAAATAAATCATTGCAGCAGTGTCAACAGTAAAAGCATGACTGAACTCACTATCATCATATTGCCTTTCAATTCAATTAAAGGCCACTGTGTAGTGTTTTAATGTCATATATGAAAGCGCTGTAAATTGAAATTAAGAAGTCATCAAGGTGGATTTATATAGATGAAAAATTTCCCCTATAAGATGTGTATAAGGATATTTGCTGGGTGTTTTGCCCATAAAAAGTGAGGCATTTCCTGTTTTCATTGAATAATGTATACTTTTGGATACAATATGAATAATAAAGGTGAAGCTTTTATTTTACTTTTAATTTTAGTTGTAAGAAGCAGAGGGAGGAGCAGAGCCATTTTTAAATCATCCCTGAGAAAAACAGGAAGAATGTATCTTTGAAAGGAATTTGAAATATGTCAAGATCTTAGACATCTGTGTCACAGTGCAGGGCAGAATTTTCTTAAGATTTTTTTTCCATTTACCCAACTTTATTTTAGTTCATACCAAAAGTCTGATACATCATTACAGTATATGTATAAAAAAATGGGCTTTGATACACCAGTGTATTTCCACAATATGGCATTCATTAGACCAGTGACAACAATTTTTCATGAATATAACTGAAAAACAGTGTACTAGTTGAATTTTGAAGTGTTAATATCTAAACACTGACCTCTTTAAAGTGTTGACTTTTTGAACAAATCTCCTCATTATTTATTTTTAGTTGCTTTAATTCTGAAGTATTTTCAAATTCATAAAATAGCAACACTTTTTACTTGTCTGTTTTTATTTCAGAAGTCTTTGTGACCTATTTTTGGCCACGGTGTGCTAGGTGTAGAACCCCAAATGTTTCAGTGGGGCAGGAAAGGCGACTTTTTTTACTTGTTCTGAAACCATGGTGAGTTTACTTTTAAACACAATGCAAAGCAAAGCACTGCAGTTTTCTGCCTTACTCCTAGATATTTATAAAATAGGAATATCATTAAGACAGTTAGATATATCTGAAGAAGCAAGGTGGATTTTTTCTATCAATATTTCTTCTTTCTTCCTATATGAACAATGATGAAAAAACATCATTTTACTTTTATAATAGCAAAATATTTCACTTACTCCATTCCTTAGTTCCCAGCTTTGGCCACATGCAGCAAGTGTAAGATGTTTTGTTCAACTTGTGTGACACTGCAGTCAGTTCACTTTAAACCTGACTCCAAAACAATTAGATTAAGGAGCAATAAGAGAAAATTAAAATCCATTATACCTTCATAAATAATGGAGAACAGTATTTTTGCCTATTTATTTGAATTCTTTTATTTTAATTGTTATAACTTTATTTTTTTGATTTGCATGTTCTGCCCCAAGAAGTTTCTGATATCCAGGCTAGCCTGTTAAATAATCCTGCTGTTATTGCAACACCTGAATCAAGATGGCAAAAAAGAGGAACTCTATTCCTGAAAGAACTTATAGACAAAGAACAGGAAACATTTTCTAATGGAAGATCAAGGCACAAAGAAATGAACAGACCTGCTTGACAGAACACTGGAGGTCTCAGGTTTCCTACAGGTTAGACAAATGCCTGTGTTACAAGATTATTCCCTGGAATGATGAGCAGGCACCCAAAGAGTTGTGCATTAGCACCTTGAGAACTGAACTAATTTTTATACTTGTTATAAAAAAATTGTTACTAAAAAGTAAACATCTAGGAATCCATCTATTCACAGACAATTCATGATATAAAAGAAGACTAAACTTTATATGTATACTGCATGCAGATCTTAACTGTAAAGAAAATGCAAATACAAAACAATTCCTCTTTGAATACATTCTCAAAGGTACCACCCATGAAAAATAAAAGAAAATCAGTAGACTCATATGTAAGTCAAGAAATAATTACTCTGCAACAAATTCCCATCATTTCATAACTGATGTGTTAAAATTTGAACATGAAGGTATATAAAAAAATCCAGATTTGCAAAGAGTAGGATCCCTAATAATGTAAAGGAATGATTAAACCAGTAGATAGTGCACTGGTGTGCATAGTCTGGATTATGTCTTTGAAAAAGAGAAAATGCTTGATGATGGTGTAGCAGCACTATGTTTCCAATAGGCCAGTCAGTCAAATGCAAATACAATATATAATAAAAGAGCTGGTTGGCATAGTAATTGGGAAATGAATGTTATTTGTAGCTCCATATTTCTGTCTTTAGGAGTCTAAGAACTAGGAGGTTGGTATTGATAAGAGGGTTTGTGTATAAATCCTTTGTAATGAGGCTGTGCCTCTTCAGTCATTTGTATTAATTTTAACTTTAGATACGAACATCATTCTCTGAAAGGGGTGACAACTAAAATAACTAATTTCACAAATGTCTAGGGAGAAAAAAAATTACTCATTTTTGAAAAAAAAAAAAAAACATCCCTGCTTCCTTTTTGATTGTTTGGTTGGTTTGGGTGGCATTGTTCTTTAGCAGGGGGAGTTTGAGAATATGTACAGGATCACCTTAAAGCTGTGTAAGGCATGCACTATAGATTGTTGCTGCATTTGTGCAGATACTGACAAAGATGAGTTCAGGTTTCGCCTGTTCTGCAGGAGAAATACCAACAATAACATGTATCACAAGAGGTATAAAAGTCCTTGCAGTCTTTAGCTCAGGTCAGAAAATCTCCAAATGCCTTGAACTCTTCATCAGTGTCAGCCATTGATAGTACTTCCATGTTTGGTTTTTTTTTCCTTATTGGCCTATTTAGGTGATTGTTTAGCAATGTATTTGACAGTTTTTGCTGTTCCATGTCTTCATGCATGCACCTCTATTTGGCATCTTGTTCATGTTCTGAACTTCTGAATATTTCTGTAAGATCACTGGAACGCAGAACTTGAGGATCTTAAAGAGTAGAGAGCCTGGAGCTTTGTGGAAAGGTGAAGTTCTGTCAGTGGCTTTGATTGCGTTTGTCTTGTTACTCTGTCCACACCCCACCAGGTCTCTCCCTTCAGCATCATTTGCAGGTACATGGATTCCCTTAGCTCTTCACTTTCCTGTCCCACATCTCCTGATGTGAATTTACCTCTTATTTATGTTTCTGGTACTTGCCCCTTCGCCCTTCTCCACACTTCACAATCTGTCCTTGTTCAGTCTTTCAGCTGTGTTTCCTTCTCCTTTCTCTAATTTCTCTGTCCTTTTTCTTACTGGTATTCAAGGGTTTATTTTAATGTTCAAGGACTTGCCCTTCCTTAATTTCAAGCTCCACCCCAAACAGGTAATTTAGAGTTAATTACTTGGAAGTCACATTTAGAACTGATTCTAAGGAAAGTAAAAAAAAAAAAAAGTCTGAATGATAATTTTGTGTAAAAAAGAAATGGGTTTCCCTGTTCAGGATAGCACGCCCATTCCTGAGGCTAGTTGTAGGATTGACTTGAAAAGGATCCATATACTTTTCACATATTTCACTTCTGTTACTTCGCTGGTTACAGCTATAATTGGTTTCTGTCTTTGGCCATTAAGTGAGCACAGCAGAGAGCAAGAAGGAATCTCTTGCTTCTGTCCCTGCCCAGGTTTAACATTACACACAATTAGTCAGGTGTATTAAGGGCTTACTGTGCCATCTTTTGCTTAAGCATCAGACTTGTGTACTACCAGAGGCATGCTAGCAGGCTCGATGGACCAATGGACTGATCTTACAGAGTAAATCCTATGCTTTTCTGACATGTTGACAGACCCTTACCTCAAACAGTGCTAGCAGGCACTGCTGTAATAAAACCAGACTGGCTCATTATTTACTTGTGAGATTTTCCATAAAAACAGCATAAATGTTAATGAATAAATAATCTTCTCCCAAATTTCTTACAATAACTGAGCTTACCCCAGGCAGGTTGTGCTGCTGTAGATCAGGGTTTGAAAAATGTGAGAATTCCTTATTCCCAGTAGTGCAGTGGGAGGAAAACTTTGTCACTCCCATGTCATTTATTTCTCTGTAAGGTGTTGAGGGCTGCAGTCTCTTGTCTTTACACATCCTTGCTCATACTAAATCACTCTCTAAGAGCTAACAAAAAATTTTAGAGGAAAGAAAGATAACAGAGAAAAACATGCAAAATATTAGTTAAATTAATAAAATAATCCCACTTCCCTGATCTTGTGTGCAGAAAGAAAAGAAGAAATTGAATTGAAAATGCATTAGGTAATGCCTGATCTAGGAATTAATCTGCTTACTTACACACAGCAGAGATACAAATTCTCTTGAGATAGCTAACTTGGTTTCTGATGTGGTATAATCCATGTTTACACATGTTGCTCTGAATTGTAAAGAGAAAAGATTCCTGTGTAAAATGAAGCGGAGATGGAAAGCAGAATGGGAAAAACTTGTTTTTTAACATAAAGTAGTATTCTCTTTCTCACCATTCAAAAGAGCACATTAAAAGAAATGTGTCACCTTTGATCTGAACTGGAAAAAAAGGTGCTTGTTTTAATTGAATCTCCTTACTTCAGAAGCTTTTAGCTACATTTTTGCCTGACTGAATAGGGCTGCAGGAAAATGTAAAGTTATTGTTGTTCAGCCTCAATTGAAATTAAGAGGCTGGAATCATTCTTTCAACCTTTCATATGCTTTATTTTTAATACATTTACTTTGAGTAGTGCACTTTATTCCTTTGCATTTGTATCACTCCTTAGGCATTTGTCGTTATTGAAAAGTCAATGTCCTGTTGCCACAGTTTAACCGAACTGTGGGCTGGGAAACAATGTTGTTTAAGATAAGTTTTAGGGGAAAACCTCAAGCAGAGATGGCCATCTCATTATCCATGCCTATCTAGGAATTTGTAGGCAATGCTGGCATGACTCTGGTTTCCTTGAGACTATGACGCACCTTCTTGCCTTAATTTTATGCTCATTTTCGTAAATGAATTAGAGAAGTGTTTCAATTTTGAGAGGGTTTAGAATTTCAGTCACATTTCATTGTGAAAGGGGGGGTTCATCTTAATGGAGTTTTGTGGCTTTTTAGGTTAAAAAAAGCCCAAACAACCAACCAAAAACAAACACAAAAACCTCCCAAACCTTCAAAAGAGAAGATGTAGATCATTTAATAACAGTTTTTCAACAAGTTCTCTGAAGTACAAAGTGAGATCATGGCTGTCCTGTCTGTGATGAGCAGAAGAGCTGCTGATCTATCCAGTTTTACCTTTAATAGTGAATGTAAAGGGATGGAAATGGTGCCTGAAGCCCTGAAAGGTGGAGCGTAGAGAAATAAGTGGGATGCTTGCAACCCTCATAAAGGTATCAATGATGAAATACAACTCTATTTGATATTAATTGTGTGTAATTAAAGTTTAAAACATTCAGGACTTGTGAAAATTAAAACTCTTAATGCAGCAATTAGTAAAACATATATTTGGGGATCTAAATAGTGATTTAGTAAAATATGTACTCTAAAGATGAAAAATATTGTGTAAAGTGAACCAGTACTGACATAACATTGTTATGAAATCCTTATGTTCTGTAGTTACTGACTTTTTAATAATTCTTTGTGGTTTTTTGTTTTGTTTTTTTTTTAATTTGTCCATATTTTATTTAGTTCTCCATACGGTTCCTCTGTATTCAGTATCTCAGCAGCAAAAGACACATGGAATTTTCTGGAGTCCCGCTGGTTTTCATACAAAGTTATGAATGCACTGAATACCATCAGTACATAGAATACAATCAGAATGAGGACTTATCACCAAAATATGTGGCTATTATTTTTTCATATCCGGTCTTTGTATCTTTTGTTACTTTTTTCTCTACTCTGAATATGTAAATTAGAAAGGTGAAGACAGGGAGGAGAAAAGAAGGGAGATATAAAAAGCCTGAATTTTCCACGAAGTGAGAAATTTCCTTCAAAATGCTTTGGGGTCCCATGCCTAAAGAAAACTCTTCCTGTAATTGTCAAAAGGGCTGTGTGTTCAGGAGGTCATTTCTGTGACATGCCATGAAGATCTGTTTTTCAGTTGAACTCTACTATCATGTTACTGGGTTAGTACCTTCTAGGATTGTGAAGCCTGAAGTACTTCACTATATTATAACTATTAAGTTTTTAGTAACATTGCACTGAATTTTAATAATTGAGAGGATGCTATGCACCTTGGCTCAAAGAAGCTATTTCCCTCTGCTGTGCTGACAAGGAAAATAACAACAACAGCAGTGAGATAACCAGTAAAAAATGCTGTTTATCCCTAGAGAAAAATTGTGTAACTTGGTGGCATACTGTGGATCTGTGCATCTGTCTACAGCCGTGCCACAGCCAGTCGTTATGAGAAACATCTGTATGAAAACAGATGTTTTTTTAAAAATGTTACAATTTACCTTCATTTAGTGTTCACTAGTAGAAGCCTGAGATCACATTTAAACATTTCAGTATTGTCTAGATTGATTTTTTTTTTCCAGTGGACACTGATTTTAAATGTAAGCAAAGAGATACTATCAGAAAATTAACCTAAAATCAAAACTTTATGGTGAACTGTTTGTTTGCACATTTTTAGAAGAAAGGTGGCATTAATCATGAGGCCTTTTTAAACCAAGGCGGAGAGAGGGGAAAGTATGATAACATACATTAAAAGACTAATGATTGCTCAATCGAACTTTGCTGACACCTCCTTAATCACTTAAATCATGATGCATGTTGTACTTTGGAGAGTAATTTCAGACCTGCTATAGGGCTACTTTCCTATAATGTGGGCTGCTATGAAGTTTACACCCTTTTCAAGCAGAAAAATATCACTGGGATGGGAGGAATAAGGTAGGTCATTACAAGTTCTTATCGGTGATAGACGAGTCAGAGAAGTAACACCAACCACTCTGCTCCTGAAACAGCATCAGTGAATGGCTTATAACTCCCCAGTGAACCACAAGGATTTGGGATTCCATGCCCTGAGACACAGAAGAAACAGAGGTGAGCTCAAAATGAGTTTGACGATTCTGTTAACACTTGTAAGCTGTTGAAGCAACCCGCGTGTTCCTACATGAACAGCAAAGTGACCTCTGCTGAGAACAATGCAGATTCCGCATTCATGAGATTCAAATCCTCAAACTTAACGGGCAGGACCCCATGAGGCTCGATGTATTAACATTGAATGTATTGTTTTGAATAGAAGAGTAAAAGCCTGCTGTCAGTCTGCTTGTTGGTGTTACTGGGCTTTGGTTTTTGGTGTGCTACTTCATGGCCTGCTTTTGCAGGTCCTGCAGGCTGTGCCCAGCTGCTGAGCACTGATGATGGATAGGTCCCAGCCAATGCCACTGTGCTTAAAGGCTTGGGTTTCTGGAGATCTCGGATCACTTTTGGGTTTATCCTTCTCCCAAACATTCAGGCAAAGGGGAAATGAATTCTGAGGCTTACTCATGTAAACCAAATCTGTCATCAAGACGAGTGAACTACGGTAGATCCCAAAGCATCATTTCAACTCCATGGATGCTCTGGCTCCNTCTTGTGATAGTGATACAGCCCTTGCAGCTGTAAAGATGTCTGAAAAAAGTACATATATATATAAATATAAATATATATATGTATATATATGTTGGTGTTTGTGTGTGTGTGTGTGTGTATGTATATATATACATATAAACATCAGCATATTTTTAAACCTTGATAGAATCAAGCATGGGTCACAGTTTGGAGTTCGGAGATGCTCTTACCTACCAGCATATTTTCATACTAAGATGAGATAATTCAAAACACTGTTACTTGTTTTATGACTGCACCACTAGCACTGTGCAGCGATACTGCAATAATCAAAAATCTGGATCGGTGTTGAATGAAGCAGTTTACTATATTTTATTAACAGAAAATTAAGTATCAAATTATGTATCCAGCTTCCAGAAAGAAAATAGAGTATGAGGTGCTAGAAGGTGAAAATAGAAAACAATAAAACCTGGTTAGCTTTTTAACTGTCTAAAACAAAAAAGAAAAATATAAATATTTTAAATTAGTCCTCAAAATTCAGGGAGCTTAGCTGTAAAATTCCATCTGATCACTATTAGGCTTACATGAGATTACAAAAGCCTGCTGATAATAGAGTTAAATTCAATTTCATAGCACTGCGGTGAGGACACTGAAACTGTAAAAAGCCAGTAGTACTGTTTGGGTGAAAAAGAGTGGATACTCTGGGCATAAAAACAGTGAGTCAAGAGGATGCTGCTTGCACAGTAATTGACTGTAAGGGTAATTTTTGTGATATATTGTTTTCAGAGTTTAGATAAGGCATGAAAATAGAAAATCAATAGTGTAATAAAGGAGAACTTCAGGACTTTGATGGGTAAGGAGGAGGCCTTTGGAGGTCATACACAATTATCAAAGATCTCTGTTTACCTTGATTTTATATTTTGATTTATTTCTGAGCCAAAACCTGGGCAGGTGAGGGTTACTTTTCAGTTTTGCTTTCATCGATAAATAAATTTCCGAAGTGCCTGGGTGTATGTGTACAAAGTTAACTATGC
The DNA here is from genome assembly GCA_020086605.1 of Lanius collurio. Lineage (NCBI taxonomy): Eukaryota > Metazoa > Chordata > Aves > Passeriformes > Laniidae > Lanius > Lanius collurio. The sequence goes on from JACBWW010000003.1 coordinate 48,178,363, forward strand.
AGTCATTGCAGCAGTTCAAACCCACACCGAGTAAGTCAGAAGAGAAAATTCTAAAGGGAAATATACTGAGGCTACATGTCAGATGTTTCTCTCTTCTTTTCTCTCCCTCTCTTTTTATGCACACAACACCCATATGCACATGCACATATATTAATATATATAATATATGCAGATATTGATGGAATTCTATGAGTTGAAAGAGAGGGAAGATGTCTTTAAGGATCCATATCTCTCGCAGCAGATATATGTTATTATCACTGAAATGTGGCCTTCAGTCTTGAAACAGTTAAAAGAGTTCTACGGCCACAAAAGAAGAGATTTCTTCAGAATTATCTCCCGCCTCACATTTGCTCTTAGGCAAGCAGTTTAAAAAAGCCCAGTGATTGAGCCAGTGATCCAATTTGAAATGCAGAAATGATTAGAGCTGCTTGCCTCATTTCATATCGAAATTCTCTGATTTATGACAGGGCTGCAGCCAAGATCTATCTCCAAAGGGAATTAGTGTGCAAGTTTGCATATTTTTGTTATTTAGGTTTCTGATAGCAGCTGCTAGCTAGAAATACTGAACTGGGAGGTGGTGGTGCAGGGTTTTTCAGCCATTGGAGCAAAGAAAGATAAGAGCCTTATGTTTAGGACATTTAGACCCCTTGACCATCTCACCATACAGTAATTTTTAAACTTGGATTGCAGTAATACAGGAATCCAGCGGAATGGTTAATTGTAGTTGTGGAGAAAGGAATTACCAAAATTCTGTCTCCATGTTTTAACTAGGGGAATTTTAATGAGGCATAAAACTTCAATCATGCGACTGACCTGTGGGGCAGAGTGTAGAACATATAATGAAACAGAAATAGAATTCTGAAAAAAAATTATTACCTTATCTGGAATTTACATGAAGTGTTAACAGGAAATTATGCAGTGGTTATAAATGAAAAATATGGGATTTAATGTACTTATTAATAAAGATTTGTTACATACATGATACCAGTGTCCCAAATCTGCTGTCCGCAGCTGTCCCCAATTTCTTATTTCTGTGTCCTCAAATGCATTTAGTGTCTTATTACTCCAGAAGCTAAGGCCAATATCCATTTAACACCAGTGTCTAAGACAAACGGAAACATCTTTGTGTAGGGGTCAAGGACTGAGGAATTTCCCTTTTCTACAGCATTCAGACAGTCATAAAATTCTGGCTTTTTAATTGGGAATTCACTTAATGTTTTCTTTGGATATGTGAACCTTCTGTGATGAGGAGGAAAGAATGAGCACATGTGGCTCTTAAATAAAGGGGGGAAAAAAAGCCCTCTCCATTGAATGAAAGATGAGTAACTGCTGAATTATGTGAGTATTGCACAAAGCAAAGAAATCACACTGTGAAAGTTTATTACCTTAGCTACTGTCCGGCTCCATATGGAGTCATTATGGCCTAGAGTCTCAGTAGTGCTCCTAAATTGACCTCACTATAATGCAACTGTGCTTCCAGGTATTAAAACCTCTCTCATATTTCACTGAATATTCCCTGGGAGATCCAAGGTTATTGTAGTAAAAACTTTAAAATTTCATTACTTTGTTCTTTGACAAAGAATCTGGTAAGAAGCTCCTACAGCCTGCAGATGAAAATGTGTGAGTTACTTCTTTTAAATCTATTCTTCTTGCATGCTTTTATTTTTGCATTCCTACCCTTGTTATTCAGTGGTAATTCTGCCAAGGGAGCTGGTCATGTTTAGGTGCATTACACAGTTACCTAAGTAACCCACTTTCTTTATAAAGTCTCTCTGAGCATAGTGCTGACCTTAAAATATCACCGTGATTCTGCACTTAAAACAGCACCGACACTGGGGATGAACTTCCCGTCCCTCTCTGCAGATGCCAGTGATTTGGAATTTACATTAGCACATTTGAAACCACAATTTAAAACATTTAAAGTCACGCACCCAGTGAGTGAAGAATTATCAAAACAAGGACAGAATGGAAATGGAGGAAATGAAAATAAATTGGGGGTTTTTGTGACTAATTGATCCACTTGCTGGGGACTGTTATTCAGACAAAAGAGACAATGCAGTCAAGTGAAATTGTCACCTGAAGAGAAGGACTATTTTTATATACTCAAATATACATTAGGTCAATCTATGTGTCTTTTAATTTTTTTCAGTAAGAGTATACAATGGCATATATTGAAGATTATTTAAAATACAAAGATGGTGGATTTTTATTGTTTGTTTAGTTGGTTGGTTTTTTGTACTAGTAACAGAAAAGTTCCAGCAGAAATATAAAATAATCAATCTTTGGATGAAGTCCACCTTCTCTGTTCCCAGTAAAATTGAACAAGCTCTCTTTCTTACTGCCTTCTTTAGTGATTTGATTGCAATGGATTCTGTGCCTGCTGTACTATGAGTTTTATGATTCTGTGAGAAAAGATGAATATAGCACTATAAACGTCCCCTCTGAATGCTATTTTAGCTTCTCTAAAGATACTGTAATCTAGTCTATCCGTGTTATTTGCAGAAAAGCAGGAGATAGAGTTTTTGTTAGCTAGGGAGTGAAGTTTTCAGAGCGTGGATCCAATCTGTGGGCCTGAAGCTTCATAAGAGCAATAGCCGATGAATGTGTATATTTTCTCATTTTCACTAGTGCAGGCAGAAATGGAGATCTTTATGTGAAAACATGGTGCAACTTTGCTTAACTAAAAGGTTATGTTCAGAGTTGTTTTGTGAAGTCTAGTGATGTGGAGAGAATGAGGATCAAATATGTCCAAGGCCATTGCTTTAGTTGTCAGAGGATACATTTACCCTTAGAGAAGTCCCTCACGTAGGAAAGATGGAATGGGTTTTTTCTTAATGTAATGCTATTGTGGAGGTATAAAACATTTACATTATGAAGGATAGGATTTAAACTGAAAGCATGCATAGGTGTTTCTGAAGACTTCCATAAAATATAAATGCTCATAAATAACTAGTGTTGCTTTTGTCTTCATTAAATTATTTTACTTTAAACTTTACCTTGGGCTATCAAGTGTGAGAATTTCTGCTTATGTTAAAATCACTTCCACAAGGTATTATTTTTTTAGAATATTATTTTAATGATTTATTATAGAGTATGATCTTTTGTATTGCTCTGATAGCCAGTAAAAGTTAAAATATTAACTGTCAGTATAGTTAACTTGGATAAGTGCAGCATTAAAGTAGATACATGTTAGCCAATATAAAGCATCAGAGGTAAAATCAAAGGGATTAAATTTGACAGAAGAGCCCCATTTAATTTCTTCCAACCCCTGTGGTTCTATTGAATAAAATGTACTTTAAGTACCTTTCTGGACTGCACTAACATTTGCTGTTCTTGGAAAACAGTTTTTGCCAGAGATAGCTGTGTTACTGGGAAACTCTGGCCCACAAGGGCTTGCAGAGAGTGTTGTCTTCTTGTCTTTTTCTTACTAATTAATTCCCATGAGGCTTGCTCCAGGACTAACTATTGAGAGCCCAGCAATGTGAAGAGGTTAGCTGGGAAAGTCACAGGGAGAGTTGTGGTAGCAGCAGCAGAGCCCACGTGTGCATGCACATGTATATCCATCCCCAGGAGATGTATACATACAAAAAGATGTATGAAACAGGCAAAGATAGGCAATGAAGTACAGTGACTTAGTTAGCTGTGGCCCTTCCAAATAGCATACATATTCTATAAACTATATCTAGTCTGACCAGTTGGACACCATCCCAAAACTTACGAACTCAGCAAAATCCCTCAAGTATGACGGATTTTCATTGTGTAAGTTTGGAAAAATAAATCACTGTTGAAGAAGATAGGAACCCCACTTATATCTGGAGACTAATCACGCCTCAATAAATAGTAGAGGTCAAATCCTGTGTGCTTCATGTTGTGTTGACTCACTGACTTCAGTGATGGCAGTCTCTAACACAAGCCAGGGCTGTGTGATTTTCCCTGTATGCATGGATGTTTGCGTGAGCACAGACATACATGCCCATGAGCACACTGCACATATGCACAATTTTCTAGGAGCCCTGCTTTCAAACCACTTCCTCAAAGAAAAAGGGAAAAACAGTTTTAATTTCACAGAACTGACCAGGATAGATAATGAAGTACTTTCAAAACTCTTTATGTGTGTAAGCCCTAGAGGCAAACCCCAGAGCTTTCTTACTTTTAGCAACCAATTACCACAAAAAAAGAGTTTCCCCAATTATGAAGTACACTAACACAGGCTGCACAGACTCAATTTCACAAAGTGTATTGGAAAGACAGCATTCACATAATTAATGAGAAAATGCTGCATGTGTTCAGGCCTTCTGTTAATTGATTAAATGAGTCTATGTCTAAATCTGATTATAATCATGCTGTGGCAGTACAATTGAGAGTAAGCGGTAAAGAGACTTTCTCTTCCTCTCTTGTACACTCTCAGATATGTGGGCACACATCCTCCTTCCTACTCCCCCACCCCAAATTGTAAGAACAGGAGAAAAAACTGGGCTAATAGGAAAGGTAGCAGACTTCCCTATTGAAAGGGGGATCACAATTACTTGAACAGTTGTTCTTGGTTTAGTGTCTTGGTTCCCGTTTAATCCATTACTGGCACTTGTAAAGTACAGTGGGCTTTATAGCAGACGTCAGTTTGATGCTTATTGTGGTTAACAGTTAACAAGTACTGGTTAGTTTTCCTGCAGTGTTGCAGTAAAACACAAAACCTGCCATGTGCTTGTCATTTTTTTTAAAGAAGGCCACAGTGTTCCCTAAGGGTTGTGAGAGAAGTTCATCCCATTGAACTGGTCAGCAAGATATCATTAGCTCGTTGTGTACATGAAATCCAGGGGTTAGAGCACCAAGCGTCACAAGCCAGTTTCTTTACCTCCTTGAGCTGATCAGAGGATCAGAGTATCAAGGAAGGATTAGCACTGACTTGGGATTTGTGTGATTGGTTAATTTATTGCGGCGATGGCAGGCCTTTCATCTATGGCAACATTTAATCAGCACGGCCATGGAGGCTATTACGGGTTAGCTCTTTTCTCAAGTCAGCCAGGGCTGCACCATCAGCCCTATCACAATTCCCCTGAAATTTCCAAATTATCTGGAACAGGCTTTAGCCTCACAGTAATAAAAATTAGAAGAGATCCCTGATAGTGCTGGTGGAAAAGGCTTTCACTTGCACAGGGCAAATTATAAATAGTATGAACGTGCACTTTAAAAAAAAAATTCTCCACCTCTTAAGAGATGTGCAGGACTTATCACCCCTGCTCTGATCCAAATCCTCGTGGTTGAAAATTTATATTAGATTTTATCAGTGAGGCCTAAGTCTAGAAAAATCAATGAAGGTTATCTTTTATGTTGCAGGAACTTGTGGAAATATTGATTTTCATTTTATAGTGAATTTGGAGCATGAGTTGGTAATCACTGCTGAGCTGACTACAATGTTTGCCTACTGTATCTTATACTGAGTTTTCCTCAAGTATTTAAGATAGTATATTCCTGTTGATTTTAGCATGTAGTTTGAAGTCAAATTTTTCTTAATACAAGTTGGTGCATCTCTTGTCATATAATTTAATACTTCAGAGTAATGGTGATTAGCTAATGTCTGTTGAATGATTTCTGAATTTAATAGCAATGTTCAGAATGAGAAGGAGGGAGATTTCAGGACTTCACTCATATATCTTCCTTCTCCTTTTTCCAAACCAGTCACTAAACCACTAAGTAAAATACACAGTATAGGAGAATATAATGGAAAGTAAGATGAAGGATGCTAGGAGATAAAATACTCATGTATGAAAGACTTAGGAACCTGAATATCTGCTACTGTAAATTATCTTTATTCAAGCTATTAAGTATTAAATCTTTCAGAACTAATGAAAACTAGAAAAACTACTGATAAAAGACACCATGGCCACAGTTTATTAAGTGAATCTAGATCCTTCATCTTGGCTCTTAAAATGCTTTAACTAAGTAAAACAGTGATTCAGAGAGTGATTTTAGAGTTTTTCTGATGTACTGCCCTTATTCACTCTCTGTAGTTTTTATTTCCATAGAGTATGTTTGCTTTCCATGTCATTTCTGTTGGTGGTGAATCTGTGCAACTGATTTTAAAATGGATGAATTCTTCAAAAATTCATTTGAATATTCAAATAAATCTGTTCCTGCCAAATTTATGTCATTTTTGGTGTGATTTTAGGTAATGTGAGTTTTCGCTCAGACCTGATATTGAAAAAGGAATTTTTAATACCTTCTTTACATAGTCTAACTCTAGGGCAAGTAAAATAAAACCCCATGAATTTCCAAAGATAAAGGCTAGCTGACCATGAGTACTTAAAACACGGGTACCTTTAGATAACTGTAGGGGGGAAAAAAAAAAAACAAACAAAACCCCCAAAAATTAGTTTTAAATATATTTTCGAGTATGGTCTCTGCTTGTTCCCTCCTTTGCAATTCCTTTGGGCAGGACCTGTTGTTCCCTGAAGGCACAGTGGTAACAAGTACCTTGCCTGAACAACCTTTTTAGCTTCTTAAGTAAGGATTTAAATCTTAAACTCTATTCGGATGCTGAAATACAAAGGTTTTTTAAACATTGGTGCAGGAAATGGGACAGAAATAGTGAAGCATTTTGCAGAGTACACCTCCTCAAGAAAAATATGAAGCTGCAGGTACCCATGAGCATAATCTCTAAATACATCATCATTCTTAGCTGCAGAAAACTGAGAGGAAAAAGTGTATGAAAGTAGATACCTGAATCTCCTGGTTGGAGCACTGGCAGCGTGATGCTGGAGAACATACAAGGATTCACTTGGCAGGATACACAAATATATAAGATTCTAGTTGCTAGAACGAACTGCGTGTCACTGCATTTATCTACATTGTATTAGCATCCTTCTCCAAATTAATTATGCCCTATTATGCTTCTAATGCTGTCATTATTTTGATATCCTAACTTTTAGTCTTCTTCTTGAGTATTTAGTTGGTACATTTTTGGTTCTATCCATTTTCCTCCAGTCACAGTCTTTTCATATATTACAGAGACGTGTTATGGATTTGTAGATATGAGTAATGATGTGTCACTGAGATCAGGGAGAGCAGTATTATGTCCATTTTGTGGTTTTTGATGCTCTGATTAAGCTGATTGTTACTCCTTTAAATGGAAATCACTTTCAGGAAAAAAAAAAAAAAAGAAATGGAATGAATTCCTTACTGGAATTATGAATTCCTTACTAGTCCTGGAATTTGTGTGAACTGTGAGTACTGGTGATATATGTAAAAGAAATTAATGTAGGTTTTAACTGCAATGATGTTAATGTTTTATAAAGTACACTGGAATAGAAAAGGGCATTTTTTTCTTCCTATAGATAAATGCTTATGATATCCAAAGCCTGTAATCGTTGAAGGTTGTCCAACAGCAACTCTTACTGACTTCTCTGGTATTTTGAGCTGAAGTAATGCAGAAATAAATGTTTCAAGGGTCAGGATTGATATGTTTGGGGACAGGGTGTGTTGGGTAGGGGTATGTAAGTGTAGCCTACATTTTTTTCCTTTAAATTCAAAGTGAAATTATTAACATCATAAAATCTCTGACAGCCAAGAAACCCGAAAGAAAAGATGATCTGCAAAGATTGGCTTAAATTCTGTTATCCGAATCACACGTGCAATTCCTTTTGACATCAATGGGAATGTTGTCTTTGTTACTGAAAGCGAAATATGACCTATTGTCTATTTGCTTGTCTATTATGGAACTACAGATGAGGCTGCATAACCAAACAGATATGCCTGGACAGATTTGATTGCCTTTGTGAACCATTACTCTTAAACCTGGCATTTGCATGAAACTACACTGAAAATTTCATTTTGCACACTTTAAGCCAGTGCTAAGTTTAAAGAAAACACTTAAAGGGTTTATACCTTTATATACAATTATTCAGTATTTAGAGCATTGTTGTATTCTCTATTTTATTATCATTATTTGTTTTTGTTCTTTTGCCCCAAATCAACTCATCATACATCCTTAAAAAATTACTACAATTAAAAGACTACTTTTTCCATTACTGAAGAATGTATTTCCATGAAATTTTCTTTGAATCATCTATAAATTCAGCAGTGCACATTTTTTAATTATTCTTCTCTGCTGGCATTAGTTCTACACCAATGAGAGACTGCCAAGGGATTGCATAAGACAATCATCTGAAGCATTGCTTCTGTTAGAAATATACCTTGCTTAGCTGATTTTTTCACAGCGTTAATTCGGCCCTTAGTTATAGCTTTATCAATAGTTTTTGCTTGTTGGGCTTTAGGAAATATTTTAGATTAAATTTGAAGAAATGGAGGTGTGCAGTCAGATGATGAGATTGTTGTGTGCTGGATTACTGAGGTATACTGAACAATTTCTAGTAACAGAACAGAATCTCCCACCTCACCATTACTGCATGCAGGGCATGGTACTCTCTTTCTTTTGAATTTTTTTAGAAAGCCCATTACCTGCTGTAAGCTCCATGACTCTCTTTGTGCCTAATCAAGAAGGGCAAATACCCACAAGAAAGGAGGACTTCTCTCGGCAATATGTGGTGAAGTTCCCCCAGGTCTTTAAAGATTCTTCAGGCAAAAAACATTTGATTCTAGTTTGTCCTAAAAAAGACAAGTGCTTGTAACTTGACCTGGACAAATAAATTACATACAAATAATCTTTCCCTTTCAAAATATTTATATTCAGCTACAGCAAAGCCAAAGGAATTGGGTTCCATACCTACATTGGAAGAGATACAGAGAACTCAAGTCAATCAGTTGGTTAAAAGGCCAGTTTGGCAAACATTTATTTATAGGTAATATGGAAACAAGGTGGAGTTGGGGGAATAAAAATAAAACAAATAAATAAATAAAAGGTGATGTTCCTTTTTAAAAGAAAAAAGTCTTACTTGAAATAAAACAGTGGAAAACTAGAATTGTTATACATTCCTAGAATTATGTGTAGTGTGTTGACTAGCCAGTACATTTCTAGATTATTTTGGTCATATTCCAGGGAAGTAAGCCAATACTGATAAATAAACATGATGTTTGAAAAGCCTTTAAGGTGAATCTAATGATTATCGTCTTGTAAATATGGAAGTTGATGCTAGAAAATGTAGTCCATTTGACTTTATGAAAAAGACAGATGTTGAAAAAATGTAAAAGGTAAGTTGCTTTGAATGCTATATATCAGATTAATTACAAAAAAAAAGGGTAATGTTTCAGAAGTTGAAAAAATAAAATTGGAACACATCCTAAGACAGAGCAACTAATTCAAGTCATTCTCCTGGTAAATATTTTCTTAGCTGTGTATATTCCAGCACCATCTTTACAGATGTTATGCACCTCACTCATTCTTATCCAAAATCTTAAATTATCAACACTAAACAATTAAAATCATTTGGATCAGACAAGTGTAGTTTTTTGTCCAGTGCCATCAGTCGGTTCCTCAGTTTATTTTTAGTGCAGGTGAGGTCTGTGAGCTTTTTTGTCACACAGGTGTTTGTTAAGAGGAAAGAAGTAAAGGTAGCTTGTCCACTTTAATGAGTTCAATTTTCTGTAAATAAAAAGAGCATATATTAAGGTTTCTAGCCTTATTTTCTGACATACACATTTATTATACAGAATCCAGTTTCTTTTTTAAACCAATTATTTTCTCAAACTTTAAAACAATTATAGGTAAACTTAAAAATCTTAGTCAGTGTTTCTTCTTAATAAAACTGAGTTTAACTAATACTTCATTGTAAATGGCATTTTTTATTTTAGTATATTGAAAGTTGGATGACCTTCAATTTAATGTGGACACCATTCAAGATCTTCAGATAATTTACAAGTTACTTGAGTCACTTCAAGTTATATGACTCATTTACATGCAAATTTTACTTTTAAAAAGGAAAGTATGTTGTTTATTAGTATATATGTGTTGTTCAGTTCTGCAAAAATATCAAAGTAATAATCTTTTAACCTTATCTATGTTTAAGTGAATGAAGCAATTCTGTAAAATATCAATTAAGCATTTCACTCTCAGTAACAACAAAGTGGGAATTCCATAAAGAGTATTTCTGCCCAGTACTGAAGGGTCTCTGTTGGTTACATGGTAGGCACAAGGTAAAGGAATCAATAGAATTCATGTCTATGAACCACGTCCTGCTTCTTTTACTTTGAATATGGAAAAATTTCTGTGGCTTCCATTGTTTTCAGTAGTGAATTGTAGAAGACGTAAGAACTGCAGAGAGTTTCACTTTGTCATAATGCTGCCAAATAGATATTATAGTGAAACTATCTTGAATATTGAGGTACATACAAGTATAAATTTGATTTTAATATCATCTGCAACTCGTGCAAATTAGAAAGTCAGTTTTCTTTTTGTCTAGATTTTCTTGCATTTAAGGAATTTTTCAAGTCAAATACCCGCCCACTAATTTTCTTTGCACTGTGGTTATTACTGTGTTAAAATCACTGGCAGTCTTCTGTGGAGTACTTAAGAAATAGAAGCTTTAAAAAAGTGTTTGAAAAGTAGCCTGCTTATAATCCACTATAGAGAAATAATTCCTCTGAAAAATATGCTATTTACAGTCAAATCATTTCATAACTAATAGAAAAAAGGCAGGAGTGTGGTTTATTAGAAAACATCCCATTCCAGTTGTCAGGGTTTTAATCAAAATCCCAGGCCTCGTGGAGAAATCTAAAGATTTTCTCTTCTGTTTTCTTAGTTGTTTTTTGAACTATAATCCCAGTAATGAGCAAGTAACAAAACTCAGCTGTACCTATGAAACTACCACCTATCACAGTTCTTTCAGTCTCAAACAGGATAACCAGAGCATAACTACTGTGAAGCAATACAATTATGAATTTCTTGAGGGGGAAAAAGGAGAGATAAGTGCACAGAAGTCAGCTAACACTGATGCATGGGTGGCTACAGCATGCAAAGGGTTAACAAGATTTTCATTTTAGATAGTTGCCGTAGTAACAATCAGAGAGCTCAGGCTGTATCTTTTCTATTTGTGGGGAATGTTTAGATTTACAGAGTAGCTCAGCTTATTATATATCTGCCTTGATTGCTGGATAAGGTTCGTTGATTAAAAACAGAATAAGATGCATTTTTATAATACTAAGGGGACCCACTGCCCCCTGCCTCTGCCTCCCATCACTCTCTGTCCAGATCTCTCTCAGCTCTCCCAGCGCTTGCCCACCGCCCAAGGTGTGGCTGTAAATCAAGTTTCACTTGAACTTTCAAGGAGCAGGGGCTGGATCTGCCTGAGCTGCGTGGAGCGGGAGTGCTTGGTCCTGAGCATTCCTTTTCTCCTTCTGGTGGCTGATGTGGACCTAAAGCCATGGCACCACCAGCCCTGAGTTTGAGTGCTGCTTCTTTGTTTGATATTGTAGCTTGTGTTGACTTGTTCATCATCCACAGCTTCGTAAAAGAAAGTTTGATCAAAGGTCACCTCCCCAGTGGAGGAGTGAAGAGGCAGATTTCCATCATCCAGCCGTCCTCCTTAGAACTAGCAGGAGCTATCAGAGGCTCTGCAGATGCGACCACTTCCCTTCAATGTGAAAATGGGATCTGGACTTGTGAGAATCAGCCAGTTATTCATTTCCTTCCCTGAAAAACTGAGAAGCCTTATGGTGACCACAGCAGCACCTGTGCAGAGGTCGTAGTAACCCTGAAGCCTGAAGGCTGCCACATGAGACAAATACCCCATGCTGATGGCAGCTTCACACCTCACCTGAAGGCTCATATCTCTTGGGAGCAGGGAAAAATCCCTGCTCAGCTGGAATGCCAGGTTCAGGTCTGCCTTGAACAGCTGCTGTCATTTAGTGCCGAGTGATACGAGGTAGTTGTTTGAAACTGATATGGTGGCTGCAGTAGTGTGGCATTTTAATGCCTAATTCTGTGATAAGAAGAGAAATTCTGGTATAAAGTTGTGCGAAGTTGTGGGTTTTGATAGCCTGGTCTGCTCTGATTCTGCCAATTTCTAAAGCTTTTGCTCCTTGTGAGCTTGATTTACCTCTGGTGCTTTGTGACATTAGGTTGCTTTCTTGGCTCCATAACACACAACTGTGGGTCTTTCTTTCCCTTTTATTTGCTTCATTGGTGTCTTGAAATGCTAGGGACATTCGGAAGCTGGGTTGTTTTGTTTTCTTTTTTCTTTCTCAGGTATCTGAAAATTCATTCAAAAATTTTACTGGAAGGATAAAGTATTTGATTTTATTGGATTGGATAAGGTATTCTTTGAACCAGGGAAGGCCTTCAAGGAAAAATTACTTTTTGGAATTAAAAAGTAATTTTTTGTGAAACTGGTCTTAGCCAACAGTAGAATAATTTTCTAATCACTTAAATTCAGTCTGCAGTGTGGTGGTACTCAGCTTGACTCTTACTACCACTGTGAGTTTTCATTTCATACAACAAAATTAACCTGACCTCTGTATAGAACCTGTGTGCAAATTTGTGGTTCTTTTTTGATGCTCCCTACTTTTGAAAGTCAGCCCACTCCCACTTGAGGACCACTCCTTGGATTTGTGATCCCAGAGTCTTTACAGGTCTCAAGGTGTCCTACTAGAGAACACAGAGCTGCAGCACTGCTGGCACAAAGTGGCTTCATTGATAAACTGGCAACTGACAAGTTTGATACCAACAGTCTTTAGCCATAGATGTACCCAGTTACTGCATTCATCTTATTCACCTTGTTTTGTTTCCTCACATGAAAGTGAAGGAATCGGTCAGCTCCTTTTAAGCAAGCTGCATCACTCTTTTATCAACACTGTCATTTAAACTTTGGATACCAGACTGTGTATATCTGTCAGTCCCAGAAATGAACTTTGGTTCATAGGGAAATTCTTGCTGCAAAGAATTTCAAAAAATCAAATTTATTTCTTTCTGAGGAAAAGATTCTTTAAGTAAACTTGCCAAGCTTCCAGTTTCTTTGTCTATTGTTACTTATTTTAAGTGATAGTGGGGTTTTTTTAGTTCCCTAAAATATGTTAATATGGGAGTGGTTTGGGCTTTGTTCATTGTTATTTTCAAGTTATAAACATAGCACCAGGTCCCTATCTGCCTTTTACCCCTGCTTTTATGTGTAAATGTTTCATAACTATCTGTATGAATTTTCCAAGTAAAAAGCACTTTCTTGGAACTGTTTTTCCTTATGGAAAGTCTTTTACCCTTAACTTCATTGTGTTCAAAACCAAAAGCCTGAAAACAGCATTTCTACACTACTTTGTTTCCAGATTTTAAGATCTATTATGCAATAGCATAGTGCGTAATTATAATTATGCATTCATGGTGATGTTTGTACTGGCTTAACTCAGGAATAGTGTGAGAAAGCTAATCTCGAAGCTACAGGCTGTTTTCCTGGACTTTAGATTCTGATCTGAGCTGTTTGTTGAGTCTTACTGGAACCAGAGCCCCGTACTCACCAGTCCTGCTGCTGGATTCTCCCTCTTTATCTCCAGTCCCAGTGAGGGACCTTCACCCATTCTTTTGAAACTTTTTTTTCATGGCAACTTGCATGGCTGCAGTTCTTAGTCATGCTGCATATAATCAGTACACTGAAACAATTTAAATGAGAGCTGTGTTACACAACGATCTCATACAAACTACAAAACCTGAGGATACTTTTAGTCTGTCATTGGCATGTTAGAGAAATTAATTTTCATTTTTATGTGAGAACAGTGAAATAAAATGCTCATGCTTTTAAGGCAGGGGGAAAAAATTACCTGATTATGTGCAGCATATTCTTCAACTGGAAGAAAGGAACTGCTTGCAAATTAAAGGTGCTGCTCTGCTCAGTTCATCTTCTTGGTCCAAGCTTTCCGAAATTATAAAGAAAATGTAAGCACCACGAATCTTTAATTCAGATCTGTGACAGATTGTATTGATGAGAAAGCACAGAATTTTCTAAAGTATTTTCTCTGAAATCATATTATTCAGTTACTTAATACCACTATTATTTATTTTAAAATCTATGCAAAATTTGATGGTATAGAAGGAAAAACAAAACCCCTAAAATACTGCACAGTCATATGTTACAATCTATCAAATTTATTTTCTTTTCAAGTCTGTTTTAGTATTTTGAGGGGTTTTTCACTGATAATATTTGAGAAGGAGTTTTCAGTGGAATAAAAAAAATTTAAAATTTTAATTAAAAACACAAAGCATATCTTATGAAAGTTTAACCAGCTAAAGGAAGATTTACAGTATTCCATCTTTGATGTACTAGCAAAACAGAAATTACAAGTGAATAGATAATACCAGATAATTCCAATTATTTGTGAACTTTTCCATCAGTATTATATATATAGTATATGTGTGTAAAGTTAATTGCTCTCCTCATTACCTGGGAACAAGAAAGCATCCCAAGAACAAGAAAATCACTAAAGGAACCTCGTTACAGTTTATTTATACATAAACTGTCGAGTCTTGTGCAAAATGCAACTGTGTGCCTACTAGCAACACACTTGCAGAGGATCGTTTAAATTTGTTTTTTTATGGACACAAGAAGCTGATTTGAAAGCCATCCCTAAGAAGATTGTCCTTGATTTTACATTATCCTGGGTGGGTGTTTCAATTTCTTCCATTCACTCTCGCTGGGGAAAAAATATCCTAGTGTCTGCTTAATAGTGATGGAATTTTCTACATGAAGATGTAAGGAGGAATTAGGTTTTACCCCATAATTATGTATTAAATCAGTGTTAAAATACAGTTGTAATCAAATCCTTTCATATCCCAAGGCCACACATTTGATACAGTACATTGGAAGGTCAGAATACTTAGCTGAGTATACACCCCTTGAGACTCAACAGATGTACAGATACGCAGCCTAATCCCAAAAATGCATTCATAAGTCTGGAAGATCAGAATTGAGCCTTAATTCTCTAAAGGACTGCCACAATGTTGTGTGGTCCTTTCATCCAAATTAGAATGATTCATTATACCTAGTCCATTAGCACCATCAGGGATAGGTGTGGGCCATAAAATCTGCATTAGGATTTCTAAATATGTCAAGGATAATCTTAAAAGGAGATAAACTGAGATGTTTCAACTGAACTAAAAATAATTAATCAAAGTCATACGTGTAGAATTCTGGTTGTTGAATCATGCTTTAAACTTCTACCTTAAATGATTATTCTATCTGAACAAATATAAAACTTGGGCAGAGGATTGTATGTTGGATTTATGCTCTTACTTTAAAGTACCACATTTTCTCTTAGTAAAGATTATATATATATATATATATATAGCTAATAATAGCATGCATAAAAATCTTAAAAAGTCCTCAAGAGATGTATAGATTCTTTTTATTCCCCAACTCTTTTTCAAATTAGAGAGGAATTTAAATATAATATTTTTTGTGTATTCAGTGTGTGCACCGTTGAAGTTCAAATATTATGTAATGCATCACCAAGAGAATTACACTTTAATGCCTACACCATTGACTACAATGCCTTTGTATTGAACATGTATTTCATAAAGACATCACAATATTCATTGGAAATATAATCCTAATAGAGCTGCACTCATTTATACATTTAAAATATTTGATAAGCATATACAAAGAACTTTTTATTTTCTCACTCTTTGGTCCTGGAAAATAAAAAAAAGTTGAAATTAAAAAAATTATGTCTTTTACTTCTGCTTAAGTGTGACTTATTCACCGTTCATGACAAAAAAACATTCACTTTTCTGAAGTAAAATACACAACCTGAGTTTGCCATTCCAAACAAAGTAATAACAACATATAGTAAGCAGAACCTAAAACTAGCTATTCTGTAGTTCTGTGTAATGGATGATTTATAGAAGGCTTTATGCATGTCCTTTTTTATTTCTGTGTTTTTAATGGATTGATAGAATCATAGAATGGTTCGGGTTGGAAGGGGCCTTAAAAGATCCTCCACTTCCAACCCCCCTACCTGGGACAGGGACACCTTCCACTAGACCAGACTGCACAATGCCCCATCCAGCCTGGCCTGGAACACTTCCAGATGTAGGAAATCTTCTTCTCTGAGCAATCTGTGCCGGTGCCTTACCACTCTCACAGTGAAGCATTTCTTCCTTATTGCTAATCTAAACCTACTCTCCTTCAGTTTAAAGCCATTCCCCCTTGTCCTATCATTACCCCTTTTTCTATTCTTTAGATAAAAATAAACATATGATACATGAAATTTGGACTTCTGGAAAAGGGGATTTAAATTATCCAGGATAAGAAAAAGTATAACAGACAAAAAATTACAAAATTGCTCTAAACTAGAAGTTATTCAGTACCACACTAAGCTGCAGATACAGCAATCGTTTTGGATGGCTTTGGTGTAAACAGCTAGAGCATGGGACCAGGCAGAATTAATCCATATGCAATGTAAATGCATTCATGTCTTCTAGAAAAACCTCTTGTTTTGTTTTGTCCCCTTGATCATCTGAAGTATCTAGTGTCACATTAACTGCCCCAATCCCAAATTATATTGGCGCAAAGGGAGACACCAATTGTCAGAAGCTTACTGGGGATTGATGGTTTATCCCCCAGTTCAGTCCCTCAACCTATCCAGAGTAAATTCGATGTTTGCAGAATTGCAGCTGAGCCATACTGAGCAGAGCATTCATCTATCTTATGTGAAAAATGTTTAGCAAAAGGGAAATAAGTGACATTCAAGCAAGTGCATTCAGAAAGTGTTTACTGGCAAATATCAACATGGTCTCATTAGCAGAAAGAGAGATGAAATTCTTAGAGTAGACAATAATTTACAACAGTGAGGTTAATCCAGTAGGGAAAATGCACTGATAATTCAGCGTGAAAGTGTGCAAGCAGCACTGCATTATATCTTGTCTAAAGATAAGTTATATAGTGTGTGATTTCATCAGTACAGGTGCATGTCATCTCTGAAATAGTATTATCCAAAGTATTCAACTTTACAGTAAAGCCGAAAGGTTCAACACCCACTGCAGATACCTGAACACTAAGACACACTGACAGTGCTCATGCTACCCACAGGTATCAACTCACCACAACAGAGATGATTCACTTAGGATTGTCAACTTTCAGAATATCCTTGGCACATCTATGCTAATCTCAGCACTGAGTAAGAATACGATGTGCTGGTTCTGGTTGTAGTGTAAACACATGTATACAGACTGCTTTCCCAAAGAACAGAATGAACAGGAAAGAGAGTAATGGGAAAAATAAAATGAGAGAGTGAAGTCAAGAGAGTGATGGCAAAATACACTGCTATCCATCCCATGCTCTTTGAGAAAGGAATTTATTTATACATAGTCAGGTATTTATAAAATTGGGAAAAATAGGTGGGAGGAAAGGGCAGGGGAGAAGCAACTGTGGAGTGAAGCCAGATGATGACTTAAGAGGAAGGAAGGACAGGAGTAGAAAGCCCATCAAGACAGAACAATGTGTGCAGTGGACAGAGGTCCATTTCCAGCTTTTCCAATCCTGTTCCAGTAAGTTGGTAATCACCTTCTCCAGCACCACAGAAGCAGACAGAAGGAATCACCAGGACTTAGCTAGGTCCAGGTGTTCCAGAGTATGGATTTATTTAAACCTTTTTAGAACTGGAGAGGAGTTTGAAGATGTGTTCCAAGGGTATCCTGAGTTAAATAGACCAAAATGAAGTTGCTTTTGACAGCATTACTTTGTACCTAAGTCAGTGACATTTAATTTGTGTTTATTTCAGAGATTTGAAAAAAGTGCATTCTGGTTAGGTAAAATGAAATGATCCCCATGTTTTAGCACACATTTAATTTGCATTAGGCAGACACGTTTGATAGTAATAAAACATTTGAAATCATATTAAAATCCTGACAAGTGTTGGAAAATATTAACATACCTAGGGTGTGGGGTTTTTTTGTTTGAATAATTTCTTTGGTCTGCTTTAGATTTGTGGATGAAGTGTACATAGTGATACATGGTGAAATATATGTTCAGTCTTGTCACTTGACAAGTGATGATCCCTTGGGGTAAACAGCAGGGTTTCTCAGTTGCAGGGAATCCCAGCTGTCTTGTGGGATTCCATCTGTGTGCACATTTTCCCCCCCTTTTTTTTGTGTTTGAAACATTTAAAGGCTTTTTGGTTTGACCACAGCCTCTTCAACTGTTACCAGTATTTTTCTTCTACTATCACCAAAAATAATAGTAGGAAGTAGATCATTCTTTTCATCATCACTAGTTTCATGGCCCATCACAAGTAACAGTTTTTCTGTGCAGATATACATTTTCTTGAACACTCCTCTGAAATCCTGGATCCCATAAAATTGTAAAGTAACTAAAAAAATTATGCCACCCTGTCTAAAGATTTGGGTGAAACTAACTGCATGCACTACCAGTTGGTATCAGTTTTTAGGTTTTTGGGTTTGGGAATTTTTTTTCAATTACAAGGACTAAGGATTGCAGAGTTTGTTTTGCATTTAGTTCAGGTTTCAAGGTCTCACCTACAGGCATAGTGGAGGCTGTGAAAGCTGAAATTCTGGTGCAATTGTAATATTACAGAGTGGGTGTTTACAGCTGGAGACTGTCATGTCTTTGCTTCATTGGTGATGTTGTCATTGGCATGGAAGCACAGCACTGAAAACCTCCTGACATGTCCAGTGTTGTGTTAGTGGACAGGACTTGCCTCTGCACATCTAGCAAGGAAAGCTGTGGCACTGTGAAGTGCTGCCACGGACCTTGACTGGCAGGTTTTCCAGAAAAACCCCTGAGATAAATATTCTTCCAAGACTGAGTCCTCCTTGGAAAAAGATAAGAATTTTCAGGGAAGCAACAGAAATTGAAAGACAGTCCAGCTGATTGCATTCAAATTAACAACAAAATGTGAGTCTGTGTCAGTCCATTGGACTGTTTGGATGAAATTGTCTTAGAGCTGTTTGAATTTGTAATCAGTTACAAGGTAAAGAAATGCATTGGGACATTCAGTGTGAGAGGTGATAAAATGGAGTTACCATTCTTATTATTCAAAATCATCTTAAATATTAATTAATTAGGGATAGTCTGAGACCTATACAAATATCTGTTATTGCTCTGTCTAGACTGACCCTTAGGAGCCCTTTCCAACTGAATTGATTTGATGAGCTTACAGAGTTTGTTGAATTGAGTATGGTGATCATAAAAGGTGAACTCAGGCTCAAGGTGAACTCAGAGGGGATGTTCTGCAGCTTCAGCATGTCTACCCTGTGATGATCCAATTGAATTTAAATTGAATTTCAGAGTAGAAACCTCCGTCAGTGTATTAACTGGTGTTTTGCTAGCCCAGACTCATATCTGAAGGCACCTGAGGTATGTTTACAGCTCTTCTTCCAGTACACTCTTGGTTTTAATTGACTATATAAACTAACTCCACCCGGTGGGCGTTGGAGCTTTCTCCAAGGGCATGAAGACATTTTGGTAATATTCTGTATCTTTTGTGGGAACTCAGGCTCTTTGGAAGATTTAAAAAGAAAATCTGTTTGCAGGAACCAAAATACAGTAAGAAACAAAGTCTTGGTGTATCAGTACATCTCCTTAAATAGTGTTGAACATTTATTGGAGCACCATGCCTGGGACAGAATGGTCGAGTCACAGTGACTCACTGAACGTGCTCAGTAGCTCAGTAACTGTTGCTTCAGCACAGCTTCCTAAGAAACAGCTAGCACTGATCAGGCATTTGACATCAGAATTTCATAGATTTCAAACAACTTGATCATGCCATACTTTTCTTCAGCGTGGGTGTTTCCTGAAGTTTCTTCTGGGCCACACACATCGTATGTTAGAAATCTTTGCAGGGAAGACCCCATCTAATGTTACTTGTCCGCACTGATTCCATTTAACAAGAGTGCAAAACTATTTTCAGCCTGATGTGATGGCTATTTTTATCTCCATTAACCTCTTGACTGAATATAAACATTTATTGAGGGTTACCTCCCTTGTTTGTCCAGTTTCTTCAAAGGTTAGTGAGAAGTGGATGCCTGCCTGACCTCTTTTATCCTCATTAGCTAATTCTAATTGTTCCCTGAGAGATCACAGTTTTGACCCTGCTTGTCCTTGTCAAATTTGTCTAGTTATGGCATGAAAACATTGGCAGAAATTGCATTTTTAAGGAAACATTGCTTGAGCGTAGAATCTACAGTTACCTAGCTTAGAGCAGTCAACAAAACGGTGGGTCTCTAATGTGCCCTCGTTTAAAAAATGTGAGATTATTACTGTATGGCCCCATCTTACTGACACCCCTTAGCAGATCCCTATGATTATACTTAGGCAGTAGGGAGAATGTTTTGTAAGCTTTTGAGTAATGTGCAGCCATTCTTTCAGAGGGAGAAATGAAATTATGTTTGGTTTTTGAAGTCTTATTTGTAAGAAGCTGCAATATTGTTTTTCCTGTGTCAAGAAAGCTTTTTTCTCTGTGTGTGTAAAAAGGTACGATTCATAAGCTAGAGATATTCCCACTAGCTCTTAAAAAAACCAAACCAAAACAAAACAAAATAAAACAGTGTAAAGTAGATAAACACCAACCACCACTGTTTTGGGAATGTCCAAGTAAATTTTACTGTATGACAAGTACCTCTTATGAATTGCAGGATGATTTTCATAGAAGTCTCTGACAGTCAGAGCATGAACATACTTTATTTCAAGTAGGATGATATCCCAAAAGTAAAGAGCTGTCAGGAGGAACACGTTGCCCTGCCAGGACTTTCTTCAGTGTCAAGCCAAGGAAGCCCTTTTTCATGTTCCTTGGTGATTCTCAGCTGTGGTTGTACAGTTGAGACAAAGGACCTGGCAGGTCTCAATTAGGTATCTCAAAAAGACAGGTCCCAGGCTTCACAGGTTGTAACCAGTGCCTTAAATTCCACAGACACTTAGTGGAAATTAAAAAGCACTGGTGTAATGTGCTCAAAGCACGATATCCTGCTTTAGAAGCTGGTTGCCGCATTCTGCACCCGCTTCAGCTTTCAAATGGATTTAAAATGTAGCCTCAGGTATAGCGCATTGCAGTAGTCTAATCTTGAGGTGATAAAGGCATGACTGATTTAACCATAGCTTCTTTTTATCTTGGACTGGGGTCTTTTCATTTTAACCATTTTAAGGAAATGGCCTTTCCTGAATCATCAGGCATGCTTCAGTTCTTACTATGTAGTAAAGCACAAGAGCAAGCCTCTCTCGGTGGTGAGCACCTATGAACATGTAAACCTCACAGGATGCCAGACTCCCAAGACCTGCTGCCATGGTCCTGACCTGCCTTACAGCTCACACAATATGCCACTAAGGTGCATCAAAGGGAAGCTGCTGCTGGTGTCCCTCAGTGGAGCTGCCAAGCTTTACAAGCAGCCGGGATCTTGTGAAGTTTTGCTTTCATATTAAAATAAGTTTATTTACATATCAGTGTGGCATGGGAGCAGAGCTATGGGAGAATGGGAAATTCTTTTGAGGTGTCCACCAGTTCTTCTGGGCTAGCAGAGCTGTGAGATGAAACACCCTGTTTTTCCTCCAGCCTATCTCTAGTGCTTAGAGACCACTTACAGCTGCAGAGCTGATTACAAGTTTAACTGCCAAGCTGACCTGGAAGCTAATTTAGTGATAATCACGGAGTTCTTTAAGTTCCAAAAGACCCTGTAAATGTGGAACAGTAAAGCAGACACACATGCAGACTGCTGGTGCTCAGTGTACCTGCTGCTGCCGCTGCTTCACCTCAGAAGGGATGAGGCCTGAGCCCTCTCCTTGTCTGGAGGAAACTGGGGCGGTGGCCTGGGACTAAGCCTACCACGTACTACAGGAGAAATTAATCTCCATGAGAAAGTCAAATGGTATCTCTGTATCTCATTCTTCCTCAGCAGTATGTGGTTAAGTATAATCCTTTCCCAGGACATATTATTTGTCCTGTCTATGTAGATAAACTATTGCCCAGCACAAGAAGATCCTGATACTATTTGAGGCTTTTTGATACCACCTTAATGCAGATAATACCCTTAGAGATGGAAGAGACACAATGAAATGTCAGACGTCTGGAAAGAAATAAACCAGAAATAGGAATTAGATCTTGTGAAAATTAAATAGATTATCCTTTCTGCACTTAAAAGATAGAATTTTGGTTTGTTCTATTTTTTAACTTGTCCTCCAACTTAGGAAAAAAAAATACTTCTTTGAATGTCTTAATCATTTTTGGTGTACTTGGAAAAGTCTCCTAGCTGGATAATATTTCACTGTCTTTATACTTGGGATTACCAGGGACTGAAAGCACATATAAGCACAAAAACATGTTAAAGGCTTGACTGCAATGGCACATGGAGAAATGCAGCGAGTATTGGAGGGTGTCCTGATCCTCTTCATTATTTCTATGCAGCCATAGTTGCTAACATTCTTGCTACAGCTTGTGTTCAATTTGGATATGATTCTCAGCTATGGGAGGAATATCCACTTTCCATTGTTTCCATGGCAGCCTTAGCACTGTTTTGGTGTAAATTACAGTAAAGTTCAGACTTTTCTATGGTAAGAGGATAGAGGTGATACTTTGATTACCTTTCATGTCATCTGCTGCAGCTCTTTTCCAGTCCTTGCCTAGTTCATATCATTATTTCTATGTAGCCCCTATGTATATACTTTCCATTGATTTCATAACTGATAATATCAGGCTTCTTGATAATTTACATAGAAACCTTACCAAATCTTAAAAAATAAAATTGTTTTGTTTACTAGTCAATTATTAATTAGAATTTAAATCAGAATACAAGTGCATGCAGTCAGATTGACTCTTGTAATCCTTCATATAAGCAAAACACACTTTCTGCAACTTCCCATAGAGAAAGTCTGTTAGGAGTTGAGATGCTGCACGTCTCTGGTTTCAGTATTTTTTTGCTAGCTAGTTATATTTTTGCTAGATGTTACATTCCTTTTTCCTAATTTCATTCATAATTTCTATCTGTTTTATCCCATACACAAGGAAGATGAATAATATCATGGAGTTCATACAAAAATGTGACTTACGCACAAGCATTTGTATGAAAAATGTAAAATCTAAATGAAAATTAAGTAAGTAGTAGTATATTGGATGAAATAGTATTGGAGTCTAAACAGACAAAAATCCCACAAAAATTTGAAGACCTGTAACATTTGATGTCTGTCTTTATCTATCATCATTATAAAAATAATAATGTGATTATAGTAACTATATATTTTTAAAGATTATTTATTTAATCTTATATAACTAAAATATTTTAAACAGTGTCTTATTTTCAATAAATATTTTCAAGTATATTTTGTGAATGTAATATGATCTGTGGTAAATGTTCTTATTCTTCACTATATTTCTAGGATAGTTATCAATAATAAATGTGGGAAAAGCATTTGGAATATCCATGTAAATATGATTTTCTGGATCTTAAGTTTTTTTTTATCTTGGTCAGTCATACAGCATATCACAATAAAAAATAGGTCAAGACAACCAGAGGATTATTGTTGGAATATAAAAATAATTAAATTCTCCTACAAAATGTTGGAATGTCTTGGACAGAATTATCTCAGAAAAAAATAATTAAAACTTACGTTGTGACTTTTGTACTTCTGTTGTGGTTTCATTCTTGATACAGAGAAGAAGTGTCTATGATAGAAGTCTAACTGCCACATGCTGACAAACTCAGGATTACCCACAGGATTTTGCTGTTTGATTAGTAAAAGGAGTTAAGTGTTAATAAATCAGAGGCCTTTACCTTATCTCCTCACATACCAAATTCTCTAAATACAGAATCTGAAATACAGACAGGAGATGGTAAATTGCCTGCATGACTTTCAGGTGTGATGATGTCCTGCTTTACTTTTGAGTTTTCGAATGTATTAATACAACTTGTTTTGTAGTCTTTTTGCAGTGAATCATTAGCATTATCATTATTTCAGACATAGTAAAATCACACATCAACACATAGCAAAAGGGGAAAAATTCCCTTATCCATTCAGAACAATTTCCTATGATAATACAAATGATACCGAGGACAGATCTTTGAAATGAATACCAATTCTTTAAATTCTTTCCTGTCTGTTTCAGGAAATAGTGAGATCCCATTGATAATGAAGTACAATGTGTCTAAAGTTCACTTCTAAACACTTGGCTCTTTGCTGTGAAAGTCATCTGCATTCCCTTTATAATTCTTAGCCACCAGAGATCTGAGTAATCTTGGAGATCTGATCCAATATCATTCAGAAAAATCCTTGATAATAGTTTCACCATTCAATCAATGAAAGAACTGAAGCTTCCTGCTTATGTCTTAAAAAAAATCCTGAGGCAGGGGAATAAGACTTTGGCTTATGGGTTTGGAGATTTTGTTGTTTGCAAATAAAATGATTATTACCATTATTATTCAAGTTCTTAATCAAGGCGAACAAATGGCATCTGTTTGTTATCATCCTTCCTACAGAAGACAAAGGCTTCAGTCCCTATGGTACTGACTGCGGGCCCCAAGTGGCTGCTGGATGTGACTTGGCAAGGAGTAGAAGACAACAAAAACAACTGCATTGTGTACAGCAAAGGTAAACAGAAAAGTGATTTTTTTTTTCTTTACTTTCTTCTGTAAGCTGCTGAGATAAACCTGTTGCATGCTAGGAAAATTAATATTATGTCTGCCCTTAATGTCAGTTTTTGTTCCCATTTTTTTTCCATGTTCTGTTTTCGCTTTTTTTTTTTCTTTTAGTGATATAAAAACCCCAGAGGGTACCTGTAGTTTATTAAGTATTTTATAAACTCTGAATGACATCAGCTGACAGAAAACATACCATCCATTTCTCTCAGAGAGTCAGTACTCTGAGAAACATCAGTAAAATCTCTACACTTTGAATAGGTGAATTCTTTTTGACATTTTACTGGACATACTGGATATAATTTCTCTTACGTTGCATTACATTGTAGACTACTAACTGAAATCCAGTTTTATATGGAGAAAGATAACTTGATTAGACTAAGAAAAAACTTTATGTCAACATGGTAACATAAGATAAATGGAACTAGATTTCAGGGTTGTCACCTCTGACATTCCAGTCTCTGTGTAGTGCCATGATGTGATGATGCTTCACTGGAGCATATTGGCTCGTGGCAGTGGGAATCACTTCTGTTTTCCATGGATTTTCAGATTTGTTTTACAAGGCTGCCCACCAAAGATGCTTTATCCAACCCACCACATCTAACAGCTCCTTTGGTTCAAGGTGAGGTGCACATCAAGGTGTCTTGCATCTCGAACCAATACAGAGAGCATTGGGTTCAGCCCATAGCACCATGGACTATGCACACTTTTTGGTCAGTATTGTGAAAACTTTCTAAATGCAGCTACAGAATAATTACAGTGTGTTTAAAAAAAAAAGTTAGACAAAAACACCACTTGGATATATGGAATAAAAATAACACAGTGTAGCTGTGTTTGGCATTCACCCTAGAGATCAGGTTGCAAAACTGTGACTTTCCTTCCTTGTATTTCAATCACCAATCTCAGCACTTTGTGAATACTTTAGAACATGCACTGCTCTTTTTAATTTCTTTTAGGTTTTATTTCTAACCAAACAGACCTACTGAGATCAAAGATTTGTTTGCTGAGGCAACCTAGTGACCACTTCAGCATACAAGCATCCAGGCAAATAAGCACCCATATCAATATATTAACATACAAAACACTAATCATAACATCAAAGACTCCTAAAAACTTACTAGAAACAATTACAACTTGTTCCTATAATCATTGCAATTTATACACTTATAAGAGGATTGCTTTTAAACTGCCACAAGCCTTTGAAAGTTGAAACGCTGAAAACAGGGAATTTGCATGTTAAAAATGAATTGCACACCAGGGTCTTATAAATTCTTTCTATTATAATTACAAAATGTCAACACATTCATTCCACAACCTGAAACACCTGCAGTACTAGAGAACTGAGCTTGGATCTTAAAAAAGGTTGAGCTGCCCTTCCTTCACAGCTTCCTGATTGCAGCCCAAGTGGAAGAAGCAGCAAAGTGCTCTGAGTAACAAACACAGTGAAGCTTTTTGCATCAATCCAGAGCTGCAGTTTGCTGTTTGTAATATTGGATACACACAGGCAAATTTTTCTGCAAAAAATTTTTAATGTAATGGGAAACTACTGTCACTCTAAAACATAGCACCTGCAAATTCCCATTGGATGATGTCTTATCAAGTATTATATTCTTTCTGTAATTATATTAATACTTAGCACATATTTACCAGTTGGACTTTTCATCTTCAAAGTATTTTACAAACATTATCTAATTCATTAGACAGTTTCAGTGCTGTCTGATTTAATCTATTGAAATATAATTTATTTTTTTTTTTCAAATAGTAAGAACTTGCTTCAGTTTGATGCAATCTGATTAGCCCAAAATATTAGTATTTTCTTTCAAAGGTGATGGATTTTGTTTCACTGATCATGACAGTTATTTTAGTACTTGGTTAACAAGGTATGGTGAGACAGCTGAACAGTATTCAAGGTGAATTCTATTGGCTCTTCCACAGATGCATTTCATAAGTGAGGCTGAGTATAAGTTTGAGGATAAATACATGCTAAAGAACTGCTACTTCACTAAAATAATGGAGGAAGGAAGTTGTAGCTGTGCTTTGCTTTCACTGCATTCTGTTCCTCTCTTTGCACTCTGAGGTGGCTGCTCTGTCATTAAGCACCTACCCTTGCCTTGAGCTCTGCTGGGATTTTTGTACTAGAAAGATTAATTGGCTTGGATCACAAAACAATGTCAAATAGAAGATGGTAAAATAAATAAATAGAATAATGTTTCTTCCTTCAATTTGTATCTCATCATTCCAGATTACCTTGCTTTGATTTGTGTTAGCTTTCTGTCTGCTGTAGTGCCATTACTTCTAATGAAACGGTGTCAGCTGGCATGTAGCTGTAATTCGATGTTATGTTGTAGTTGCATGTGTATAATTTTGTTAGTTTGCTTAGCAATACGTTGTTATTTCTGAAAGCAATTAGCTGAACAAATGTGTGGAATTATCCATGTAGCAGATTTGGTCACTTGGGAGCTGTTTTCTGTACTAAACTCAAGATGAGATGAGTGGAGTAAGTTGGCACATTTCTAAGAGGAAGATAAGTTTAGAATTGGCTAACAGTACATGGTACTGGTTGATCAGTTGCTGACTCAGAAGCACTTGCCATATTTCCTTTTAGCTCATTACAGAGATATCTTTGAGAGCAGAATTTTTCCCAGATCCTTCAGGAGAACATAGGAATGTCAGTCTGGTTTCCAGTTCACTAGAGGCTGTGGAGCACTGTAATCACCCACATACTGCACACAGAATAATCACAAGGACAGGAGCCTAGAATGTAGGTTCTATTGAAAGAGAATTTGAGCTGGCTGGCCCTATTTGCCTTCAATGCTCTCCATAAAATATTTTTCTAGGCAAGCAAACAAAACGTATATGTGCATATCTATGTGTACATATCTATATAAATATAAAGTTTTATTTATATCTGATGCACACATATAGGATTATATTTCTAAGATTTTACAATGCAATCACAAGTTATCTTCTATACAAATTTTTAGATAAAGAAACCAGTTATTTAAAATCACACATCAGAGTACATTCAAAGTGGATAGCTATGAAATAAATACTCAGTATTTGAAATAATTTGCTATTTTAATTATTCAGTTTAGTCTAGGATCACTACCTGTATATTTTATAATTACATTTCCCCAATACTAGAACAAGTTAGAAAAGAGAAAAACAGTTCATTAGGGATAGGTAATTATTATCCCATTTTACAAATTCTGATGCAAGCTGGCTAGTCATGGCACATGCCATCATTCCACTCCATTTTCTTGAAAGGAAACTTTTACTACTGTAGTTGCATTCAAAAGAAATGCTCTTTTTGTTTTAATATTTATCATAAACTTCCCTTATGTTTCAAAATGGACTTTCAAAAAGTCTATTCAGTAATTTGACATATGTCCTAGAAACTGAGATTTGAGAGGCAGATTTTATGAATTACAACTTAGTTAGAAATATATGTTCTTTTCAAAAAAAAAAAAGCTTCAGCATAATTCAAGCAAGTTATAGTGGTAGGAGGTATTAATGCATGAACTGTATGGTCATTGCCTCATAGTGTACTTGAGAAACATTTTTGCCTAACAGAGCTGTGCACCAGACCTGGAAAATCTCTTAAGACCATGGGTGAGAGTCTCCCCACAAGCTAGGAGGGGGCTGGGATATTTATTTACTGAAAATCTTTCACTGGAATTGCAAGGATTTTAAAGACATAAATTACGACTGACCAGAATAGAAACAGTATAAAAACCACAGTTGCACAGACTAAAAGCCATGCTCATGTAACAGACATTTTTCTAGATATTATTTAAGCCATTTATGTGAAATGTATGGATACTGTATGTTTAGTGGCATTGTTAAAACAGGGTGTCTGTACAAATATTTAGCTGTGGGAATTATAAAATCATAAGGCGATTAAGTTAGCTAGTTGTGAAATTCCAATATTGCTTTTTAAATGACTTCAGGATATAGGAGGTGCTAAGGTTATTATCTGTTATCAGGAATACAGCGGAATTGTACGACTGGATAATAACTAAACAACTGACACAATGTAAAATTACATTATCAGTGTGTTAAAACAAAATTGCGCCCTAAAGGAGTCTACATGCCAGCTCAGAGCTGCAGTGTAATTATGCTTAACTCTGATAATTAAAATACAACGGAGATCAACAGAATCATTTTCATTAAGAAAATTATTAATGATGGTGGTATAACAGTAATTGATTGCAGAGCACCACAGGATAACTCTGTGCAGGAAAGCCAACATGTGTAACGTGTGTCTGGGCCGGTCGGGTTGCGTTGCGTCCCACTGAGCGTGCTGCCGGCCAGGTGGCAGCCAGGGGCCACGTCTCCTGCTGCAAATCCTAATTTAGGAAACGACACCGCTCTGCAGGCTGCCCTTGGAGGGACAGGGCTGGGTGCTGGTGCGCGGGATGATGGGGGTCGGGTATGGCTGCCAAAAAGGAGGTGGCTGCAGGCAGTTACTTGCACACTTCTTAAGGCAGCCATCACCTCAGTTTGTGTGAGGCAGTGTTTGGTTTTGCATTTCCATTAGTGATTTACTGATGTTATTTCCTCCTCTGCCTGGCCTCAGTGAGTAGTTTATGCCCTTCGTTATTTCTGAGAGGATGCGGCAGGAGAGAAAGCCCATCCTTGCCCCAGTGCGGTTCCACAGGCACTGCATGACATCTCCGTAAGTGATTCCACAGGACGCTCCCGTTAATTGTGCTGGCGGTGCGGACGCATGATATCGAGAGCCATAAAAAGCCTCCATCTCTCTGCAAGTGAAATCACAGTCGGTGCCCACTGAGCGACTATAACAAAGTTCTTGCTAGGAAGAATGTTGCCTAAGGGTGAGATCCGAGAATTGTAATTTTCTTTTGGTGAACGAAAAATGTGGAGTGGGGGGGAGGGAATTTTGGGGGAGTGCTGCTTCACACAGCTGAGGGATGGGTGCTTGCTCAAACAGACTCAGCTTTTGAAAGCTGCCCAAAAAAGTCTATTCTCCAATCACAGTAGAGAGAAAGCCCGCTAGGGTGGATTTACAGAATTATAGTAGTTAAAATGACAGCTGCCCACACTGAAACTGTATCATGTAGCTAATTTATAAATGGAAGCTTGAGGAAAGGCAGCGCAGAGGAGAGGGCAGGGCAGAAGTCGGGACTGGAGGCAGAGGGCTGTGCTCAACCCTTCTGGGGCTTCCCCTGGCTGCTGAGCCCCGTACTTCACATAAAATAAGTCAATAAGTGCATAACCGGTTACTTATTTCACTGATACTGGGGTGGCTTATTTAGCTGATGTATGTGCCATATACTGAAAATACAAACATTGTGAAAGGGTTACGTGAAACTACTAGTAAAGATTGAAGGCAATTTTTAATTAATTTTGCTAATTTAAAGTAAACATTTTAATTTTTAACATATAGGAAATGTCAGTTGTTGCAACAGAAGGGTAGTTAAATTCTTCTTTGGTGACAGAGGATTATTTTTCTTGATTGTTCTGTGAGATCCTTGATACAATGTTTTCCCCAGCAAAAGAGTTTTCAGCTAGCAAATACTTTTTTTTCCTCTGCAGCTTCAGGCAATGTAATGGTACATTGCACCACAGACATACAGCATCAGGGACCCTAATGAGACAGAGGTCAAACATCATGAGAAGTTTAAACACTGCTACATTAGAATATGAGTATAATTTGGTTTGGGTCAGAGAAGGAGTTGTTTAGTAGGCCAAAGGTTAACTTGGGCCATATATTTTAGATTGCAAGGGGCTTTTTTCCACATACTATTAAAAGCAAATGGAGTAAATTTACTAAGTCTGTTCCACATGGACAGTCAGAAAACTGCAGTATCTGCTGTCTTACTGGTTGCCTTCATTATCCGAACAATGTGCTGAAGCCTTTGGTGGTGCTAAAGGTTTTTGTTCTTTCTTTGTATCCAGTGACAAAAAAACCCTGAGTTTTTAACAGAATGCATGTGACACCCTAATATCAAAGGTCTATGGAAGATCTTGTTTTGGATTTCTTTTTACACAATACTGAAAAATTGTAAAGTATTTCTCAAGTATAATTATGTGCATAATGCTTACATAGAATAGTATATTTGCATTTAAAGTCATTGGAAGAAAATGTTGGGGATACAGATATGAGGGCATGATTGGTAAGCAAGGAGATGTCAGGTTCCCTCTTTGGTTTTCTAGGGATATTGAGAAGGCGGGATGCCAAAAGGCATTGTTGTGAATGATACCATTGCAAATCAGTCCTGATGATTTCCTTGCTGGACATGGAAGGAGAAAATATTTTGCCTCCATCATTTGTAGTTCTTATGGCTTGTTGATAGCAGTTACAGTGTTGAGTACTTAATTCAGACACTATTCAGTGTCAAAGAACTCACAGAGCAGGACTGTACTTTCTCCTTATTGTAATTCTTTACCTTTTTAGATAGATCCAGTGGCGAATTTTCTGCTTTAGGGAGTTAGAGCTTAGGGCCTTGTATATTGTCTTGATTATCAACAATAAGGAGGTTATTTTATGCATCTTTATGAATGTGCATGTAATAGCACACAGTATATTATTATATGCCCTTTAAATTCTAAGCATATAGATAATAAAGGGAAGATGACAAGAAACACAGGAGTACAACTAAATTTCCCCTTCTAATATGAAAATGCTTTTGTTCATTATTAGTCCATTTCATTTACAAAGCATCCAAATGATATGGGTTGTTCTCATATGTATATTGATTTAGGTATTTTTTCTTATGTTATCACTTATTGTGTAGTGTATTTCATAGTTTGAAATTGGAATTATTTTTCATTTGAGGAGACAAGGAATACTGACATGATTTGCACAGAATTATGTATTTTAGACTGAAATAATAAAAAGCTGTAAACTGAGTCCAAAACTCACCTATGAGAGCATATTCAGGATGAAAAAGAAGCCCAGTCTGCACATCACACTGTGATGTGCATATGAAAAGAAATACTGCTTCATACATTGAGACCACTGGCAAAAATAAATGCAAAGAGAATGCGGAGATTTTTTTTTTCCAATGAATGTATTTTTCTAAGTCAATTGCAGTAGAATCAGTCATTTAGAAATTTTTTTAAGAAAAATGTTGTCATTATTTTCAGGAAATTATATATAGGCTAAATGTGTTTCATTTTTAATTAAATTATTTTTTATCCATTATGCTGAGTAACTATTGAGGACTGAAATAACCTTGTGACTCCTGGGGCTCAGGGTACCATTACCTCTGTCATCTTCCCTACAAAGAAAGAGGGAAGAAAAAAAGCCCCCAAATTTGCTGAGCCACACATTTCAAGTTGTCGACAGCCCCATCCACAAGAAAACAGAAGAAAATATATATGCACTCTGTCCTGTCAAAAGGCTTTCACCTTATCTTGAGAGACTGTCAGGGCAGGAACATCATGGAATGGACAGGAGTCTATTAAATTAATAAGCTGCTGGATGGTGTCTGGAGAGTTATGATGCTCCATAAATCCAGTTTGATCATGGTGGACAAGGTTTAAATCTGCAGCCTCCTAATACACATCCAGGTCCTGGATTGGATTTTAAGTTTTGTGCTGGAGACACAGAGATAGTCCTGTAGCTTTTGAATTAAGATTTATCATTTTTTTCATACTTTTTTTCCCCCTACACTTCCTGACAAAAACGAAAACACCTTAGGGATCCTGGCAAATGTTACTGCTTGAAATGAAAGAGCTGTTGTCAAGGTGAAACCATGACCTAGAAGCCTAGTAACAAACCTGGGTCATTCTTTTCAGGCAGCTCCATTGGTGCTGAGTATAAAATGTTTATATGGGAGGAAACAGGGCTGGATTCATCAGCAGCCTGTTTTATCATGATTCCTATTAAATACTTCTACTGCATATTTGTGATACAAGATAAACTAATGGTGTGCCATGTAAAAGCAAAAGCTGAAAAAAGTCGAAATATATTTTTCCCCCATTCTTGGTGGTTGTGTGTATAATGGACACTGAGGTGTGAGAATTTTATGTTCCTTATCTCCAGATATATTAGGTCTGGTGCTTATAATTCAGAGAAGACCCTTCTATAGCATTCAAGGTGACAAGCTCCCAGCAAAACCTGTGGGATGTGCAGCCATGATGTCCAAGTGGGTAGTGGAGCTGGACTACCTGGAATGCAGTGTTAAAACCATGTTGGATGGGTTTTGTCTTTAGCAGCTTACAAGAAAGGCCATTATTATGGCACAATGGGTGAAATTCAAGTTTTTCTTGGCCACTTAATTGACCTACAAGCCGGTGATTTATTATTAGGTCCCTAAGCTGCTATTCCTATTACCCTGGAGACTCCAGCAGGTAATTCTGTGCTTGCCTGCACAGGCAGAGCCAGCAGTTCTCTCTTCTCAGTCTCCCTTGCCATGTTTTAGTTCCTGACTAATTTATTTATTGATGATAGACTCTGTGTTACTTTTAAAAGCAATTTGTGCTCATTTTTGTTTTCATTGTTAATATAGGAGCTTAAGGAGGCTTTCGGACATTAGAGAAGTCTGAAACCATTGTGTATGTTAAAGGAAATGGATAACTTGTGTTGCAATACCAGGGACACTGAGATTTGTTTTATGGTCAGTAAAATGGATTCAGAGCCAAAAGCAATTGAAAAAAAAAGCTCTTCTGGAGTGTATGTTTCCTTAAACAGAAAATGGGATCAAGATGTAACCCTTAGTCATCCGTACATACATCTCCTTCCACTGTCTTTCAGGAATTGCTTAAGAGCTGTGGCTAGAGATCATGTGTGACTGAATCTTGACCTCTCCATTGATCCTGGGGATCAGTGTATGTACTCTCTGATCCAAAGATCAACGTCAGCATTTCCTTCCTTCTCCCATGGTATTCCAGCACTGCTCACTGTGTGGGCAGAGGCCACAAGGAGCAGGACTTCACAGCAGGGCACCACGGTGCTGAGACCAGCACTGCAGATCATGTCTATTTTTGTTAATGCAGTGGCAGTTGCACCCTGTTCTTTGAGACAGGTTTGAAGTGTGTATTGGGAAGTGGGGAGAGGGGAGACTGAAGGTCGCAGAAAGAACTCCAGCATGGCAGAAAAGACAGGAGTGCCTCATTGCAGCTCTCCTTGCACTTGAGGCAGGATGTTCCTAGTGCCTACAGCTGCCCTTCTCACCAGGGCTGGAGCACCCCTCAGTCTTCCCACTGTTTTAGTCTTCTCTGAAGAAAAGTGAACAAAGTATGGAGAAGTTGAAACCTGCTTCAACGTGTTTTTAATATCTAAGAAATGAGCTTTTGTTACTGCAGGCACAGAGAGAACTTAGCAGCTTTTTTAAAACAGAAGTTCTTTCCATGTTAGAAAAAACATGGAAAAAACTGCTATTTCAGATTTGGTTTTTTATTTCATATTTCAGTTTCATTCTGTCAGGTCATATGGGGCAATGTGATACTGACAACCAAAAATCTATGCTAGAGCATGCTCAAATTGTGATATTTGAAGCAAGTTGTGATGTTAAAGCAGACTTACTAGAGATGTTCTGTAACTGAGTGGTGATGCACATGACTGAATTGGTCAGTGGCAGGCAGGACCAATGCTTGTTTCTGGAGCAGAAACCACCCATAAGACAATTTTCTATGATAATATCATCATATGTAAGCATATATACTTGCATGCATTCATTTATATATAGATATATATAAACAGAAACCAAAACCTCAGGCCTCAGTTAAAGATCTCAGCCTGTATTTAACTCAAGATGCAGAAGGTTCTGAAATCTCTTCCTATAGCTGCAATATATACTTCTGCATGGGTGGCTCCATCTATTCCAAACAATTACACTATCACAGGTTAGTAGTCATTAGGAGGAAATATTATTTGGAAAAGATTTCAGAAGATAGAAAGAATAAGTCCTAGCTAACATTGTTAAGGCTTAAGAAAATTACTACTATTAGCTTTATAAATTACAGAGGAATATTAGTTTTGCAGTAAAATGGTGAAAGTAGACAACAACACAAAGAAAAATAAGCAATTTAGGGAGTGCAAAGCAATGTAGAAAGAATGTTGAAAAGATTGTATTAGAAACACTAGAAGAGACATTTATTCAGACTTATCAGATGGATTAAGTAACCATTGTAACATTTTATTTAAAAAATCAAGATGCACAATCAGAGCCCTGCAATACATACAGGGCTCTGTAACTATTTTAGTGAATGAAGAATACAGTGATGATGTAGTAACATATGCAAGTTGAAATTTTCCTTTCAATTGAATATATAAAAATAATGTACTAGAAGCATATAAGTACAGTGCACTAATTATCCAAGGTCTGAACAAATGAAAGACATTTTTGAGAAAACTGAGAATCATTGGGTTAAAAGGAATTGACTAATATGAATCATAGAATCATGGAATGACCTGGGTTGGAAGGATCTTAATCGTCATTTAGTTCTAAACATCCTGCTGTGGACAGGGACACCTTTGACTGGACCAGGTTGCTCAGAGCTCCATCCCGCCTTTCCTTAAATAATTGCAGGGATGGAGCATCCACAACTTCTGTGGGCAACCTGTTCCAGTGTCTCACCACTCTCACAATAAAGAATTCTTTCCTAGTATCTAGTCTAAACCTACTCTCTTTCAGTTTGAAGCCATTCCCCTTTTCCTGTCACTACAAGCTTTGTCTAAAGTCCCTCTCCATCTTCCTTTTAAGCACCCTTCATGTACTGGAAGGCCACAATTAGGTCACCCCGAAGGAGTGAACCTGATTTCTTCTCCAGGTTGAGCTCAGCCTTTCCTCATGAGAGAGGTGCTCCATTCCTCTAATCTTGCTGGTCTCCTCTAGATTTGTTCCAACTGGTCAATGTCCCTTCTGTTCTGGAGACCCTAGAGCTGGATGCAGCACTCTGGGTGGGGTCTCACCAGAGAAAAGGGTCAGAATCACCTCCTTTGACCATGCTGCTCTTGATGCCCCCCAGGACATGTTTGGCTTTCTGGGCTGCAAGTGCACATTGCTGGATCTTTTCCAGGGTGTCATCTGCCAGCACCCTCAAGTCCTTCTCAGCAGGGCTGCTCTCGATCTGTTCATCCCTCAGCCTTGTGTTGATCCCAGGGGTTACTCTGACCCAGATGCAGCACCTTGTGTTTGACCTTGTTAAACCTCATGAGATTCCCACGGGCCACTTCTCCATCTTTTCTAGGTCTCTCTGGATGGATCCCATCCTTCAGGTGTGTCAGCACAGGCATGTCAGCTTGGTGTCTTCTGCAAATTTGCTGAGGATGTACTCAATCCCTTTGTCTGGGTCATTAACAGAGATATTAAATAGCACTGGTCCCAGTACTGACTCCTGAGAGACACTGTCACTGATATCCATCAGGTCTCTGAGATGTTGACCACTACCCTCTGGATGTACAATCATATTCTTATCCATCTAGAAGTCCATCCATCAAATCCATCTCTCTCCAGTTTAGAGGGCAGGCTGTTGTGGAGAGAGAGCATCTGTGTGTCAGATGCTTTACAAAAGTCCAGACAAATGACATCTGCAGCTCTTCCCTTGTCCCCTGATGCAGTCACTCCATCACAGAAGGTCACAGGGTTGGTCAGGCAAGACTTGTGCTTAGTAAAGCCATGCTAACTTAAATTGAAAACTAAGGTGAAGTATTGTTGGCCTTTAGCTGAAACAAATGTTAAGACATAGGAATGGAAGCATCTGAGATGTAGGGGAGATAGCATTGTCTTTGGCCAGACAAAACATTTGCTGACCTGATAAGATGGGAAATTGAACTTAAAGTATGAGATGGAAAGGAAATGTTTTACACGAGGAAATGAGAAGGGTGGCATCAAGTGATCACTATGCATCTTCTATTAATAATCAGTTCTTTTAAATGTGAACAGGCTCGCTTTTATGGTGACTGCACGTGCATTTTAATGGTTTAAATTACGTGAGGTTTAAATGCATTTTCAAGTTACAATTAAATGAAAATTTAAAAGAAGACTGACAGATTGCTAAGGCTAAGCCAGTTCTATGATTAAGGTTCAATTAAATTATATTTATCATCGGAGCAAATGAAGTATAAAATCACAAACAATGATATTTTTCAGTGGCTTACTTTGGTGGAAGGCGTAGTCTGAAGTATGACTTTGAGACTTTTATCTTTCATTACCTCCTACAGTAGAAATTAATTAGGACAAGCACTGGCTGTAGGTTCAGAACCCCATCCCGAGTCTTTTGTGGACCAGTGGTCCAGGAGCAATTCACTGTTTGTCATGCAAAGTATTACGTATTTTATTTGGGTTTAACTAGCTAAGTTAGGGGGGAAACTTGAAATTTTAATAGTGGTTTAAGGAATTAACTGGTTTTGTTGCTTTCATGGAAGCTGCTTCTGGTCCTTTGCACTCTCTCAAAAGACCTGCTGAGACTGACTCTTTAAATATGATTCTTTCTCTTTCCATATACTTTCTGTGTAAATCCCTAAATGTCAGAAGCTCTGCAATGAGTCGAGACAATGCTGGGTTTGTACATGCCAGCTATTTCTCAGTTTTATCCAGTGTGCCATAACAAGTGAAGCACAAGAGTTTTCTAGCTTGCCACAATATGGTCTTCAGCTTTATGTAGATGTGGCACTGCTCTGTATCTTTGATACACTTCCTAAAATTCATTATTTATTTGTTCTTACTTTTTCCTACAGAAATTTATGTAAAAGAAATTATATTCTGCATTCTCTTTTATTGATTTGATCTTAATTTTATAATCTGGGACATAAGTGGATTAACTTTGGACATTGAGCAGCTTGAACTCTTTGATGCCTTCAAAAAATTATCCACAGCATTGTAAAATTTGTTCTTTCAAAATGCCGTTTTTCTCCTTTTTTAAAGAGTGATGTTAAGCAAGAAAAAATTAATTTTGGATCAATTACACCTAAAAAAGCTCTATAATGTATTCAGCTAGAAGATTCCAAAAAAGTGATGAGCTGATACATAACCTTCTTCTCTTTAAGAACATATGAACACATTCAGGAAAGTAAAGCATGATTCTAGTGCTAGTGTGTTCCTAATTATTGCAAAGCCTAAACATTTGAATAGTTGAATGCTCAAATGACTAATTGTACAGAGAGAATTCAGTTCCTGAGTCAGAGACATCTCCAAAAGCACCCATTGGGAAGTACTTTCCTTAACAAAAGCATTTTCTTAAATGGCATTCTTTTCATCTGTTAAACTGACACATGGGAGATCTAAGAGTTGGTCTTCAAGCTGAGGATATTGAGGAAAATTCTTTAGTTCAGGATGGCTATTTTTGTGTGTTAGTCTTGTATGGCTGGATCACGTCCCATGTGTCATCTCTGGGATGTTGATGTTACAGAGGAATCAATTCAAGCTGATTAGCAGAGGTTTACTTTGAGCACTTTGGTGTGACAGTCTGCCATTAATATCCAGAAGCATTCTTTGTTTTTCCTTAGTTTCTTCACCTTCTTTCTTTCTGGAGAAAAGTTGAGTCAATTTGCATTTGAAGTTTGCAGACTCCAGTCACTAGTTTTGTTAGTTAATTAGTTAGTTATTATTGTTAATAATGTTGGATACTTGGGAAAAATGGAGATCCTGCAATTTTAAACAGTAAATCTGAATCCATTTTTTCTTTTGGAGATTTCCAAAAGAGATTTTAGCTGTATGGCACAAATTAAATACTGATTTATCATCCTGTATCACTTTCACATAAACAACTTGTCAGATCCTGGTAAAAAGTTGCCTCTGATTCATTTTTCAATGAATTAATTTACTGTAGACCCCCAGAATTAGCTAGTGGATGCACAAGCCCAACTAAACACAATAAAAAGAAAAATTTACACCATTCTTCTCCCTGTTATTTATTGTCATACGGCAAGTCTCATGAAAATGGGTTAACATTTGCTAAGTGAAAGAGTTTTGTAGAATAATACTGTAAGTAGAGGACAGAAAAAGAAAAAAAAACTGATTAAAAAAAATATGTTTTACTTAGGAAACAATCTTGCTTTCCTGTGATATTGTTACGGACAACTTTGAGTTTTAAACTCAATATTCTTGTGAGTTGCTATATTATTTTGCTTTATCCTGATGTAAATATTCTTTCTATGGAAAACAGACTTCTTTCATAGCACTGAAACAGTTAGGCTATGTCCTTAACACAGGGAACAGCTGTTAATGTTTCTGTATGTATAAAATATTTTCTGTATGTAGCTTTTGGTTGGTACATTGTCTTTTTTTTTCTTGTTTTTTGTATCACAGTCAGTTGCCTTCATTGGCATCTACTTGTACAAAATGGGCATAGTGGAGTAAAGACCCATCCCATAATTTGCCTACTTCATTGTTCTCATTTCGTTCCTCATTTTCTGACTCTGCAGAAATGAAGGTGCATAGAGGAAAAATGTAAGGAAGAATGAGCCCCATCTCTGAGTAGTCCTTTCTTACCATTTATAATATACCATAAATAGTATGTACCCAAAGATACTGAGCTCCACCCTCCAGAGATGGAAAAAAATTGTCACTAGTCAGGGTGAGTAATCAGGAGGGACTTACAAGTCCCTTGACTTCATCGTAAGTCCTAAATACTGTCGTAGCAGTAAGGGCTCTTTGGCAAATTAAAACACAAGAGAGAAGGCACACAAGACTTCATGTGGAATTCAGGCAATGAAAAGGAACTGCCACAGAAGTAAATGAATCCCAGCATTTTGATACGTGGCTTGCTTAACTACATTTGCCTTTGTTCCCTTTTTAAAATGGCATGCATCATTCTGCCTTTTTCAGAGCTTTTATAGCAGTCTGTGTGTGGTGATCTAGCAGTTAACTACACATAGCTGGACTGCTAAATAAGTTTTGCAGAGTGATAGCCTGCATATCATGTGGCATCTTCAAAACCCTTGTGTATTATCTGCCCACAATATTTAGTATAAACTGAAATAATATTACACAAGAAAGAAAAACAATTATGCAGTGTTCTTCATGTCTGAGCAGCCCAAATAGTGAGTGCATGATTTAGAGCATTTGTCACTGAAATGCAGTAATATTTTTCTTGATTGAAAGTGCTTTTTAAATGCTTTGTAAGATGTGCAGTATCAGTATGCATGCTTTTAAGGCAGGAGGTAAGAAGAAAACATTTCAAGCCTTATTATTTAGGAAGGATGCTTAACATGTCTATTTACATCTATCACTATAAGGTCAGGAAAATTAAGAATTTTTTGGAAGGATATTGATGGATTGTTGAAATGTAACTAACTACTCAGTTAGTGAGACTTTTGATAACTCTGTATATATACCTGGAGTCAAAAGTGCTGACACGTAACATGGCTATATTTCATTAGGTTTATGTAAGAAAAGTGGAAATATTTTTTAATTAATTTGATGTGCTTTTTATTTTTCCTTTTTCAGCATAGATAACTCTGGCTTTGGGAAATTTTAATATAAAATTTTTAGTTATTATCCCATGGACAACTCACTGCTTTGTGAGTTGCTTAGAGTAGTTTGTTAGAATTTGAAATCTTTCCAGTTCTTAGTTTACCACAAATTTGTGGTAAACTTGTTACCATCCTTTCATAAGGAGAAGAACCTAAAACTTGAAATGCTAGCAGCAATTTTTTTGTATTTTATTTGCATCACAGGGACATACAGCTTTGAATTTGGACCTTAATTCACACTTCCTCAGAAAGTACTGACACTTGGATTTGGGAGAAGGTTCTAATTCTTGCTTTGAAATAATTTTTTCAGAATTGTACCGTTCCTTAATTCAAATTTTGGTCCAGTCTTAGGGCACTATGTGAATTTTTTAGTTGGGAGAGATTGTGAAGACCTGTTTCTCTTGGAGAAAAGGAAATACAGAAAGGCAACCAAAGAGACTGAGCACAGTCTTATTCTACACTGTCAGGTTGTTCATAGGTCTCTCTAATACTTCTCAGGTTCTAGTCTGCTGGTGGTATTGTTTCAATAGATACACTAAGGAAAGTGCCAAGACCAGCTTTGACAGGGTTTTCTTTTTTTTTTTTTTTTTCCCTTTTTTCCCCCTCCTCCTCTTTCTCTTTTAATCCCTGTGGGGCTCTGTGATTTTTCATAGCTGGACTAAAGTTGTGTCAACGGGAGACTTGCACCATAAAGACTGAAATGTTAAAGAAAGCTACAAGGAACAGCTTTGAGGCAAGGTTTCAAGCTTTGTCATCACGCTTGAAGAATTTTCTGTTTAATGTACTGTAATGCAGTATTCAATGGGGACAAGTTTAATTGAGTTTTACACAACCCAGTTGGGAGTAGCGCTGCAAGGTAGGTGATGTCTAGGTTTTTAATCTTCCACTCCAGAGAGGCTTGTTGACGAAGTGGTTCTTTCTCTTTGTAAGAAAAAAGGGAAGCATGAGAAATGATACATCCGTGGATAAAACCAATTGGCAACCCCCAAAGGAATGAGGGCGATAAGGCGAATCCAGCACTTGTAAGAAATAAAAGAATCCAACTGTTCATTTAAATGAGAAACAACACATGTGATTGAGGAGGCAGGGAGGCTGGGCACTGGAGTGGGGAGGAAGGGACTAATAAACAGAGTGACTGGTGTTGGAGTTAGGCGTCCTGCACAAACAAACCAGGGTTTGTTAGGCAGATTACCAAAGAGATAGTTAATGACATGTATTTTTAAAAGTAAAAGGACAGCAGGGCATTTCCTATGTCTGCGAAGGTGGCTGAAGTGGCAGGAGGGAGGAAGCTGCTGTTAGGCAAAGCCCTACTTAAAGAATCACTATTCCTTCCCTGAGGCCTAACAGCAGCTCTCTATCAAGCAGCGTAAAAATAGCACTGGACCCTGTCAAAGAGAAAATAATACCTTCTGTGTAAGCCTCAGTGTATTAAACTGTAGTCCTGTTCAAGTTACTTCTCCTAGAACTTAAGCAGCCGAAAGGATAAAAGCATGCAGTCAATATACTGCCAAATCATCTCCCTGCTCTGGCTCTGCATCCCTGCTAAAGCAAAAAGTGTTTATCTCTCTCTAAAAGCACTGTCTGCCCTTCATGAAAAATTCTGCTCTTGCCAATCATATACAATTATGTGTTAGAGCTTTTTTTAATTTTCACCTACAAACCAATAATCTTCCACTTGTTTTCTCTTAAGATATTTAAGAGATTTGACCTGGTATGTGACTGAAAGTGTTTGCTTGTCTGCTCGCTTTCTTGTTTTGCCATTTAACTCTTATATTGGTGTTTGGAGATGTTTTCCTCCTCTCTCCAGAGTCATTTGCTGGAGGAGACGCTGTGCTGTGCAGTGAGTGTTTTCAGGTTTCTTCTGCCATCTTTCTGTCTCTCATTTTGCCTCATCAGAATCAAGAGGACTTAACACAGAGACTTTTTTGTAAAATGTACTGGATACTGAGGCTGGCATGAGCTTAAACAAGCAGTAGTTGTGGAGTGCTTTGCTGCCAAGTAAGGTGTTTGCACACCTTTTGGGAAGGCTGTGGGGCAGAAGGGCAGCCAGCCAGGCCAGCCTTGCACACACGGATGGGCTTCCTTCCCATTCCCCGAGTAAGCTCCAGAACCCAGTTTAGCCTCACACCTTTCTACAGACTCATCAGTAGCCCCTTCTTTGGCCTTTGGCTCCCACACCCACCCCAGGGGAGGGAAGGTGGCCGTGGCTGTAGTCCAGCCTGCTTTGGGGAGGAGAGCTGGGGGTGGGTTTCGTAATGGTGTGGAAAGCCTCGGTAACAAGCTATTGTGTGGGAGGGTTGAATTTCACCCACAGAACATATACGGTGAGAGAAATTGAAAATTGCATCAGAATATGCAGAATTTGCACTGTGCTGTTTTCTGAGGTACCACCAGAATCCCTGTTAAATTTATAAATACAGTTCACATGCAAAGTGTAGAGCTGAGCAAATAATTCACAATGAATAATTTATCTGACAAATTTAGCCTTTTTTCTGCTCATGAAATATCCATGAACAGATCTGTGATTTGTAACTGCAACCTTTACAGTGCATTAGCATAGGGTTTTTTTAAATTTAATTTCCTTGTGTAGTTTAGTGTAAAAAAGTAATTCCCTGTTATTATTCATACTAGCATTTTAAATAGTCCAGAAGTAGACTTTGAAGTTCAGCCATCAACTAATGGAAGGGGCGAAGGAGACAGGTGTTTTTACCTTGTTGCTGCTGTTGTTTGTCCAGAAACACTTTTTCTGTAGGCTAAATTTACAGGGAGACATCACAGCAATTTTTATTTTTGCAGCCTCTATATTTGGTATAGAAAAACACAGAGCTGCCTCTTCTTTAATGGAAGAGGATATTCTGAGAAATAACATCCAATGATACAGAGATTTCAGGTAAAAACTGAGGTGGGAGGTCTTGGAAGGATGGGGCTTCACTCTCACACTTTGTTAAGAACAAGGTATATTTTCAAGGATTTGCCATCTATTTCTGTTGTAAGACATAGACTATATCCCTGCTATATCCTGAAAATGGCATCCTTTTGGAAGGGCTGAAAAATGGCATCTGCATGGGCTGAAACAATGGGGAGAAATGAGACTCATATTTCATAAGACCTTTGCAAACTTTGTAGCCCCGTTTTCAGAACAAAATGCTTGTGGCTAAGAAAACATAAACTAAACCCATTTGGTTTTCTGAGATAAATGATTTGAAAAATATAGCATTAACATATATGCTTTCTGAATATTCTTAACATGATGTTTTTCCCATTATGTCTTCATCTTTCTGTTCTAATACTTTCTCTATAGTCAAACAAAATCATCACTGTTTACTGTGATTAAACTGTGAGGAGTTTAACCAGTTTCACTTAAGTTATCAATTGAATCTCTTTGCAGCTTTGTTACAAAGAGAGGTAGGATTTTTTTACTGCTGATAACCTTACAATTTACTGAATTTCTACCATGATTTCAAAATTTCCAAAGTATTTTTAGCATAACCCAATTTTTTTATTTGTGTATGTAAAGCTGTAACTTCAGATGTAAAGCTTAAGAAATGGGCAGAAATACAAGAAAATTCTGTTGAGAAACTTTAATTAAGTGGGCCTACTGTAACCCAGATAATGTATTTGTTCTTCATTTGGCATATTTAAAGATAATGCATGGTTTGTGAGGCTCTCACAGATATAATATATAGCTCTGCTCAGAAGAACAGCTTTAACAATACCTATCTGGTCAATAATCTCAATAATCTGCTTATTCTCTGCATGTAGAATTAAATCTGTAGGATTTGCTGGGGAAAAAGGTTTACTCCCTCTTTTCTGATGATATGTCAGAAAAGAAAGAGTCAGTTGGATTTTACTCATATGTTTTCTTCTCAGAACAGTTTAATAAATTCTAAGTGGTTCTGTATCAGTAGAAACCTACTGAGGGCATTGAATACCTTCGAGAACTACCATTAGAAAAAGAACAAATTTGGTCCTCAGAAATATCATACCCAGTGATGAGTGATATAGAAAGAACCCAGCTGGACTTTCAAGGCCAGGGTAAGTTTAAACAACTTCTACTTCTTATAAATGGAACCACTGCACACAGAAAGAATTGAGGTGTCAGGAAAAGTCCAGCATCTATTAATATATTTATAATTCACCACAACCACACATAATAAAAATGAATAGTTCACTAATTCATTTTTTGGTATTACATAATAGCAAAAAAAGTCTTTAGGAAGGTTTCAAAGATCCCACAGCAGTCAGCTGAAAGAAGGAATTTTGGCATTTCTCCATCCTGCAGACATAAGACAGTTTTGGATATAAGAAAAGTAGCATATGATACTCTTCTTGCCTTCTTTACAAAGCTGTTTTGAGCAAAGAAAAACCCAAATGCTCTCAGTGAATGAAGTATTCATACAATCCCCTAAAATGGTGTAGGTAGATTAGCATATAATAAAAGTAGATACTGTAGCAGGTTGTCTGGAATAATTCCAGATGTCAAGATCCATCCATTTTTGCATCCATCCAAATTCGTTGAAATCAGTGCTCAACCTGAATGGACATCTCTGAGCAGATCTAGCCAAAGCCTGGTGAAGGGAAATCTAATTTGGCATCAGTGGAACTGGGATTAAACTCATTGGCAGACTATTTCAAGTCTCTAGATGTGATGCTGACTTCAAGCCTTCTCAGCAACCCATTTGTACATGTCATAGTTTTACAGCTGAAACTGGCATAAGATCAGGGAACAATTTTCCAAGAAGCACCATACTGGACATCTGTGTCCCTCTCACTGGAGTATAAATGCTTGTTTGTCTTCTAAGGAAAATGAAGTAAAGCAGAGCATCACAGGATACCCTGATGCAGAAAACTGAAGCACTC
This sequence comes from Lanius collurio, assembly GCA_020086605.1. Classification (NCBI taxonomy): domain Eukaryota; kingdom Metazoa; phylum Chordata; class Aves; order Passeriformes; family Laniidae; genus Lanius; species Lanius collurio. The sequence goes on from JACBWW010000003.1 coordinate 48,223,119, forward strand.
TATAAACCACCTATATATTTCCTTCAGCTGCACTCAGATGGAGTATTTTGGTGAAGAACAGATCTCCAGCCTTCATGCAAACATACAGACCAGCAGTTTACAGAGATCTCAATCCCAAAGTTGTTTTTTTTTAAAGAATAACAAGTAGAGTAGTTTTTCTTTTTTCACATGTAAATGACTTTTACCAGGTATGACAGACACATCCACACCTGGAAATGTCTGGGTGGCACTCCTTGGTGTGCATGTTCTAAAAGGAGGCTGTCTAAACCATCCTGGTGGAAAGGAAAATACTGTTTCTGTGCATCATGCTGTGGGAGGGAGACTTGGGAGTTTGTGACTTATTGGAGATGGAGCAATTAGAAGAGCAGGGGACTACTAAACAGAGAAGTCACAGATCATCCTAGGGAGGAAAAGAAGTTCTGTTTAAATCTTGTGCTAGTGGGATGATTGTGTGATGTAGTAATGGAGCTATTTCAAATTATTTCAAGCCTGTGTTTCAATGGCAAATCACTGCATTTAAATTGATAACTCTTGAGAGCAGTACAAATTAGAGCTAAATACCTGTGCAACTGCAAGAATTTTGTTTTTTGTTTTTTCTTTCTAAAAGTTACAATAAAATAATGTATTAAGATAACATAATTAGGTAGGAATCAGCAGAGCTTAAATACAGTCAATTTTATAAATAAGTGTGGAAGCTGTTACAAACAAATGAAAACATCACCCAGAATCATAGACTGAGGAGATGAAAACATGCAGGGAAAGAATAAGAAAGTGAGAATTAATCTTTCTTTTATAGATGATAACATCAGCACACCTATTATTAATAAATAATGTGTAATCATTAATATCTATAAATTTCCTATAAATATCTAAGTATTTGTTCTATCTTACATTGTAATTAATTTCTGATATTGTCTTGATGCAGCTGGAAACAAGTTCTAAGAATAAACTCTCAAGATTTATACTTATAAATATTAACTCTGAAATCTGGTATTAAGCTCATCTATGCACGTTATTCCTTATTTTACTTGGAATCAAGTGAAGATCAGAAAATAAGCATAGTGATGTATTATGAGTAGAACAAACTTTACAGGAAATTTTATTTTGGCATTAAGAGAATTTAAAGCAATTTGGAACTGCTTTCTAGAAAACATTTCCTTCTTTTTTTCCCATCCAGTTTCTAAGTTTTACATTGAAATTGCAAAATGTGTTCATTTTCAGATATTTTACTGCATTCCTACAAACGCTGTCTTGAGCTTTCCCACTGCATATTTAGTTTTTGCCAAAACAAAACTCTGGTTTACAACTGCTTTTGCCAAATTAAGACCTTCATTTCATCAGAATTTAGGAAAGGGAGTTCAAATGTGAGATCATTGAACAGTGATTTAACCTTCTAAGTGATGGCTTAGTATTTTCAGAAAAGATTAAATTAATTCTGTTAAGTTTGAATTATTTTTAAACATTTAATTTTTTTTTTTTTTTTTTTTGGTGTAGAATGATAAGTTTTCTGTTGAAATGGAGAACTCTGCATTTTTGGGGTACAGTCCAATTCTGTTAGAAAAATGTGTTACAATTGCTAAAGAATTGCAAGGAATGAATGATTCCCAGGAAATGAACAATGGAAAATATGGACACGTTAATCAGTCTAGTTTTTCTTCCTTTTGCAAAGAAAAAAAAAAAAAAAGCAAGCATGCAAGCAAGGATCATACTCTCTCTGATATTAAAATCTATGGGAATTTGGTGAGATAAAAGAAATGTTAAATGAACATTCTTCCTCTAAACAGACATGTCTAGAAAGGCAATTTTAGTAGTACAGCAGTGTAGCATTTTGTTTTTTCTGCAATAAAGCCATCAGATCAATAAAAAATTATGTAGCAGATTATTATTACACTGTGCTCACTATAGCTCTAATCGTAAATAATACAGCAGTTATCCTGGTTATATTAATTATAATTAGAATGCAGATAATGCAGACGGTCTTTTATTACTAGAGCCAAATCAATTTTCCAGTGTTATTCAATGCAAGGTCACACAAAGTTGTTGAAGCTCTTAGACTTCTTATGAAATGACCTGCATATGTAAGAGGGGGTTTGGCTCAGCTGTGTAAGACACATTGACTGGGAAGTGCATTGAAATAATTACAGCCATGAACTCTTGCCTATAATGGCAGAATTTCATTTTATAAAGTAAGCATAGCTGTAATCCAGGCTCCTTTATGGTGGGAAGCCTCATAAATCTTTCAGAGAAGACCAAGTCTTTCTTTTATTTGTAAAGCAGAAATCAAAATGAATTAGTTTCAGTTGTTATTCTTTCCATCTGTACTGTTGTGTTAAACATACCGAATGTGTTCATGTTGTGTATCAATACAGAAAAAAATTAAAATAAGAAAATACTTAATGGAGATGTTTCATTATTTTAACATAGGCTGTTTTAAAGTTCACTCGTTTGGGCTCTGGCTCTCCTGGATCGCTTAAAGCTTTTATCATCTTTTAGGATTGCATTGGCTTAATGTATTTGTCTTCTATCTCTTATGGCTTCAGTTTAACTCAGAATCACAGAGGAACTGATATGCTTAAAATGTGCCTGTCTGTCCTGTAACTGATGAGCAGATTAGTAGGACACTGCCAGATAATCATCTCTGAGATGCATTGGATTCATATGCATAAATGACACATGGCAGAGAGGGGGAAAGATCGAGGAAAGTGTCTTTCAGTTGTGTGCTTTTCAGCTTTCTTTAAGCATGTGTGCAGATGGCCATTAGATATGCTCTGCAGTGGATTCTTGCAGTTTGGAATTTACTTTTCCTCTTTTTGTTCTGTGTTGTATGTATCGAAGTGCTTCCACAGAAACAAAGCAGCCAATAGTAAACAGAGTGGAGGCTGCAAGTACGAGCTAGTTAGTGAGAGGCACAGTGCTAGGAACAATGTGGAGAAAAAAGGGTTGGTTGCCATTTGCTTGCTCACTTGCTTTGTTTTGCTTTGCTTTGTTACTCAGTAGAACATAGGCTAGAGAAAAAAAAGAATAGCCCTCCACTGGGAAAACAAAAGTGCATTTATTTGAAGAATTGGTGATACTTAAATCTTTTAATATTCCTCTCCAAATTGTGCTCTCAGATTTGCTTTTAAATCAGCAGGAGTTTGGCATGTGTATGGGAGCATAGCTGTCCAGGCAATCTCCTACATGCCCACATGTGTTTAGTTTTACATCTGGCCTCTAAGTCATACCTTCAATCAGCAGTGTGATGGCATTTAAAAAAGGTTCTCTGATCACTTTTTGCCTTTTTTAGCTTGTCATAAATCCTATTATCAGCAGTACCTGAGCTTGAGGAATTTGGTCATTTGAATCAAAATGCTTCCTTCTGACAATAACCAAGGAAGGAGACAAAGCCATTTGGCAAGCAAATGAATCTTAAGTACACACACTGGAAATGTTTATACTTTTTTCTAGATAAATGTAGGCTGCATTTTGATAGTATATCAGTATTCAGCTTATAGAATGTGAATAGGATTTATGTGTGAGAGGAAATGTGAGAGAAATAGAGGAAGGGGTGTTAAGGAAAACTTGGTATAAATGGACTTTGAGGCTTTACTCAAATACTGGAGATACACATTTTCAAATCAAGTTGTTCCAAATTTTAAAAAATATATAAATAAATTCTCTTTAGAGATACTTTTGTGACATGCATGATGTTATACCTGTGATACCTCTCCTGGATTCTCCAGTTTTGTGTGACTGGATTTAACCTTATCTATAGATATTTTGATCTCTCTGAGCCCTATTTGCCTCTTTATTTTGATGGCAGTAATTTAATCAGGATTTTCCATAAGCCTACCATCCTCTGCAAACACATTGCTGGGTTTGGTTACTTGCTTTGGTGTTTTAATTATAATGATGTGGTAGCACTTACAGGTTCAGGGGCATTGTGCCCTAAGATTGAGATGCAAAACAGAGCAAGGAAATATTGAGGCAAGAATTGATTCTGGTGTATTAGTTTCACTTTACTGAAGTAAGTTCTCCATTTTAACTGTTAAAAGAGCCCAACATCCCTTTCCTCCTTTTCACCTAAATTGTTTGGTGTTATACAAAGGAAGAAAACTCACCCTTTTGAAAAGTTCATGTTAAAACCAAGCAGTACAAAGGTATACAATATTATTTCTTAGTGTACAACTTTTTCTTTCCTTTGCGTAAAAAATTCTGAGGCTCATGGTATATATTCTTGTGAGAGGTTTTTTTTAAGGCACTCTATCTCAGAGGTAGCATGTGTATCAGGGGAGGCAGGGATTGCTATGGTAAGTACCCCTGCTTCAAATAATAGGATTTGGGAATTATTTTCAGTCCAAAACATAAGGGAAAAAAATGTCTAAAAGTGACCTTGTCGTCTGAATTAACTTCCATGAGATTCCACTTTAAAATGATATGCCCAGTATTATCATTTTACTGCCAAAAACTGGGAACACTTCCAAATTTTGACTTAGAAATTATTGTACTTCCAACTGAAAAAAAAAAAAGGAAGCTTTTTGAAGTACTTCTTTTTGTTGAATACTGTAATAGATGGCTCTGTAAAATCCTGAGTAAATGGCCAAGACCGCAAGTTCGAGCTGCCCCCAAGGCAGTCTTATCTTACACACAGGCTTTTAGAAGATTTTTGTTTTGTTCTTGAATGTGTGTAGTTTATGTGTTTCATCAGAAGATGCCTGGTTTTTTGCCTGACTCTACACCCCCATGTCAATACCACTCAGGTTCACAAGGGGAGTTAGCTGCGGGATTTGTGCTGTGCTGAAGAAGAAAGATTATCTTTCCTGTAGGGTGGGGGGAAGCGCATTGTGCACATCTCTAAAGTAAAGACTGCAGGAAAAAATGAAGAGGGCATAACTTTTTAATATACAATAGCATTCCTAAGTTAATATAGCATGCTGGAATGTAGTGGAACATTTTATTATTCGGCCATCGTTTTTCTTTACATCTTGTAAATAAAATGTTCCTTGTCTTAACGGGCATTCAGCAACAGCAGGGTAGGTTTCTAATCAGCCATACAAACCACTGCTCTAAGTGCACTTGATAGTGTCTCCAGCAAATAGCTTTAGAAAATATCCTTCGTAGTGTACGTACCCTCATGTGAGGATTACCTGCAATGATACAATACATCCTCAGACATTCAGGCAGCCTTGTGTGCCTCTGATCTATCCTGGCTTTCACTGTCGCTGTTTCTGAAATGGCCTTTCTGCCTCCTGATCACAACATGAAGCAAAAAAGTACCATCTGGACACTGCATGCTAAAAAGTCAAAGATCTGTACACTGCATTATGCCCAAAAGGACATTTTCTTGTCAGTTAAGCTGCCATGTACTTTAGTCTGTCACTGATAACTAACAAAATTACAGTATGGTAATTTTAATTGGAAGCTATCCATTTTTATCCCTCAGGTTTCTCTTTTATTCCCCGTGGCAATCTTCTCCTGCAGCAGGCTCCCTGGCTGCGGCGCAGGCGTGGGCAGAGCCCGGTGAGTGGCCGGTGCGCCGGGCACGGCGGTGTCCAGCTGCCAGGGTGCTGTGCTGCCACTGCTGCCCAGCAGCTCTGCCAGAGCCACCCATCCAAGCTTAGCCCCATGTGTCTTTTGCCTAATTCCTTAATTCTGCTGCTTTTTTACTCACCTGGAGTCCCAAAAAGCTGTTTGACAATTAAGGCTGTAGAGGGAAAGAGGCAGTCCCCCCCGACTGCTGGATGGTGGAAAAATGCGGGCCAGGGAAGTGGCACACTGGGGTTAGATGGAGAAGGTGAACATTTCCCTGTTGGAAAGCTGTAAGTAAGAATATTTAGGACATCAGTGTTGTCATTACTGGGGAGGCAGAGAGGGAGTGAGAGCCTCTCACCAGAAATAAGAACAGCATCCATGACTGCAGGAGCACAGAGGAGGGGTAGCTTGCTTTTAGAGGGCAAAAACCAGGGTAAGGACAGGAAGCTGGAAAGTAAAAAAAGATGAAAAAGGAATCAAACTCATGGGATATGAAAGACTTTATTTTCATTTAACATATACATAAAGATTGATGTTGTTTTGCTTATATTTATTTGTCTGTTTGTTATCTGAGTGGTGCATGGTGCAGGGAATTTTACTGTTTTTTCCTTTTATCTGGATGACTCAGAAAAGTAAAAAATGCAGCTTGTAATATTGGCTTATGGCCTGGCAGAGTAGAAAGGGGTGCAAGCCAAACTCCCAGTCACCTGAATCTCCTTGCAGAGGGCAATTGGCTATACATTCCAAACTTGGAAATAAATTCTGCCTATGAATACACTGAAATAGAATAAATCTGCATATGGACTTAGATATACAGATAGTAGTTGAGCATCTCTTTTAAGAGAATTTGGGTGTCTACAGAATTAGTGCCAGATTAAAAACATAACTTTCATTTTTCAAGTTACAATTTTGTGGCCTATACAATTTGGTGTAAAATAAAGTGCTATTGTCCATTTTCACAGCCTCTTAAACTGTTATAGTCGTAACACCAAGTTAGTTGGTGCACTACCAACTGGATTTTTATAAAGCATTTAATGAAAAGATAAATACATACATTCTAAATTTAAGAGATTGACAGTTCTTACCATCTTAAAAATTATCTATAAATATACCAAACCCAGAAAATGTGAAAACAAGCATCATTATCACTTTAGTCTAAAAACTGGGCTGGAACTGTGACTGCAAGAACAGCATGGGAAAAACAGAATGTCATGGCATATAAGTACCCCACAGACTGGGCACTAAAGTTATCCTCCTGAATTTGCAGTGGGTTATGTCAGAGGTCTTTTTCCTTAACAAAAGTTAAACAAAATGCTTTGTCTAAACATCAGAAACATAGAAAAATTTAAAAGTAAAACCAGGGCAATGTCAAAATTCACCTGCCCAATTTGCAGCTAAATTTATGAAAACAAGTTATTTGTAGTTGCAGTTTTATTTTATAGTTTTATAATTTAGCTAGGTTCAGTTATCTTCATTGCTCCAGTATGGAAAACCACTAAACAAGACATTTGATCCTCTTCTTTGGTATGAAAATGCTCATGGTGGGTCCAGTTCAGTATTCTCTTTGGATTAAGGTTTGTGAACTTTATAAAAATGTGTCTGTAGGAGGTTTCAAAAACAGCAGAAAGTACTGCATGAGAAAGATCCAGACAATGCATCAGCTGAGAAAAATCCATGCAGAGAAGTGGAAATTATGCAATGTTTTTCTCCTAAAGGACCACAGCTGTATTTCTCCACAGAGAAAGAAAGTCTTTCAAGCTGTAACACTGATCATCAGTATCCTGTGTGGACCTCAGGCAGGGTAGCTTTTATACAGTTGTGCTGGCGGTATTTCCTTGCTTACCTGCTTCCTGAAGAAGCCTTGCTGAGGAGAAAGAGGTGCTGAAAAGGTTAATGGGAAGCTCTGATAAATCTGCAGAGGCTGCCTCTATCATTAGAATCTCTTACACCTATCAAAACGATAGCCTACACCTATGGAAAAAAAAAAGAGATTTTTTGAGTTTTATGTAGTCTTTATGACAGCAAAGCAGCTCTCAGTCCCAGCTCAGAGCACTGCTGGGCTTTCTGTGGGGTGGGTGCTGAAGTGCCTGGGTGGCTGGGCAGGAGCAGGGTACCTCCATGCCCTGGTGCCACTGCCAGCCAAAGCATCTGCTGCTGAAGTGCATGGAGAGGTGGCACGCCATTCCCAACTTCCTTTCAACAAGACAAAGAAAGATTTGGATTGCAGAAGATCAAATTCTTGTATTTGTCAAATCTTATAAAAAATGCACCTGAACGGCGGCTGTGTGCAGACGCTCCGGGTGCAGCTCCCATGAGCCCGGCTCATCCTCAGGCAGGGTCCATTGTCGAGTATCTCCAGCCAGAATCACTGAAGGCAGTCTTCCAGTGCCTGTCTCCAAGCATGCTCTGCCCCAGAAGAAGGAGACTTTTTATCACAGTGATATTTTCCTGACAAACTTACAAAAGACATGTTTAATGTTTTTTTCTAACAATGCCTTGCTATCTATGTTTATTTTAGCCTAGTCATGGTCCTGTTACAACTTTTTTATCAGACCTTGAAAACTGAGTAGAAAAGTAGATTGCTGCCTTTTCCTTCCACTTTTGGAAAGCTGGAACCCAATCTAACTCAAAACATAAAATATACTTTTGTTACCACAAGATTGCAGCAGAGGTTAGTAGCAATGTGCATTTTATAGTATATTTTCTCTGAAGGGAGAGTTCATACTACAGCTATTCAAACTGTATAGTGTGTGAATTCAGGACAAAAATGAATTTATTTTCATTTTTTCCATTCATCAGAGATGAACACTAAATGAAAGGTTTAAATTCAGATAAGAATTTCTCTGTGTCTGATTCTGGTGTTTTGGGCTGACTCCTTCACAACTCAAGGGATGGCCCTCACCATAATGGAAAAGTCTGTATTTTATTACATGTGGCAGTATAAACGGGCACATACTTTCTTGGGAGGTGGGTGTCCTTATAATAGTAGTAATAGTACTTGTAATAATATAGTAATTTTATGATATCTCCTTTTAATTAGTCTGGCTAATTTAGATTTTGTGATTTACAGGTTGGGTCACAAAAATGTGTAACCATTGTTTAGATATTTTTTTTACTTAAGCACTGGAATACTGTCCTGGAAATCTGTGTAACAGTTCTGTATTTGTAATTATTTCACCTTAAAGCAGGACTAAATGCTCAGTATTTTGTCACCTCATCCTCAGATTAAATATAGACATTGATTATCAGTTGATTGTATTTTTCAATGTATTTTTCCATACAATTTTGTTTAGATTTTCAGGGAAAATATTTTACATTTAAATTTTTTCAAAATCTTGTCTCTTTTTTCATAACTGTTCCTGCTACTGCTTTAACAGTCATGCATTGCAGTGAGAACACAACTGGAAAAAAATAAAAAAAAGAGAGAAGCAAAATATAGACAGCATGCTTAAGCAATCAGAAAATATTTAGTCAATACAATGGTCTCAGCACACAGCAACAAACAAGTTTATAAATACATGAGAAGGGGAAGGGAGATTTGGATTTGAGAGAAGAAAAGCTCTATGGGTGCTCTTGGAAGGTGTACCGGAAGTCTGAAGGGCACTGCAGAGAGCACAGGCTCTTTCATAGGGTTATGAAAATACAGGCAGTGTTAGTGGGAGACTTGGCTCATGTAGCAGGGGAAGATGGAGGTACTGAGTGACCCAGGAAGAAAATATTCTGTCCAAGTGAGGACAAATATTATGTTTAATGTAAAAGAAGAGAAAAAGCAGCAGAGAGAGGCAAAGACACATCACATGGCCAAGGCAATGGAAAGGAAATATCTTGGTAACAGCACTCTGACTAGATACCAGTGTTGTAATTTCTGCAATTGCTGTGTGGATGGATAGGAAAGGCTGTGCTTTTGGAAGGTAAAATGGGAAGGGTAGGTGTAGTCGTAAGATCTGAAGGGAGATTAAGAGCTGTTTTGATCTAGGGAGCTTGACATCAGAGAAATAAGGCAAGCTGAGCCTTGGTATGGAACAGAGTGGTGAACTTGTTGTTTAATTAGTCTAAGATTTCTATAACCCAATATAATCTTATCCAAGTGAGAAGACAAGAAAGAGGTATGGAGTTCACAGGCATTCTGCTGTAGAGACAGAAAGGGAATCTGAGAATAAGTAAAGTGAGGGAGAAATGAAAAATAGCTGGAGTCTTTTTAGAAAGGGAAAGTGCATTCCAGAAGTAGCTACAGAGGGAAGAGGATAAAGGAGAATATTGAAACTTGCAAACCCAGGTTGGACATGGGATAGACCAGATCTGGGTTAGAAGACAGTAAGGTTGCCTTGATTTGTTCTCTGAGGCAAAGTACTTGTTTCTAAAGCCCTTCTCATTTAGCAGCACTGATCCTTTCTTCAACTGCAAACAGTACAAAGCCCTTGAACATATAGTTTAAAATTCTATCCATATTAAGGGTAATCTATGTATATTAACTTACGTGTGTGTCACTTAAGATTGTTAAAAACCTCAGGGCAGGAATAGTGTTATTTTTATTTGCACATTTATTTGTATGGTAGCACACAGGCTTATTACTAAATAAATGGTTGCTATGTGTAATTAGTTGATCTCTGTTTTTAAATGTTTATTAGACATACAGATAAAATGAAGATGTTACCTCAGTCTATTGTTAATAGATTTAAGCTGTCTTTTACTCTTGGGGTTTTTTTTTACTTCTTTTACATGTACAGCTTCTTTCCACTGTGCTGCTGCAGGAAATTACTTTTTTCTGTTGGGAAGAGAAGAAAATTTATTTTTTCATCCTTGGAACTTCAAGTAAACAACAAATACAGAAATTCTGGACAGGAGAATAAAGCCATAGAGTATGAAACAGGAAGGGAAAAATTAAAAGATTGCAAAGACCTCTGCATCTTTCAGCACTTTCTTTCAAAGGTAGTTCTGGTGTCCTCTTACCAAAGGAGAAGAAACATCTGAGAATATTAAGAGAAAAAGGGAAAGTGGTGCAAGTGATAAATTACTCAAAATCATCATAGTCACAAATGATTTCACAGAGAAACACTTAAAAAAGAATTATGAAATAGGAATTCTAATCCAGGCAGTTATATTTTTGAAAGTGGAATGTCAAACAAATAGTTCCTTTCACTAGAGGAATGAATGGATACAGCTTCACTGCATCATATGAGCATTCTGACTTTCAAAAAACCTCAATGTCTGTACTTGAAATCAGTTTAAGACAAGGAAGGTGAAGCTCTAGAATAAATTATATAGTCTGCATCATTAGATGTCTTTAAGGAGAGAAAGACAAGGTAAATTAGCTTCTAGATGAACTAGAGTACTGTTGATTCTGTCTTGAGACAAGAGGACAGAACAGATGATCTCTTCTGCAGCTATACCCTTCTAGAATCTGAGGAAGTAGAAGTGATCACATTTAGCAGATAATGTCAAATACTTAACTGATCAAACAAACACTACTGTATGCACCTCTCAGGGCTTACATCAGTTGCAGTAAGCCCTGAGAGGTATCAGAGATGCAGTATCAGAGATGACAGGATACCATTTGAAAAGGCATAGAATGTGTTAGAAAAGTGACCCACTTGCACCAAAGGTGGTAAAATTCTTTCAGAACAAGATGCAGGAAATCAAAATGGAGATGTTCTTTATAAAAAGACAAAAGAAGTGTATGGATAGATAGAGCAGAGTTTAAAGCTGAATCATCTGCATTTCTGATTTAATGTGATTTCCATCTCTTAGTCTCTTGCTGCAGTCTTCTTTGAAACAGCCCATCAGGTCTAACAGTAGATCTTCTAGATCCAGTAGATCTGTTATTGTTTCTTCAAGGATAAAGTTTTGTTCTGAAGGTAAAAAAAAATAGAGTTTGTTTTCTAAATGCATTTGAAAAGGAGAAGAAGTGGTAAAACAAAATCTGTGTAAAACAAAAATATCCTTTGAAATTATGTAAAGGCTCTCTCCCTTGCTAGTTTATCCAGGGGGTCTTTTGTTCAGGTCCAGAATAAGATATTAGCAGATCAAGAATGGTATTCTTTATTTCTTTTCTTTACCAGAATATGCATCTCACAAGACTGTTAAATTTAGGGTAAGAGACAAGGGTTCCCAAGTTTACCTTATTGTCCCTTTTGGTCAGTGGATTGTTTTCACAGAAACTGCCATGTTTAAAAAAATACTAATGTCAGAAGAATGCTGGCTTTTATACCCAACACGACCTGGCTGTGCAGGGCAGGGGAAAGGAGTCTTCACACAGGTTCTCGAGCACTGAGCTGTTCTTCCAAAATGTGCCCAACACAGGTGATCTGGGGGCTGTCATAAAATAGTTGCTGTGGGCTATACCAAGAGTTAGCAGCAGCTCTTCATCCTGGCTGTTCAAATACATGACACTTCTATAAAGATAAAGAGAAAAAAGAAGTTGGAAATTTTCATTTTAGAAAAGCTTAAAAAAGAGCTATCTTGGTGCATTCCAATTTACCTGTTTCAGCCTTTGCCTTCCTCCTTGAGAAACTTTTTTTTAGTTTTACTAATAAATGAGAAGATTTTACTGAACTGTGAATTGCCTTTTTCTCTCTTTTTAGTTAAAACACGACATGGAGAGATGCAAGTACAATTATTAGTGCTGGAGATTGTGAATATCTTTTGAAATGAAGGGCATTTGCCAGAAATCTGTCAAACTACAAATGACCTAGGTCTTTCTCAAAAAACCATCTACTAAAAGTAGTGACCCACTAACCTCATTTTTCCAGAAAGACTGTTGGGCAGTTATGGCAAGACAGTCCAAGAGATTCGTAAAACTTTTAATTTCTTTAGGGGTCAGATAGTGAGATTTCAGATGCAGAAGCAACAGAAAATTACAGCGAATTAAGCAGGAAGTACAGTTTCCAAATGAACTGTGTATATTTAGACAGCTTTGTGAATGTTCAGCTCTTCTGATTCATGACTCCATTCAGGAACTGCTTAAGATGTGCTTTTACTCTGGGAGAGTTTTTTTGTCTGACTTCTCCAGCACTTTGTACATCTATTGGGAAAGAAAACTTCTTCCTTCATTTTGTAAAAGTGAGATTATACATAGATTACTGGACATTTGCTCTTGGTACTTGAGAACAATTTTCCTTTTAATATAAACCAAATATTGCAGTAGTTGTTGCCTTACAAATGTTCATAATAATAATCATTATCAATCTGCTTTCTGTGGCAATAAAATCCCTAAATTGAGAAGGAAGTAAAGCTAAGCTCAGAAATATTAAAGGCTTTCTTTCTAATTTGAAAAGAGGATGAGAGAGAACAAATTAATCATAGAATCGTGGATGCTGGTAACATATGAAAAAATCTAGCCAGTCTCTTTGCCTTTCGTTTGCCTTTTATTGTACATCCTGCAGTATTCTGACAGTCTGGTTTTTCAAAAGCTGTAGTCTTAAAAGTGATAGGTTACCATTACTTTCTCTTAAGAGTGTATGAGAATCTCACTGATAAAGAGGGTTTCAGAAGTTTGGGAAATGAATGCTACTGCAGCAGTGAGGAACTAACAGTTCCAAATATATATAGAAATGCAAAGGGATTTTTTTTTTTCCCCAGTGATTTTTTGTGCTGAGTCGCCATCCGAGATGTCTGTGCATATGTCAGTTTATCTCTGTCTGTTTTAGAGCTGGAAAACGTTCACACTCCTTTAATAATCACACTCCTCACTTTCTGTGCAATTTTTAAATTACATCTGACCAGAGGATTAAGAATGTCTTAGTGGTAATGTAGTCTTGAAATTCATTTGACTGTGCATTGTTCTCTAAAGGGCCATATTTAGCTTTTAACAAGCTTGGGAATATTGTTTATTTTGCCGTATGATGTGTTAGTTGCTTAGCTAATTCTGCATTTAAAGACGTGTGTGTTCTCTGGGCTCTCACATGGGGGGAGGAAAGTGTCCTCCTTATGTGAGAAAGCTGCCACAGCAGCTGAGATATCACTTAACACTGGAGGCTCTCCAGGGCCTGCATGTGCAGCACATGCTTCCAATGTATTTTGGTATTAATATGACCAACATTTATACACAGCACTAATGCTGAGAATTAAGTGAGTTCTAAAACTCAGATTCAGATGCTCTAAATGGCAGCATCTTTGTTGCTCCACACTAAGAGGGAATGAACAAATAGTTCTGCAGTGGGCAAAGAAGACTGATGTAGCGCCCTAACCCCAGAGGCAAATTTATTTCTACCCATCTGCTGTCTCAAATGCCAAGTCCTAGAAATGCCACTGTTTCCAAAGTCGCAGACATTAACCATGTGTGTGAATCTTAGGCATTATTAAAAATTATTCCAAAAAAATTGCCTTTGTTTGGCTCTCATGAACTGCCAGAGCAAAGAAAAAGGCCAAGGCTCGTTGTGGACTCTGTTATTGTGGCACTAACATGTTGGTAATTTCTGTGATGGAATACAATGAATGGCTATCAGTGAGATAGTCATTGCATTTCATTCATCTGCTGCAAATAGTAAAGGCATTTGTAAGGCTGTAAGGTAAGGTCTAGGGCTGGATTCTGGTCTATTTTTTTATGGAACTTGCAGACCCCGTGTCATGGTATGCAGCTGAAAGGGGATTGTAAAGAATTGTATATTGTGGAGTAAAATATATATTCAGAGTCTTCAGACTCCTGGAGCTGAGGGTGGGCAAGGAAAACATATCTGGCTGGTGGTGCATAGGTCTTCCTCCAAAGTACCTTGGTTACTATTAGTGCCTCTCCCTCCTCCTCTTCCTGACAACCAGCATAGGTTTGGAGAGAACTCTCCTGTTGCTGCTACTCCTAGCAGTAAATGGCAGAAGAAATTACAAATTATGAAGTGCAGAAATAGGTCCTGTTTAGAAATTCAGGTGTCAGCGAGCATTAGTGCTGCCCTTTCCTTGCCAAAACTTACCAATTCCCCTTCCTTTGCTGTGACCTGCTTTCAGATGTTTTTGTTTCTTTTTGTCTAGGCAGACTGCATATTCAGCAGAGTGACTCAGAGCCCAGAATCTCTTTGAATTGTGTTTCTGCTCTGGGAAAGTCTTTTTTGGTTTTTGTTTCTTTAATTTTTTTTTAAGCAATAAGGAAATATGTGCTACTTGCAAGTTGCTCCTTTTGGCAAACATGGGATATCCCTTTTTAGTATGGATTCTGTTCCATATGTGATCGTTCCTTTTTTGCCAAACTTCCTTAGATGTGCACCAAATTGCAGAAAGATGAATACCAACTTTGCATAATTTGAACAAGAAAGCCTTGCAGTGCTACTTTTCTGTTTAATTTACAGGGGGGAAAAAAATTATGAGCTACGTAGGACATAAGTAAGGGCAGAATAGAGTCCTTAATCTTAATTATTCATTCTGCAGTATTATAAATGACTAAAGATTACTTCCAATGTTTGGTATAATCTTACAGTGTGCAGATGTGGTTCTCTTTGGTATATGCCATCTTTACTGAACTCACAATTTCCATAATGCTGTCACATTCTGCATGGGAAGCAGATTTACAGATAGGTAATCCATGTAAGGTATTTTAAAGACAGCTTATTAAAGGATTGAGGCCTGCTGTTAAATTACATATGCTTTCAATTGCTATGAGGAGCAAACAGTATCAAGAAGTACAATAATTTAGCTACAGCTGGAGAAAGGCCTATTTAAAGTTTTGATGACAGATCCTTTAAAGTTTTCCTTTAAGTTCTTTTCTGCTTTCTATCTTCGCCTGCATAGCGCAGTATTTCACTTTATACAATGTAATTTCACCAGCAGGTCGACTGTATACACGCTAGGAAACTGAAATGCATTCCTAAACTGATAGATAGAGTTTACAAAATGACTGTGGGCTCCAGGCTCCACACTTGATGGCATTATCTAAACACCTGACAGCGAGGATGGAGTCATTGCAGTTTAGCATTGCTAATTATTAATAGCTCAAATTGTGCCGGGCACAGTGGCCGTGCTGCGTTCCCCGCTGCCGCGCCGAGAGCTGCGATGCTGTGCTGCAGTGATGCTGCTGAGCATATTGGATGGTGCCCCCATCTGTTTGTGGAACACAAGGCGATGTGTCACTTACGTGCTGTCTGCTCCCTTACAGAGGAGTTACAAGAGATTGCCTTTCCAAACAGATAAGCTCATTCCCCTCTCTTTAACTGGAGTAAGAAGGAGACGACCATAGTTTGGAGTCATTCCTTAAACTGGGGGGCTGGGGAGGAGGGGGAATGTGTAGAGCTTTTTCCCTAAAATAACAAAATAAATGAGAAAATAGTGATGCTATTTGGAGCTAACTTTAAGTGTCACACAGTAAGATGCTAAAAGGGGCACATTATGCAGACAGGAGACTACAAAGCCTGGAGAAGGAATGTGTTAAACAATCATTTTATAACGATGAGTCTGGCCATGCGTTTGCATGGGAACATTATTACAATCTGAAAAAGAGAAAATGTTATTATGCCATGTATCTTTGAGCCATTATTGGAATTAGGTTACAAAGCTTTGACTGCAAGGTTATTTGAATCTACTACTTGTTGTTAATTTCATGCCTTCTATTTAGTATTTTTTCCTTATTTGTTATGAACTAATACACTATGAAAAGCAAATAATTTTTAAAAATGTTTCTGTAACCTCCTACCACAAGCATAAGTATATTTTTTGATTGTATATATTTTAAACTCACCGTACCTTGTGGGAAAAGATGTGTAAAGCTCTGGAAAGACAAAATAGTAAAAAAAAAGAAAAATATTCTAAGAATTAAAATACAGGCTTTTTAAACTTATCTATTTTTTTCCTTAACATTTCTGTGTAATCTAAGCAGGCACATGAAAAATAGTGACTCTCAATTTGGTAAAATAAAACATTTTCTTACAAAAGGTGAACTCAACATCTTTCCACATAAATATATTAAGACTTCTTTTTCTTTTATTTTTGCTTTTTTAATAAATGAAAGATAGTATTTTTATTTTGATATATTTACAGTGTAAATTATGTACAGGATATTTCTGTCCTCAACTAATAAATCTGTTTTTATAGAAGTTGTAGAGGTTAATAGATTTTGAATTGCATTAGATTTCCATAATAAATGGATGTATAAGACAAGACCTTATTAAGTTGATCTTTGTCTGTGAAATCTGTCTTCTTCAAATAATTTCAGAAACCAAAAATGCAGAATACAAACTTTGCCTAATCATGAATTTTTAAGCATATGTCTCTATAAATATTAGTGCAATTTAATTGCAGAAAATTACTTTGTTACCAATTAGTAGCAAAGTTCTGTAGAACACCTGAAACTAATATTTTTACTTCAGTATTTATACTGGAATATATTTCTTATAAGGGAAAAATGCCATTGATATCTCTAAATGAACTTCTAATTAAGATAATGTCAATATCATCTAATATTGATATATCACCCTTAGATTGTAAATGTATTATCAAGTGACAAATAATTAAAGTAGCTAAAAATTAAACTGAAATATTAAAAGTTGATGCTTAAATAAAACAAAATTTCTCAGTAGAAAATATTTCTAATAGGCTGTGTAGATCTTATTGCATTGTTTCTGTTGTTACCACATCTTAATGGTTTTTATTGTTTATGGGAAAAATTGTTTAAGACAGCAAGAATCTCGGGTCTTCTCTTTTTTATGAAGGTCAAACTAAATTCAGAATTATAACTGAAAAATGAAATGTAAATACCAAGATCTTTGATAACAAAGTAATTAAAATGTATGGTTTTGCCTACTGTGTATAATAAGGGCTTATATTTGATCAACCATAAAAGTTATTTAATCATTTTAACCTTGGAATACTACCCCACAAAAAACTACTTAATGGAAGTTAGCTGAGAAGCATCAGAGTATCACAACATCAAGAAGGCTGAGCGAGAGGGCACTGAAAATTCAAGCACAGCTTATTTCTGCCATAATACTATAGCAGGTTGCATGGCAACCAGTGGCTGTGGATTTTGAAGTTACTTTATCCTTATTCAATGAGCAAAGACTTAGCCTGTATTTATTTTGGTAATTTCTAGAATTAATCAGGTATTTAAGGCCCACTGTACCATACACTTGCTGTGATTTTTTGATTGGCAAATGGATGTTTATGACTGTTGTTGGGAGAAGATCTGGAAGGAGAGCTCGATTATTCCTCCTAGTATTGCAGACAGTAAGTATTAGACAAGTGCTTGGATCAGCAGCCCATTTTGAGCAAGAGTGTGGCTTGCAAACATGTCCCTGTGATTTAGGTTAGTCATTTTAGGAGGACACTGTAGTTTTCAAAAAAAACCTGCCATATTTCTTTCTAATGTTTCCATTAAAGAACAATGCTAAGAGAATTTTAACATTTTTCAGCTGAGTAAAAGCTGTAATCATAAGCCAAATTCACAAGTACAAGTAGCATGGCACCCTTGTTTGGGTGTATTACTCCAGAGAATACAGTAACATACAAATCTCAAAACATATTTTAAAATATTATTTAATTTCCATTACTATCCTTAAAGTACAAAAGCAACTCTTTCAGTATCCTGTTGTTTAAAATGTTCAGGGTTCTGCCAAGCTTCTCAATATCCACAGATCTTACTGAAATTGAAGTAAATTAAAAGCACAAAGCACACATCATAATGCTCGTAATGAAGGAGAGGTGTGAACTGGTGGCTCATTTAATGAGCGCTTTTTAAAAATGCACTTTGCTAGAGCATGTGAAAAATCTGTAGGATATTTCCAGGTTTCAGAAGCAATGTAGTGAAAGATGCCATCATAATGCTCACACATACAGGGGTAAAATTATTATATGAGTGTTCTCTCATGTACTTCAGTTCCTAACTTTTTGGCTTTTATGCAAAGTACACACTGAATGAACCTTATCACGTACACAGCATGAAAGGCATCATTAAGTCAAGACAGGCTTTCACAACCCTGACTTACATCATGCACCCCACCAGCCTACCTTTGAAGAACCTTTTTTTCATATGTTCATGAACTTCGCAGATTTACGTGACAGCTGTATCGTTCTATTTAAAACATATTTCCAGAAGTGACATTAGATCAAGACCAAAATCCCTAATGAGAAGCCCACAGTGTTTCTTAGGTGGAAGTGGGCACCCAGCCAGTTGAGCATTGCTGGTTTGGGAATGCCTTGTCTCCAAGACAGGCCACTGAAACATAAAATTGCACAATTGCACGTGTCTAGCACAGGTCATGCTTTTTCTGAGAGGCTTCCTCATTACCCAGCTACTGCTTATGTCCAGAAAACATGTACCCATAGCATCCATATTCTGAACTTTACAGCACAGAAGTTAATTCAGTTAAAATTAGAACTGAAATGGGTAGTGAATGTCTTGGCATTTGTTTTGCATAGGTAGCCTGGAGGTTATAGCATATCTGTGTGCAGCAGCAAGAGGGGGTCCATGGATTTCTGCTTTCAAGCAAAGTGTGGTGTTTTAGGCTCCCTGGGCCTGTTGGCATGTATAAAAGTCCCTAATGATCTTCTCGATGAAATAAAGTGATCAATCTTTGCAGTGAAGGTACAGCGAAGTTATTTTAAAAACGCATAGGTTATTTTGTTAAAGCCTCCACTAGAAAGCTATTACTTCTGGGAGCTGTGAATGTTGTTAAAAATATATGTTGTATTCTAGCCTTTGTGATGACAGTTAAAAAGTTATTACAGCCAAATACTTTATGTCAACAATAAGCTACTGCAGTTTAAGAAAAATGAAAGGTTTTCCCCTGAGCCAGTTGTGTTTTCTTTGAACATAATAGGAAATAAAAATTAAATATTTTGGGTTGGAACTTTTGGTCCTGTTTGAATATTTATGTTTCTCACTTTCCAGAAATTTGTGAATTTTGGTGACCTTATTTCTGGTCACTTTTTTTTTTTTTTTTTAATGGGAGGCTTAATACTAAAATATGCTAGTATCAGAAATGGAATCCGTAGTTCCACAGTGGTTTTGATTAGTAATAAAACAAAGAGACCTGTTCAGAGGAAACAGTTTTGGCAGTAAGGGGCTCCTGGGTTTTGTAGCTTCCATCCTGGCTGAAAAGCAAGCTGACCTGTGCCATTGTCTTGTCTCTGTCTTCTTTTGGGGACATGCATTAAGTCATATGAGTCTGAACAATCAAGCACAATGTGGAGCTTGTCAGACCATTATAATTTATCTTTCCTTAGGTATTAGGTAAAATGTATTAACATAAACCCTGAATGTTGTTCCAGTGCAAATACAGGAAGGAATTAAAGAACTGGCCCAGTGCTGGTGCAGAGGAAGTGAGAACTTTGCATCTTCTAGTCCTGTCTTCATTTATACAAGTGATGGCTGCAACAGAAAAATACTGTTCAAAGCACTGCTGGACCTGACCAGCAGCATTGTTGTAGCTACACTGTGGAAAAAATAGTAGAAATAATTTTATCAGGTATTTGAATGGATTCATTTTATATAGGGCTTTGGATCAGTATCTGCTTTTATTTCTGCATGTATTTTTTAGGCTTAGTGGCTACATGAGAGGATAGAGTTGTAGAAGTTCAGAATATCCCTTGACATTGGCCCTCCTTGTGTTGTGGGGATGGGCAATCCGATTACAACATTTAAAGGGGCACCTGTGCCTTGTTTTTCTAAAAGGAGAAAATTGAACATTCACTGCTGCTCTGGGCCAGTAATTACTGTTCAAGTAAACTGCAGTACTTATGAATGAGGCATAATAGATTTGTCAGGGCTGTGACCTATTTCAGTAACTGTGAAAAAGGAATAATGTTAAGGTGTCAGAGAGGAGTCAAGGCATGGGGCTTGTTTTCACTGAAACCCTGGGCAGCAAGGAAAGCATGAAGGTAATTCTTTCTACTTCAGACTCTGAAAATGAGAGTCTGGAAACACAGTCAGGAATCAACCTTTAGTTCCATTTCTCCCCTAAATAATTTGCACTCTGTACAAAGAAATTCATATATTATTGGAACCTGAGATTAAAATTGAAAGCCTATAGTGAAGCTCTCATTTGTAGAACAGAGCTTTATCAATTACTTCTCTTTTCTGACAGCAACACCTGCTTTTCCAGAGCAGGCCCCCATGTGTCCTACCCTTTTGTATCACAGACACATCAGGCAAAAATATGTTAGCTAAGTTTTTGCCACACTATCCAAGGAAATTTTAGGGAAATGGTCCAGTTTCAAAAATTCTACTAAATATTGTGTATTTGGTTTTAATTTTAAAACTGTTTGGGCAAAATGCCAGTGGTGAGTAGATCCTTTATTGTGTAAGTGCATATATCCTCTCAAAAATAACCATAGAACCAAAAATAAAAATGTTTTACTTCATTCACATTTTACTCTTCCTTGATTGCCTGCACTGACTGTCTCAGAGTGTGCAGAGGCTAACAGTACAAGTGTAAATTGTCATCTAAGTCTTTTTCTTATGTCTAGCACTGGAAAGGTTATGTCCTGAAATAATGCATTTAGCAAGTGATGAGCCCTGTAAGACAGGACCAGGGCTGGAAGGATTGCAGACAAAATGTGCTCAGAGCTAGAAACAGTAACACAGATTGAGGAGTAAACCCGAATGCTGCCTGTCCACGAGTGTTTTATATTGACACTTCGGTGATTGGAAAGAAGAATTTTGCAGCCAAATGCTCTGTTGATTTACATTCCTGGAAAAAACACTGATTTATGGAAGGTTGTATAAAATAAATATCACAGTTTATTCTTGGTTTTAAGACTTTAAAGTGCAGTGAGGTGCATCAAGGATCCTTTCTGGTTTGCACTGTGTTTTGTCTTACATGAATTTGGTTAGTCTAACACCTGTGTACCTCAGTGTTTCCGATGTATCTGTCTTCACAGCAACCCTGAGCAGTGTGAGGTACACTGCATTATTTTACACCTGAAGTATTAAAAGACAAGAAATGTTGTAAAGGTGTTCTAACTCTATACAGTTACGTGTGTTACTAACAGAAACCTCAAGGGTTCCTAGCAGCCCAGCTATTAGCAATGGCCACAAAAGGTGAGAACCCTCATGCATAGGAAAATTCAGACCATTACTAAAGGGTCTTGGAAATCTGACCCAACACAATTTGGGCAAGATCATGTAAAGTAACCGTAACAGCAGCACAGAAAGGAATTGATCCATTTCTCAGAAAAATGTTGCATTGTACATAACCCCAATCTCTTCTTTTTCTGTTTTTTGTTTTTTTGTTTTTTTGTTTTTTTGTTTTTTGTTGTTGTTGCTTTGTTTCAGGGTTTTTGTTGTTGTTTTGCGGGTGTTTGTTTAGGTTTTTTGTTTGATTGTTTTGGGAGGTTTTTTGGCTTCATTTTGTTTGATTTTTGGGGCTGATTTTATTTGGTTTGGTTTGGTTTTTTTCATTTAGAATATTTAGGAAATATGTTCTGACAATTTAGGAAGTAATTTTTGCTTTGATTCCTTCCTGTTTACCTTTGAGTGTGAATCATTTGACATGTGTTCTAATTCCACTAGACCAAGTATGGCTTTTCATTCATTTCATAGGTATGTAGCTCTCTGAAAACAATAAAGCTATACAAGAGCAAAAGGGAGATGCTAGAGGGAAGGTTTAGTTCTTTAAATTATAAAGTAAATTGGCAGTGCCTGCACACTGGGACACATCCTAGTCCCCATGTACTAATTGGATGCCGCTTAAAAACATTATGAGAAAAGTATGTGAAACTCCAGGTCTTCCAGTCTAAGCATCATCCTGGTATTATACTGATATTAATGACCACAGGTTAGGTAGGGTTGGGTTTGGGTTTTTTTCTTTTTCGCCCACTGTGGTGAAAGTAAGGTGCCTGAAGGGAGGCAGAATTAATTAAAGTTTCTGATGAATATTGGACCACTACTGGCATTTGCCTCAGGATCAACAGGTAGGTTCTTAACTTTGTGAAGGAAAACGTTATTGAAGAAAGTTGTATTCCTTGTGCAGATCGAGTTGTGCTTTTAAAAAATAAAAGAAGTCAGCTGGTGGTCTTGCTTTTAATTATCCAAGCTGTGAGAATTCAAATGACATATTTGCCTCATTTACTTAGAAGATATTCTTGTATTTATTAAATCATTTGAAGAACATCTGTAGCACTTTGAGAAGATTTTCTTTCTCATCATAGGAAGCAGTCTGCATTTCAATACCAGGAAGTATTTTTAACACCAGCTGTTAAATGACTAAGAAAAAAGTGATTCTGTCATTCTGTACTGTTCATGGGTCAAACAGAAATACTTCAACATGAATAGAAACAGCCAATGTGCTTTAGATCAATCAAAAATAATTTTTAAACAATTTGAAATTTGATGTCATTGATGCTTTAAGGCTTTTCTGTATTGTGAACACCTTCCTTATACATAGAGAACAAAGGCCCAGTATCTCCAGTTATTTTTACATGTGACTGAGGCTTAAAAATCAAAGTTCATGTAACCAGGCAAAGTCACAGACAGAGTCCACAATATCAGACAGTGTGTATCCTTCTGTTTGCTGTAGGCATCCAAAAGTTAAACTACAATATCTAATGAGGTTTTACAAGAAGTCTCTTTTTAAAAATTCAGAATACCAGGGTAAATCTCTCTTTAAAAGGTTTAGTCGTGTGTTACATAATATTCTGTGAGAAAACACATATGTGGCATAATAAATAAAGCAGGAATTCAGTTATTAAAACGTGTGAGCATGTTCAAAGCTGCATATGCATATACATATGCATATATATGTGTATATGTGCATGCAAATATCAAAATTGTCTCTGTGTATACATAAAAACTTATTTAGTTATCTGTGGTTGCATGTTCATAGAAATAATTACCTGCACATACCTCTAGTCTTTCTTATTTAAGAAAACATATTAATTGCATAAAATGTATTTCCCTGTGTTTCAGAGGTAATTTTAAGAAACTTTTCTGTAAATTATTAAGCACCTTAATTCCTCCTTAATTTTAGAATGGGGGTTTTATGTCTTCTGAATTGTTATAAAATACATAGGTATATAATTATGAACATATTTTTTTTCATATTAACATTTTATCTTATTAAAAAAAAAAAACCAACAAAACAAAACTGGCATTTGTAGTGCAACGGAACTTATATGGGATTTGGGAATTTTTTTCATCCTTTTCTTATGCTTTTTCAGATAATTTGACTGATGTTTAATTGGTTCACCAGTTAAATACTGCTACTCCAGCAGTTAAAATCAAATCACCCAAAAGTTAGAAGGTCATATTAATACAGTATCTCTAAAGGTTACAGAAGAAAGTCAGCAGTGAAACTCCTGTAGTCAGAGAAAGGGCAGGGCCATTGTGTTGTTGATAGACAAAAGGCACTGCTGGAAAATTCATGTCCATAAAACACTAAAATATTTCAGGAACTGCTTTCACCTATGGGTAATCCGTAGGGTAGCCATGAATATTCATATTTTCACTATTTTATTTCTCAGACTTTTAAATCAGCAATGTCCAACTCACTTTATCATTGCTGGGATTTTTTCATTTACCCAGTTCTCAGTTCTTTCTGTATCTCATCCTCTTCCTGAAGAAGATGTTGATTTTAATCTTTTCCTTTTTATGTATTTATTTATGCTGCTTCGTTGTCCATAGGCACTACTTAAAAAGAACCTGCTGTGCTAGACATCATATAAACTGAAGTTTTAAAAAGCAGTCCCTGCTCCAGATATGCTGATTTCTTCTCAGTCACCTTTCCTGGGTTGCTCTATTTATTGCCATCAGAATACTGGGCTATAACCTGATAATTTTCCACTTATATTTCTTCTTTCCTCCTTTTTTTCCCATGTCTCTCTTCTACTCTATCCAATTTTTCTGTCAAAAACAGTCACATCCACAGTACTCTAAAAACATATCCATTCTCATAAATCTTCAGAATAACTTGCTCAGTACTTCCATGCACTACACAAGGTGCTGCTCCTTATTCAGAGCACTGTATGTCTTTTGCCCTCATTTTCCTGCCATACCTCAGTCTATTTTAGTTCTTCACCTTTTCACTTGTAGTGTCTTCTTGCAACAGTCTGCTGTGATCATACCCCAAAATTTTACTCCTTCCTCTTAAAAGCAGTTCCTAAAATGAATGATTCCTTAAAGCATGCTAATGGGAATACTTTGTGCCTTTTCTCTTTGTTAGCTGCTAGTCAGCCTTCTGACTACAAATCCAGGCTGGATTTCTATTCCCTTCCATTTAGGTTTAGCCATCTAAATGCTATAAATTGTTAGGTAGTTGCAATATCATGTAGTGATTTAATGAACAATATGTGAATGGAAAATATAACATTCACTTCTGAGGGACCATGTGCTGCTCCTGTAACTTAAAATTCTGTACTCCAGCCAGCCACAATCTTCCATGGGCAAGAGGGACCCTGTTAATGTGCACACCAACCACAAGAGGTTTCTGTGGTGCTGAATCCACAGCTGAAAACACAAGAGCTCATACCTTTGATTTCGTGTAGGTTAACATAACTATTGTAGGAATATTAGAGCATTACAGACTATGACTTGCATCAGTCACATGCTTTTTTTTTTCATTCTCTCAAAAAAGCTTTTTGTTGTTGGTATTAAATACTAGTGTTCCTACTAAAACTGTGACTGCAACTAGCTGTATCTTTGGTTACAAGAAGGTCAAAGAAATATGTCATTTACTCAGATGGATATCTAAAGCTTGTAACTGTATGCAATACTGTCTGTCATTCAGATACCCTATACATTCTCACTGTCTTTAAATCAGTTTTGGTTGTTGGGCTGGCAGTGTTCTCCTTAAATATGTATTACTTTTAAACTTGTAAATAATTATTCCATTCCTGAGTTACCATCATAGATGATTCTCTATATTAAGAAAAAAATGTTTTGTCTACTTAATAAAGAAGGTGTGATTAGATGTCCAATTAACCTGTGTGTTTTGGATACATACCTGGAGCAATTTCTTGTACTGTTCTGATGTTGTTCATTTCTGTTACCAAACAAAAACATCCACTTAATTCTTTTCTATAATATTGGTGATATACTTTGCCTTGAGATGCCAGCTCCCTCTGGTTCCCCTGAT